>JBBPBO010000001.1:9278986-9328426 GCA_037974295.1 Cicer cuneatum | reverse complement strand
CCCCCCCCCCCCCCCTCTAAAAAAGTTAATTTTTTAAGGATTTGATGGAAAAAGAAGGAATGAAAGAAACATTATATTTCACTAATAAGAGGTTCTTAAGATATAATACATATCAAATACATAACATTAACGTTTATAATTGTTGGAAATTTGCCTTAATTTCAGGCCACTTCCAGCTGCCTTATTTACGGCAACTTTTACTGCCTCGAATGCAGCCCCAGCACCTTCTTTATGCTAAATATGACCTAAGTAGTGCATATGAGGTTTGAGCATTCCTTATTTTACAAGTCGATTTTGTGGGGATGAGTCAGGTCTTACGCCTAAATTCTATGTATGATTATAATCTAGGAAAAACATAACTAACGTAACCGAACCCAATAAGATTAATAAAATAACTAGGCTTCTAAGCATGAATAACCTAATACATAACAGATGCTTCTTGGTTTTTAATCAAGATTTGTGCAGCCAAATCCTATTTCCTATTTTAAACATGTGCCTATGGATCCGTCTGCTTTTTGTTTAATACTCTGCCACAGTGATGTAGATATATATTGGTCTGAACAGTCAGGCGCTTGTTTCCTAGGTTTGGGATATTTATAGTGTGTTGTATAGTGTCCATATGCCCATTATTTTTCTGTACATTATGCCCATTTCTTTTTCTTTTATACCCAATTTACCATGTCTGTTTTGAATGACGGGATCTTACATCATCCCATATACATTCAGCCAGCTGATGTTTCGTTTACCACAGGCTAAATTCAAGTTTCAAGATACTGTAAATTAGATATATAACCACAATCAAGTGCTCGATGCTTGATTGTGTTACATGTCTTGGTTCAATTTTTAGTGTGCTTATGTCTGTTATTGCTCTTTTAATTTTTAACATTTCCTTACGTATTCTTAGAACTCAATTTTTCTCCATAGAAGTCTCTAATGCTCAAATCCAACTTACATAATGGCAGCATACTGGAATGATGAGAAGGGCGAAGTCATCTTATGCGATTCTGTTGACATATCAATAGCAGTTGCCACTGAGAAGGTAATTGATGGTTGTTTAACAGTCATTATCATTATACAAAGCACTCAAACCTTTTATGTGGCTATAGGGCTTGATGACTCCAATATTAAAAAATGCTGATCACAAGACAATATCTGCCATCTCCTCAGAGGTAATTTTATGTCATTGATGTAGGTTCCTAGTTATTGTCTTTTTCAGGATTCCTCGACTGTTTGTGTTTAGGCATGTTTATTTGAAATAAATTAAAATATTGGAAAGTAATATTCTTGTTTTTTCGTTATCAACTCCAATACATTATTGGTATTTTAGGTCAAGGACCTAGCTGCAAAGGCACGTGCAGGCAAATTGAAGCCGCAAGAATTCCAAGGAGGAACTTTTAGGTGAGTTTACTACATATGTTTTCATGCAAGCTAGGAAATTCCCTATTTATCATTTTTTTTTTGCCAAAACCAATAACTCTGAGCTTTGTACAATGCCTTGCAGCATTTCAAACTTAGGAATGTATCCTGTTGATAAATTTTGTGCTATCATAAACCCCCCACAGGTTATCTTTCTCTCTCTCTCTTACATGTGCACAATCAAACATTTACAACATATAATTTACTGGCCTTGTGTAAAAGTGAAATTGGTTAATTTTAATTTTACTTTGTATGAGGGGTGAATGTTGGCAGTTAAGAGCCAACAAATAAGCTTATTGTCACAGAGAAGAGAATGTTACAAGCAGTTACACAAGACAAGATACTGTTACGTATACAATTGTTAGAGAGAATGTTGAGTCTTGTCTTAGGTTGTTTGGGTATGTGTGGATAGGAGATTGTCCAATAATTAGAAGCAAAGGAGGACCGAGAAAAACTATTGGTCAAACCCATTATAAGAGATTTAGAGATAAATGATTTATTTATGAATTTTAAAAAGAAAAACATAAAACGTTACATTGTGATGCCTTATAATCCATGTAGCCAATCCCACCCTTGTTCGGAATTGTTGCCATTGTTGTATAGGGGTGAATATAGTTGAGTGGATTGTGACTCTGACTGTAACTGTTGTATAGGATTACAATTTAATTATTCCTCCAACTCCAAGGGTACACTTTCATGACCTTATCCCTGCCGGTGGGCTCAGGCCAATTCCTAATAAAGTACTCCACTTTATATAGTTTCTAGTTTGGCAACAAAAAATTGAAAGGAGCGCACACCATAGTGCTAATTCCTAATGTGGTTTATTATAGAAGATGTTGAAAAACGAAAAGAGTACATTGGATTTCAGGTTTACCATTCTTTGTTTCAGGAACATACATTTGATAAAAATATTTTATATTGAAAGAGGTTTCATTTCAGTATGCACGTTCGCTATAAAATGATCCAAGGTGCTCTGTTGCTTTGTATTAATGTAGCTCTTTATTATTTTGTATATCATGTGCTGCAGGCTTGCATTCTTGCTGTAGGGAGAGGCAACAAAGTTGTGGAACCAGTAATTGGAGCTGATGGTATAAATTATGAGATGTTCTCTATGTCACTCACTTTATGCTAAAACTTGAAGTTGTTTTGACTTTGATTTTTATTTGCTAGGAATTGAGAAGCCATCAGTTGCCACTAAGTTGAACTTAACATTGTCTGCCGATCATCGTGTCTTTGATGGCAAAGTTGGAGGTACGTTGTGTAATTAGAATACTTTTATTGGGAAAAAATTAAATCCGACGTTGAATAGAGATTAAGACTAAGTTTACCACTAGCGAAGAATTTTATGTTCCACTTTGTAATTGTAGCATAATTAACCCAGCTTCAATTTTCTTTAAGCTCTAATTTATGAATAGTTAACCAATAACAAAGCTACATTCTATTGATACTTGGGTGGCTAATGTTGTTAACTCAATTTTGCAGGTTCATTTCTCTCTGCTTTGCAGTCAAACTTCAATGATATAAGACGACTTCTTTTATAATCACATACAACAAACTTCCCTGGTGTTTGATTATTGTGTTTCTCATGACCAATCATGTGGATTAACAACCACAACCTGGCTTGGAGTTGCATAGCATAATCAATTTTGTTCATTTTATATCTTCATGGGTAACAATTTTCGGTTGTTGTGCCGTTATCGGTTTTTGTAAAATAATATCTTGGGTCTCAGTACCCATATCTTGAGAAAATATCCACCAAGGTACCATCTAACATTAGGCTTCCAACAATTGAGCTTCCAGAATGTTGGTGATTTTATTCATTAGGCAATTTGCTGCCCTTTGATGTTTAATAATTTTGTATGAACAGCTTTGTATAGACCGTATAAATTATCAACGTTATTTTGATGAATAAAAAATCCTTTTAAGGGCTGCATGCTATATACCTTGAGTCATGTTACAATTCGTCACAATGAGTATTTTTAGTTCAATGTCCATCTATTTGTGGACTCGAACCCCACCAATGTTACTGAAAAAAGATAAATGTAAATATTTTTATAATTGTTTTTTGAGCCTTTAAGTTTTTCCTACTTTAAACATTAGGGTATCATGTTATCACACTAAATTCTATTTGTTTGTTCTCAATGATTCATGACAATCACATGTGGTTAAAGCTGTCAATTAAGTCTCAAAGTTCAAAGTCTCTTTTGAAAAGTCTCCTACATAGTTCTTAATATTAAGTTTTCTATTAAAATAAATTTTTTAAAGTCTCGGTTTATTATTTCATTATTTTTTTTGTAGACTTAAGTGAGGGGTTTATAAACTCACTATTTTGTTAATTGATTTTTTTCTTTCTCGAAATCATTTTTTTCTGAAAAATTAGGAGAAATTAAAAAAAATCGATATTTTTTTAATAAAAAAAATTTGAGAAAAAAAAATTGTAAATTATTTTTTATTGAAAATAAATCAACAAAAACAATCGAAATTTTTATAAAAAAAAAATTGAAAAAATAGGTCCACTAAACCCAAAAAATTATATGGGCTTTTTAATTTTTAGGTTTTCTAATTATGAATTGAGACAAGAATTATTGTGAAATCGACACTTAAATTGAGTTTTGTACCCAACAATTGGACCTATACCTTGAGTCATGTTACAATTCGCCACAACGAGTATTTTTGGTTCAATTTCCATCTATTTGTGGACTCGAACCCCACCAATGTCACCGAAAAAAGATAACTCTAAATCTCTTTATAATTACTTTTCGAGCCTTTAAGTTTTTTCTACTTTAAATATTATGGTATCATCTTATCACACTAAATGCTATTTGTCTGTTCTCAATGATTTATGACAATCACATCTGGTTAAAACTGTCAATTAAGTCTCAAATTTCAAAGTCTCTTTTGAAAAATCTCCTACTTAGTTCTAAATATTAAACTTCCTGTTAAAATAAATTTTTAAAAGTCCCGGTTCATTATTTCATTATTTTTTTGTGGACTTAAGTGAAGGGTTAATTAACTCACTATTTTGTTAATTGATATTTTTTTTTTGAAATTTTTTTTCTTCGAAAAAAGTTTCTCAAAAAAAGTCTAAATTTTTTTTTTGAAAAATTGTGAGAAAAAATTGAAAAAAAAATAAAAGTTTTATTAAAAAAAATTTGAAAAAATAGGTCCCACTAAACCCACAAAATTGTAGGGGCTTTTTAGTTTTTAGGGTTTTTAATTATGAATTGGGAAAAGAATTATTGTGAAATCGACACTGAAATTGAATTTTGTACCCAACAATTGGACTTATACCTTGAGTCATGTTACAATTCGTCACAACAAGTATGTTTGGTTCAATGTCTATCTATTTGTGGACTCGAACGCCACCAATGTCACTGAAAAAAAGATAAATGTAAATCTCTTTATAATTGTTTTTCGAGCCTTTAAGTTTTTTCTACTTTAAACATTAGGGTATCATCTTATCACACTAAATTCTATTTGTTTGTTCTCAATGATTCATGACAATCACATGTGGTTAAAGCTATCAATTAAGTTTCAAAGTTCAAAGTCTCTTTTGAAAAATCTTCTACTTTGTTCTTAATATTAAGCCTCCTATTAAAATAAATTTTTTAAGGTCCCAGTTCATTATTTTTTTGTGGACTTAAGTGACGGATTTATAAACTCGCTATTTTGTTAATTGATTTTTTTTAAATTGATTTTTCTTCGAAAAAAGTTTCTCAAAAAAGTTAAAATTTTTTTTTCTCAAAATCATTTTTTTCTGAAAAGTTGTGAGAAAAATTAAAAAAAGAATCAATTTGTTTTTTAATAAAAAAAATATTGTAAATCATTTTTTATTGAAAATAAATCAACAAAAAAAATTGAAAAAATAGGTCTCACTAAACCCACAAAATTGTAGGGGCTTTTTAGTTTTTAGGTTTTTTAATTATGAATTGGGACAAGAATTATTGTGAAATCGCAACTTCAATTGAATTTTGTAACCCCACCAATGTCACTCAAAAAAGATAAATGTAAATCTCTTTATAATTGTTTTTCGAGCCTTTTAGTTTTTTCTACTTTAAACATTAGAGTATCATCTTATCACACTAAATTATATTTTTCTGTTCTCAATGATTCATGAGAATCACATGTGGTTAAAGCTGTCAATTAAGTCTCAAAGTTCAAAGTCTCTTTTGAAAAATCTCCTACATAGTTCTTAATATTAAGTTTCCTATTAAAATAAATTTTTTAAAGTCTCGGTTCATTATTTCATTATTTTTTTGTGGACTTAAGTGAGGGGTTTATATACTGACTATTTTGTTAATTGTTTTTTTTTTTGAAAATTAGTTTTCTTTGGAAAAAATTTCTCAAAAAAAGTCTAAATTTTTTTTTCTCAAAATCATTTTTTTTCTGAAAAATAGTGAAAAAAATTAAAAATAAAATCAATTTATTTTTTATTAGAAAAAAAATATTGAAAATCATTTTTTATTGAAAATAAATCAACAAAAAAAATTGAAAAAATAGGTCCCACTAAATCCACAAAGTTGTAGGGGCCTTTTAGTTTTTAGGTTTTTTAATTATGAATTGGAACAAGAATTATTGTGAAATCGACACTTCAATTAAATTTTGTACCAAACAATTGGACTTATACCTTGAGTCATGTTACAATTCGTCACAACGAGTATTTTTGGTTCAATGTCCATCTATTTGTGGACTCGAACCCCACCAATGTCCCTGAAATAAGATAAATGTAAATCTCTTTATAATTGTTTTTCGTGCCTTTAAGTTTTTCCTACTTTAAACATTAGGGTATAATGTTATCACACTAAATTCTATTTATCTGTTCTCAATGATTCATGACAATCATATGTGGTTAAAGCTGCCAATTAAGTCTCAAAGTTCAAAGTCTCTTTTGAAAAATCTCCTACTTAGTTCTTAATATTAAGGTTCCTATTAAAATAAATATTTTAAAATCCCAGTTTATTATTTCATTATTTTTTTGTCATTATTTTTTTGTGGATTTAAGTGACGGGTTTATTAACTAACTATTTTGTTAATTGATTTTTTTTTAAATTTTTTTTTCTTCAAAAAAAGTCTAAATTTTTTTTCTCGAAATCATTTTTTTTCTAAAAAATTGTGGCAAAAATTAAAAAAAAAATCAATTTGGTTTTTAATTAAAAAAAATTTAGACAAAAATAAAAAAATATTGTAAATCATTTTTTATTGAAAATAAATCAACAAAAAAATCATAAACTTTATAAATAAAAAATTGAAAAATTAGGTCCCACTAAACCCACAAAATTGTAGGGGCTTTTTAATTTTTAGGATTTTTAATTATGAATTGGGACAAGAATTATTGTGAAATCGACAATGAAATTGAAGTTTGTACCAAACAATTGGACTTATACATTGAGTCATGTTACAATTCCTCACAACGAGTATTTTTGGTTCAATGTCCATCTATTTGTGGACTCGAACCCCACCAATGTTACTGAAAAAAAATAAGTGTAAATCTCTTTATAATTGTTTTTCGAGCCTTTAAGTTTTTCCTACTTTAAACATTAAGGTATCATCTTATCACACTAAATTATATTTGTCTGTTCTCAATTATTCATGACAATCACATATGATTAAAGCTGTCAATTAAGTCTTAAAGTTCAAAGTCTCTTTTGAAAAATCTCCTACTTAGTTCTTAATATTAAGCTTCCTATTAAAATAAATTTTTTAAAGTCACGGTTCATTATTTCATTTGTTTTTTGTGGACTTAAATGAGGGGTTTATAAACTCACTATTTTGTTAATGGATTTTTTTTTTTGGAATTTATTTTTCTTTGAAAAAAATTTCTCAAAAAAAGTCATAATTTTTTTTCTTGTATTCATTTTTTATTGAAAATAAATTAAAAAAAATTGAAAAAATAGGTCCTACTAAACCCACAAAATTGTAGGTGCTTTTTAGTTTTTAGGTTTTCTAATTATGAATTGGGACAAGAATTATTGTGAAATCGACACTTAAATTGAATTTTGTACCCAACAATTGGACTTGTACCTTGAGTCATGTTATAATTCGTCACAACGAGTTTTTTTTGGTTCAATGTTCGTCTATTTGTGGACTCGAACCCCACCAATGTCACTGAAAAAAGATAAATATAAATCTCTTTATAATTGTTTTTCCCACTTTTAAGTTTTTAAGTTTTTCCCACTTTAAACATTAGGGTATCATCTTATCACACTAAATTCTATTTGTTTGTTCTCAATGATTCATGACAATCACATGTGGTTAAAGCTCTCAATTAAGTTCAAATTCTCTTTTGAAAAATCTCCTACTTACTTCTTAATATTAAGCTTTCTATTAAAATAAATTTTTTAAAGTCCCGGTTCATTATTTCATTATTTGTTTGGGGACTTAATTGAGGGGTTTATAAACTCACTATTTTGTTAATTGATTTTTTTTTTAAATTTATTTTTCTTCGAAAAAAGTTTCTCAAAAAAAGTCTGAAATTTTTTTTTCTCAAAATCATTTTTTTCTGAAAAAATTGTGAGAAAAATAAATAAATAAATCGATTTTTTTTTAATAAAAAAAATTGTAAATCATTTTTTATTGAAAATAAATCAACAAAAAAAATTGAAAAAATAGGTCCCACTAAACCCCACAAAATTGTAGGGGATTTTTAGTTTTGAGGTTTTTTAATTATGAATTTGGACATAAATTAGTAAGCTTGTGAAATCGACACTTAAATTGAATTTTGTACCCAACAATTGGACTTATACCCTAAAATATAAAAAACTCAATTTTGTCTCTTTCATTTTCATTCAATCAATAGTAAAAAAAAAGTTGCTCCAAAATTGTGTTGAAATAAAAAATCTTTTTGATATGTGTTTTAATGACAACAAACCTTATGAAATAAATGTTAAGTTTTCTAAATGGTGATCTACTTATGTTTGCATTTGAGTTTTTGTTGAAAGAACATAAGTGATCAAGCTTGAAGTCACTCACATAAACAAGTGCGTTGTATCAACTCAACAATGAAAGAATTGAGGAACCTAATTCATTAAATATGATTATCCTCAAGCCGATGATGACCATCACAATATTTTGCATCTAAATCACACATAAAACCTCTTGGAAGAAGTCAAGAAAAACTATGCATAAGTTAAGGGGAGCAGTTTTACAAAAAGCTCTAATACAATTTCTTTCAATAGAATCATAATCTAAAAAAATTTGTCATTATAAAAAACGGGGAGATTGTTGAGACAAAATCTCTCTCAAAGGTTTTAATGATAACAAAATTATTTCAAAGATTATGATTATGTCTGTTATCTAACATATGCTCTTGAGTGTATTAAATTTAGAAAACAGGTTCCTCACCTCCTTAATCAAATGAAGTATATTTTACACATTTTAACTTATCCTCTACGTTAGAGGATAAATAAGTGGAGGATGAAATTGTAACCTCTAAGACATAGGACAAACAATATTGAAGAGAGGATGAATATACATCATAAATTAAAAGAAGATGAATCTATGTCATAAGACAAGAAATGCTAAAGTTTAAGGATGACTTCATGACCTCTATGTTAGAGGATAAACGAAATAGAAAAGAGGATGAACGAAGTAGAAAAGAGGATGAATTCATGTAATTTATTTCATCCTCTCACATGGGAAATAGGTAAAAGTACAAAAGCACAAAAAAACAATATCCTTGATTGATAAAGCAATACACTACAGTTGTTGGGAAAAGGAAAAGTCAAAAAACGCAAGTCACATCACAAATGAAAGCTTCATCCTTCTACAACTCAAACATAAGGATAAATGCTAAATGGCAGCTTTGCAAATAAAGACAAGTTCAAGGAAACTTAGCAAAGCCTCCAACAGCTATATTTTGCTAACCCATATGTCTGAATCCCAAAAGGTAAAAGTACAAGTTGTGTCCTAATTTATATAAGTTTTATCCTCCTATTAGAGGATGAACGATAAGAGGATGAATATTTATGGAAAACAATATACTTTATTACTGAAACACTGATCCAAGTCAACAAATTAAGTGAAGATAAAATTCTGAACAAATAGCATAAAGAAAAAAAAGTCATCAGCGCCAGAGGATGAACGATAGAGGATGAATGACTACCTCTTCGTCCTCCTGCATTGGAAATGACTAAAAGTACCAAAGTACAAAAGGTTGCATTTGTCACGTAAAGTAAGATTACATATCTTGGAAAAGAAAAAAGGGAAAAAGCACTTTCCAGTTGTCAAGCTTCTAGAAAGGTCTAACCTCCAAGACAGCTTCGTGAAAATCAACCTCCTAAGTACAAGGCTGAATGAGGACAGATTCAATGACGTTTTTGCAATTCAAGACAAACATCAAGGACCATTGCAACTTGAGATAACGGTTATAAAGGACAACTTTCTTGAAGAAAAAGTTTCCTTATTTATATAAAATGAAGACTGCTCTTCTTCATTCAAGACACACAACTAAGCATAAAAAGAAAACGTCTAAGGCTATCAAGAGCATTTTTATCCTCTCATCATACTTTCTTTAAATCTTACACTAGATCTTTGAAATATCTTTTTAGAAAGTGTTAAATAAGAGATACAACCCAAAATACTTCATATCATCTTGTAATTTCCAAGTGAGTAATGTAACGCCCCGGATTTTTAGTCCAAAACAAAAATATTTTTAGAAAAATTTACGATAATTTTTTTTTTTGTAAGAATATCTACATTTATACTTTTAAATAATTAGTAACAATCACATTTATTTAATATTATAAAAAATATTTTTTCAAGCTAAAATAAAGGAAGAATCAATTATTCGTAACGGAAGCAAAAACCCACTTCCGTATTTATAGAATTCGAATGCATTTAAAAGTTTAGTGACAAGAATTAAAAAAAATAAATAAACATAGAAATGTTGCGGCAATACTTATTATTACAAAATTGTCGTGAAAAATCCCATTTTTACCCCACGTTAATGTTGTTGTAAGGGTCAATTTTTTCCATCATCCACATCAAACCAAAGCTAAACATATAGAAGAATAACACAGAACATATAAATGTAAAAACTTCTAATTTAAAAGAAAAAAATGCGCAAACGGCAAATCGTATAAAAAAATATATGTATAATGCATGCTCTTAAAACTATATGATCCGGATATAAACATGTCACTAAGGCAACTTCCACACAGAAAAATTACTCATACCAATGGGGAAATAAACCTGCCACTAAGGCAACTCCCACAAAGATGCATATGCCATGACATGACCATATATTATCAAAACTATACTCGCACACAGCCCACTAAGAATCATGTCATATACTTTCAACAAAAAAAATCATATTTTTAAAACCATCATCGTATTCACATATCACAAAGATCACATATCACACATCCTTATCATGAGAATCATATATTCATAGACAAATAATCATTAAATAATAATTTTCACAACGTACGCATAAAAATCGAGACTTGACTTCATTTACACCATAAAGATTAAAACTTTATATATAACAAGAAACTTCAACTCCAACTCATATACATCATCGAACCAAAATCTTGTCACATATATATATATATATATATATATATATATATATATATATATATATATATATATAACATAAAAAAAATAATCATATTTTGCTTTATACTCATCATAAAAATTAAAACTTTATCACGTAAATGATAAAAATTCACATTTTTACTTCTTGAAAAGACATACATTACATATCAACTCAATGTAAAAGATTTCGGATTTCATTATTTTATTTTATTAGTCTACATTTATTTTTTTCAAAAACAAGCAATTACAATTATAAGTTTCATGCATCCAACTAACGGTATAACTATAATTTGTGCAGGGAAAAGCCCTTACATTGGCCGCTTTTCTTCCTAGTACGAAACTGTAAGCCCCCACGAAGTTGTTCACACGAAAAGTTTGATGCACGAAGGAGATGAGGTGTGAAAGAGATGACGGCTAGGGTTTTGGTATTTTCTTCTGCTTACTATTACTTAATGGAAATATTGTGGACTTTAGGGAAAATTTAAAGTGGAGATTATTGGGTAGATAGTGTTGGGCCCAAATAAAGAATAGAAAGGAGAAAATATTTTTTTTTTCTTAACCTTGATCATACAAAAACCAAGCAACCAACCCAAATTTCTATTATGGGTTGGGTCACACTTAGCCACAAACCCTTAGCTCAAATTCTTCTTGTACTAAAAAAACATAATTATATATATATATATATATATATATATATATATATATATATAATTATCACACAAGGCAAATAATTCTTACTAATAATTTTATCAACTACAATAAGTCGAAGAAGACAAATAATTATCAAACCTAAATTAATAATGAAATATATATATTTATAAGTCTTAATTATTTTAAATAATAAATTTAGAGGATGTTACAAGTAACACTTGAGAGAAGTTGAAATCTGTGAGAAAAGATTGTAAGCTTGGTGAAGCTCTAAAATACACAAATTGTAACCAACCTCAGTGAGAGGTTAATCGTTTTTGATACTTAGTGAAATCTCACAAGTGTGTGAGGACTGGACGTAGCCTTCATTGGGTGAACCAGTATAAATTTGTGTGTGTCATTATCTTCTCTCTATCTCTTTATCATTTGGTAATCAACTAAACTTCTACGCTTTAAATTTACTACCTCTAATATTCATCCTCTCGAAGAGGATAAAGCTTTAAAACTCAAAAGAATTTTTAAAACCATGAATATCTCTATTCAACCCCCTTCTAGTGATATTCTAGCTACTTCAATTTGTACCTCTCGCCAAAATTTCTGGTAATTAAAATGTGTCCCCAAAAATTCAATACACAAATTAACACTTTTGGAAATTGTATTTTTAAATTTCAGGTGCTATAATTTGTATATCGTAAATTTCAAGACAAAATTTTCGGTACACTATTTATACTACCAGAAATTTTGCAAGATAGATTGACCGAAAAAATCGAATAACTGTTATCATTACTCCTCTGATATAGAGACCAAAAAGAGATGAATGAAATCAAAATTAATTCTCGGTTGTGATAGGTGGAAAATATGTCAAATAAAAGTAACTTAAGGTTGCATGTTTAAACATAGATCAAGACCATTGAAGAATGATAAAGGAGGAATTATTAGTTTAATGTGTGGACTTCACAATCATGAGTTAGTGGCTACTTTTGAGAATAATGCAAGTTACCATTCTAGAAAGGTTTGAGCAAGCATGAGTCGATAATATTATTTTATTTGACTACGTCATAGACATATGGTTGACTCCTCACTTGGAAATATTTGTTGAAGCATGGACCATGAAAGCATACTAACAAGCCTCCCAGCAAACACTCAAACAAGCCTCTCAACAAGCACCTAAACAAACCTTACAGCAACCTATGATGAGTGAAGTTAGAAAATATTTAGACAAGTTTCCTCCCCTAATTCATCCATATATTGAAGACATAGTTAATGTTAAAGCGGGTGGAAACTGTGGATACCATGTTATTGCTGCTTTACTTGGTCATAGTGAAGAATATTTGAGCATTGTGCGTCAACAATTGTATATGAGATTAAGTCCAAACCTGATTTATATGTTGCATTATTCAAGAAACGTTTGCAAGAAGTGACATATTCTTTGCTTGTAATTGATTTGGGAAACCAACCCAATGAAAAGTGGATGAGCATTCCATAGTTACGTGATAGCAACAAAATATAATCTCGTTTTTGTGAAATTGGGAAAACCTTTTTCTTTGACTTTTTTCCATTGAGGGATGCACACAATGGAGACCTATCACGTGATCGTATTATCAACATTGATTTTGTTAATGAAACTCATTAGGTTCAAGTTAAATTGAAATCAGGATGTTTGTTGCCTCCACTTGCATGACATTAGAAGAATCACCGCAGTGATAAATATACATCATGGGCTATAGTTTATGTAGGACGTCTACAACATTGGGGCTCATTAGATTTAGAACATACATCAGATTATATGTATTTGGCAGATAATTGACACTTTTGATTTAAAATTTTATTTCATATATATGCAGTTTTCAATTAGTTAGTATTTTTCCTCTACACTTCACATCCCTTTTTGTAACAGAATTCATTCACATAATATACAAAATATTAAATCATTTCAACTTTTAGAAAAATAAGTCTAAAGTAATAAAAATAAATAAAGTCCGAATAAAAAGTCAAAATTAAAATAATAAAATAATATAATCAAATTGCAACTATAGTACTAATGATAATCCCCTCCTCTAGATATGTGTAAGGCTTTCTCTAAGAACACATGCATCTCATATTCAAGATCTAGCCTTTGTAAGTCTAAATTTTGTTGTATAAGACTACTCATTATCTAACATCGTGTATACTATTCACCATGAGTAGTATCAGGACCAACATCATGACTAGAACTAGCATCATAACTAGGACCAGGACCAGCATCATGACTAGGACTAGGACCAACACTACTAGGAATGTCAAAGCATGGAGGTTCTGTAGCAACGAAAGGGATCATTCTAAGATGAGATATCCTATAGTACCACTAAATGTATCTCTCAACAGACTCATGTGAATATGTGGTTGGATGCAATCTAGTGCGAAGGGAACAAATAGAGTTCAAGAGAACAAATAGAGTTCTTACGCATACTCCATTCAACATCAATATTACGTACAACGAATATCGGCGGTGTAGGAAAGATGTGTTGAGTATACCCAAACTCTCGTAGACACCTCTCTGGTACATATAGTACCATCGTGTAGCACCAACGAATGTACCCTATAAACATCAACACAGATTAAAATTTTGTTGTGGCATCCTCGTCGTAATTTGATAACACCCCCATATGTTTGTTTAAGAGTCCATCGAAATATCTGTGGTCCATTCAACTTGATTAATTGATTAAAGCTATAGATTTGACCTTATCTCCTTCATTGGCTTCCTTGACAAACTCAACATTTTTATATAGTTTTGTCTAACATTCATAAACCTAAACTTTTCAATAAACTAACTCTCCTAGCCATTATTCAAAACCCAAAAATGAAAGGTAAGCATAATTTTAGGAACAAAATTTATATAATATTTTTCAATTATCATACCATTATATCTCAAATCTATAGTTGCCTCTTAAAACACTCAAACAACAAAGGAGAAGCTACACAGCCATTTTATTACCCAACAACTAGTACAACTCTATTACATGACTCGAATTAGCAAAATGGGTGAGACCAAAAAATTACTAATCTTCAAGCTCAATAATCTTCACAACTGATGAGTCGCCAACTTTCTGGCAAACAACAATTCTATCATGTGGTTTTATGATGCCAAAAGCCTTGCCATGGTCTAAAGCAGCCTTCAAAATTGATTCATTTGTTCCAGTGTTGAACTCAGCCTGCAAGCAAAAGATAAATTCATTTGAGTTTCATAGCTCCAATGTGAAAGATGACAAACACACTTTTCCATTTTAGGTTTTAATATTTTTCCAACATTGAATAATTCTTACAGGGTGTCGAGGATCCGCCAGCATAGGGAAAAGACCTCTCACGATAAGCGATTGCCTAGCCTGCCATAAGGTCATAAAATGAAACGCGATAGCAACAAAAACTTGTTAATTTCAATGTCAAATAATGTGTAAGTCAAACAAAGACGAACTTTAAGTTACTGAATGTAGTTTCAACTAATGTAATGAATGCTATTGTTGATTACGTACCTGAAAAGCACCGGTGAATGTCCATTGGAGTTGATTTGTCTTTAATTGAGGAATAACAACAGATATCACCGGCATGGTTGGTCTGTACTTAGCAAGCAACCTATATAAATACACATAAAAACAAGTTGTTAATGATATGTCAGGAAGATATCAAAATTGCAACAGAATTGAACATGACTGAACAAATACTGAAAGAAAGAAATAAGAAAGAAAAAAAAGTGAAATCTTGTATCAGTATACCAAATATGAGAAGTCTTTTTTAATAAAGGAAAATCATAGAAGGAGATCAAATGAAATGAAACCTTGCAGCCCTTCCTGATGAGGTGAAGCAAATGATAACAGAAGCTTTAACCTTGATGGCCGCACGGACCTGTATTTTTCGGCAAAAAGTTTACTTCCAAATATATACTTCAATTGGTGTATAGTTCTTTGAGCAAGTGAGTAGAATAATCTAGGTAGGAAAAAAAAAATAAAAACAATAAAAAAAAAATTAGTAATGCAACTAAGAAATGTACCGCGGAGGACGCTATTGATTCTAAGTGGCTCATTGGCTCTCCCACGTGTTTGACAGTCTTCTTAAAATACAAATCTTGATTGTAAACTTTCTCTGCCTGGACACAGCAGCAGAATAATCATTTTACATTTATCCTTTCACAGAACAACAAGAAAACAATTGTGTGAAACAATGGTGAAGATGGATACAATCAGAAAACTTTTATGAATGCAAAATTGAACATTCTTTTAGTGTGATAGGAATGTTATTTAAAAGTATAGCACAAACTTACTTCAGCACAAATTTTTCCAACTATAGAAATGGTTTCTACAGGGTATAATCCTGTTAAAGTCTCAGCCCCAAGGAGAATTGCATCACTGCCTGATATAAAAGAGAAGAAAATTTAGACATGAAAGTTGTGAATTATATTTATTTATGCATAATGTGATGAACACAATAAACTAAAGGAATATTGATGTTGATGAATAGCAATAAAAGAAACATGCCATGTATTATATACAGTACTCTTTAAATATGACAAAAAAGGAGCTTAGGTCAGGGGGTAAAATTACCATCCAACACTGCATTGGCAACATCGGTTGCTTCAGCACGAGTTGGTCTCAGATTATTAGTCATAGAATCTACCACACGTGTGACAACAACCGGCTTTCCGGCCATGTTACACTTATAAATAGCAGCTTTTTGGAATAAAAACACCTGTCAAATCAATACATACATATTCAGGATTTTATTCACACTTATATCCAAGAGAGAAACGAACGCTGTAAAAACCATAATTATGCAGACAAAATCTCCCTGTGATACTAAAAAATATAAATAAACAAAATGGAAACATAGCTATCATGTCACTACTACAAGTAAATCATCTATAACATCATATTTGTCTGACACTGACCTTCTCAGGTGGGAGATCTATCCCTAAATTTCCACGAGAGATGATGACACCGTCAGCTTCTCTCAGTATCTCATCAAAATGAGTCAATCCCTATACAAATTTTACAGAAGACAGATTAATTTTTCAATCACAATTGGGCACACTCATCAAAAGACTTTGAACTACAGCATTTTTCTGGTTAGTATAAAACAAGAGAGTGTATTTTTCATGGATCTTGGAGCTTCTTACCTCTATATTTTCAATCTTTGCAAAAATATGTGTCTGCTTGAGGCCTTCGAATTTGGAGATAAATTCACGGGCCTGCAAATGAACATTGGAGGTATTGTTTGTGTTTTTCAAACATTGAGGAATACAAAAAATGCAAATAATTCACTTCATTGACAAGTCTAGGCCAAAGTTATAAGTTGAAAGTTAAATTTAGGAAGCATGATGAAAACAAATAATATACACGTGATAAAAAACAACAAATTAGAGAGAACATAAAAACTATCAGGTGTATCTCTTACATGGCGAACATCTTCAGCGTGCCGCGTGTATAAGGCGAGGAAGTCAATTTTGTTTCGAACACCCCATGTACATATTACCTTAGTCAAGAGAAACGTTTAAATTATCATAAAATTGCAAGATAATAACAAAATGGTATACCATTCATGACCGTAAAACGGTCAACTAAACCAGTTTTACTTTTGTAATTGATGCAACAGATAATAGAATTTATCTCATCAATTGTGTAAACAGCCGTACACTTACATTTAATCTTTTGATTTTCTAAAGAAATAGTCCATTTTCCTTAATTAAAGACCAACAAAAAGATAAGTCATTTTACAACAACATAATATAATTCAGTTTTTCTCATAAATAATATATAGATACAAAACTGTTATGTATTTATTCTCAAGAAGCCAAAGTATATAGGCAACTCAACCACATTGTGTCAATTTCACTACTTCATGTACACAAAGTTCTTTTTGTTACCTCTTTATCCTTATCCGTGAGAGTAGGAAGATCAATACGAATTTGAGAGACATGTAGAGTATACAGTGATCCAGAAAGTGTAGCGCTGTTTTTTATACGACAAGTTACATCTTCGCCATCCACCTCATTGACCTGCATCGTGAAACATATACTACTTAGACTACAAAACAGAATGATTCTAACTTTGAGTATCAGCAATATTCTATTTTCTGCATTATGTTTCATATAGGATCCAAAGAATACTTTGGAGAAAAATCATTTTTCTAAATATACATTAACTTTGATGACTGCATTACCTCGAGCCATACAGAAGTTGTTTCACTTCCTGTGAACAAGTATTTACCGATAAAAATAGTATCACCCTTCTTCACATCCTGCATAATCATGAATTAAAGTGGGATCACATTGCAGTACACATAATCAAGGATAATACGAAAGTTACGAAAAGTAAACATGTAGTCCCACAAACTTCCTTAATAATGAAAAAAACATGGAAAATGTCTACAGACCTTTGCTAGCCCACTAAAATTGACTGGTAATAGATTTGAAGTAGCTTCTTTGTTTTGATCCGGAGTTAAAACAACGAATGTGTCTTCTTCAAGAGTAATTGGGCGATCGGTTGTATTGACAACTTGTAATTCTGGACCCACAGTATCTAGCATAACCTGAAATTGGACCAAAATGCATGTACATTGTTACATTAATTACCCTTCGGAAGGTATTTCACACATATGGAAGATAAATTGGATAGAAGCTAATATATTAAAAACAACAATTGTTTCATAATATATCACAAGTCACCATCATATACATGAATGTTAGATAAAAAAGTAAAATAACAACAAACATGTGGTAAGTTTTACCGCGCAGAGTTTTTTTGAGCTTTCCATAGCAGCCCTTAAATTTTCCAATGTTTCTTGGTGGTATTTTGGATCACCCCATGAGAAATCAAACCTTGCCACTAGCACATAGTAAGAAAAGAATAATAAGGTGACAAAACAAATGCCTCAAAAGCAAATCGTTAGAACAACAACCTTGGTTAAAAAGAAAAAAGATACGAAAAAAACAAAAACAATGAACACACGAGATTTGATCACTAAATTTGGGCAATTGTGCCTACATCTCCTGCTGCAGAGTGGTTGCAGTACCTCGCTTCAGTCAAGCAACCTGCCTACTTATCTGTAAGTGTGAGTCATACTCAACAAAGACTATAGACATGCAAGTGCCACACCAGACTATAATTGAAGAACAACAAAAAACTATTATTAAACTCATTCATGATGTGTATTTTCCAAAAAAAGTGGAGAGAAAAAAGGCTGCAACAAGCTAAGAGGCAATATGTTATGCTTCTTTTGGAGACAACAAAACCTTCCAACATAGCAACAAGAGAAACAAAATAACCACAAATCTTTCACCATACTATCCTTAACCAAAAATCCTTTATTAACTTCTGAATAATGATCACAAACAATGAAAGGTTTTAATGGAATGATACCAGACATTCCTGCATCAAGACATCGGGTAATTATATCAACCGATCGTGACTCTGAACCAAGTGTCCCTATAATTTTTGTCATAGCCGGAAAGAAACTCTGCAGAAATAGAAAGCATTTTAAACTTTGATCAAAATCTTGAAAGACATTGAAATTATTCATTAAATAAAGATAGTAAACGAATCTCTAGGAAATGTATATAAACCCTTTCTTTTAATATCTTAAGACTATATATGCTTCATTTCCATGCCACAAAGACTAATATTTCTCTTGATTAACCAAAACAAATGTGAAAAACAATGAAACACTCTAAAGACAGAATTACTTACATCGCCACCTCCATTAAATTAAACAGCAATGATACACCTACACCCATAATTTCCATACATCTATTCAACACCTCATTTTCTCTCTATATCTCTCTTCCTATCACATTATCAACATATCACATCTATCACATCACTTTTATTTATCTCTTCAAAACTCAAGGTATATACATCCATAGGTGTACACCGAACATTTTTCTAAATTAAATTAAATAAATTGTCCAATGTCTCTCCTTAGCAAGTTCTAACTAAACACAGATTTTGCCAAGACACCAAGAACATCACTCTCTTAGCAATCAACATCAGCCACACACAGGATCCATGAAATTCCTCAGCAAACAAAAGCATCAGCATCAAAACTTACACATTACATTAACTACTCCAAATAATAATGCAACAATTTGATTGGATAACAACAAAAAGCCGATTTGTTTAAATCAAAAGAATGACAGTGCTGAAAAGAAGACAAGATCAGCAGAAACAAAACACAACCCATCTTATCTAAGATACAAACAAATCATCACATTAACATTTTTCAACTGATGATAGTCAAACTTCCAAATAGATCTGCCAAATTCCTTTAGCACTCAGCCATGAATAGCATAATCAGCAAAAACACAAGACCACAAATGGGTCATCAAAAGTTTATTGCTTTCTCATAACACTTCAAATAACAGAACCAACAGAACAACACATGATAACACTTCAAATAGAGAGAGAGAGAGAGTTACTGACAGGTTTGGATGGCTCTAAGATAGAAGCCATCCTAATGGGTTCCTCAAGAAGCAAAGGGCTTGACTGCATTTTTCTGTTTGTTTCTTCAAAGTGTCAAAGACAAAACAAAGTGATGAAGAAGAAGAAGAAGAAGAAGAAGAAGAAGAAAGAACAAAGGTTTTGTTGTTGTATTGTACGGTAAAGTGATGATTGAAACGAAAGAAAGGATGCAAGAAATTTAAAAGGTGAGAGAATCAATAATACCAAACTAACTGTGCTTGATTGAAAGAGAAACATGTGGCTACATCAATAATAATATCAATCAGCTTATAAATACCAGCGTCCATGTCGCACTAAAATTGTGACTTTTAAAATATAACAAAATAATTCATTTTTATTAAAGGTCAATAAAACAATTTTACTGTACATACTCATTAATTTTTTTTTTACCGGAATTAATTCTTAATGATATTAATATAGAAGTGTGTAGTAAATGCATTAGTGTCTATTACTTGTGTCTGTCGTATAGTGTGCCCTGGTTTTAAGGTGGTAGTCAGAGGTATGTCATGATATTTGACTCACTCAACTAAACAACGGCTATGTCAAGCACTCTCATATTATTATTATTATTATTAAGAATAGATACTTTTTTTAATAGAAATTCGAAATTATTATTATTTGTTATTATAATGTTGACAGAATTATTATTATTATTAGTTTCTCTTGCAATCAAAAACTTTGAGCGCCCACGAGCAAAAAAATCTTTGAGCACACTGATTTTGTTTGTTTTGGAATTGGACTACAAGGGTCGAGACAACCATGTGAGCGATTTTTGTGTGGAAAATAGACACGTGTTAGGACACTAAACTTTATTGACAAAAAAAGTAATTAAATTTGTAAAATAATTAAATAATTAAACTTTAGAGATGAAGTCAAAAATTAGGTTTAGAGGAGATTGAGTTTAAAAGTAACAAAAAAAATATATTTTTAAATACACATCAAATTCAATAAATTATAAAATACAATTTAGGTGTTTAAGGCTTTAATATATTGAGTAAAACAATTAGGTTTGTTTTATATTTTACTTCCATTATAAAATATCATACAAAGTTCACAACAACAAAATATAGAGACCAAAATTTATAGGAGTTTGATTTTCATCAACTTTATATTATCAGTACATCGCAATCATTTATGTGTATCATTTTAGAGTAGTTATTGTATAAGTCAAATTATAATTATGACAAAAGTCAAATATCTTTAATAATTTAATGGTTGTGGTTGACTGATATTGTAAAAAAAATTATATGAATTAAATAGGCTTAGCTACAGTTTTAATTCATTTATTTTCACAAATTCACAGAGTTAGTCCCATATTTTAAAATTCGATAGTTTGTCTCTTTTTCAAATTTTTGAACTAAAAAATGATGACTAAGATATATTTTAAATGATATGACATGCGATTTCATGACGTAGAATCATATATATGCATTAATTATTCATATATCATTAATTAAATTACAAAAAAAAATCATAGTTGAAAATTAAGTTTTTAGATAATTTTATTGTTATTTCATTTGTGTTAATCATTTTACATCATGTATTGTATGCAACAATATTTAAAACATGTCACATCGTTTTTTTTAGTTAAAAAATTTGAAGAATTAATCAAAATTGTTAGATTTTAAAATAAAAGGACAAATTTCGTTAATTGATAAAAATAAGAGAATTAAAATTATAATTATTATACAAATTATAATAACATACTAGTATTAAAAAAATATAAAATTTTGGGGATCATAAACTTTGTTAGTTCCCTTCTAGCTCTAGTGTCCACCGCAAGAATTATTTCAACAGTATATATATATTTTTAACAATTTAATTTATAGTAAATAATATCAATTATTGATAAATAAATTAATATTTAATTTTACATATATATACATAACAAATTATGAGCTGTTATAAAATTAACTTTTAATTTATTTACTTTATTAACTACTCAATTAAGAGGATTCCAATATTTACTAAACTTGAGACAACATTAATTTTATATATTCTTCCCATAAGTCGAACTTGAATTCAAGGGTGAAATTATCGCAGTTTGACATAATAATAATATTTTTTGCTATTGTTTTAATTAACAAAAGTCACAATTGCAATTTTGAAATGGAGATCAGCTTCGCAACTCACGGTGATGAACTTCATTTAAGTTATCTGGATTTTGAATTGGACTCAAACTTGGTAGTTGATAGTTTCCATGCATGCAAGAACCAAATAAATAAAGTTATTCACACTTTTACAATAATATCATATTTTTAATTAGATTTTGACTTTAAGTAAAAATACCACTTTATATTGAACATAAAGTTATTATTAATGAAATATTATAGTTTTTTTAGTTCAATTACAATGTAGAAAAATTTATACTATTAGTAATATTATAACTATTTATAATTGTAATTTTTTATGTAATTATAATAAAAATTAAATATTTCTAACAATCCAACTATAAATAAACAGTTTAAAAAATATTTATAATATTGGTATATACAAATTAAATTATTAGTTTTTTCCTTAAAAGAATATACAAGGACTCAATTTCATGACGAGGCTATATCTGTAAAAGGACGCAACTCCGTGTGATTAGCACTAATAATAATAATAATAATAAATAATTCAGTAAACATCAATTGCAATTGAATTACGCAACTGTGTTTTAAGGTTTAACTTTAAACGCTTTTTCTTTTCCGTCGACACGTCCATCAAATTCAACGGAACATTTCAAACAAATGATTTCTTTTTTACAAAAAGACTCAATGTTATTTTTTTTTGTTGACAACATTTCAACTAAACAATAGTAGTTTTTTTTAATTTTTCTATACAGCATATTACATATTTTCTTTCACCTTTATCCTATTAAAAATGTTAATTATTTTTTCAGAACTAAGTGTAATTAATATATCGTGGAATTTTAAACACAATCTTAATTGAAAAAAAGTAATTTTATAATTGTGTTTTAGTTCAACAGTGAGTAGATTAGAAAACTTAAAATGAATTGTCCTTAATTATGTTTAAATTTAAACACCCTAAAACAACCATTTAGTTGCAGGTTGATTGTAGAAACCCTCAAAACACATTTGTTTTTTTTACTGCATATTTCATATATTGGTTATACTTGAATGTTATGGAAGGTATTTATAAATATTTATATTTTCAGTTAATAATCCACAAGTTTTTTTTTTTTTAAACTTCATATTGACTAGTATTCATTGACTGACCATAACTATTCAACATATGCAATAAATCAAGACCTCAACGTGCTTTTTTCAAGGTGCTAAATATTATTTTTTTTTACAAATCAAGATGCTAAATTTGATAGAATTATATCTTATAAATTCCATAACTATTCAAATGAAGCTGTTTTGTACACACACAAAACAGAGCAAGGTGTTATTATTAACAAAAAAAAAACAAAGTAAAGTGAAATTTCTTCACCCGTATGTAACGGTTGATAGTTGACACCTAGTGTATTCAAGTGAATGAGTTTTAATTATGTTTAAATTGTTCAAAAGTATTCAAATTTGAGCTTTGGATGCTAAAATTTTCTGCCAAATTTTATTTATCTTCTTAACAAACTTTAAATTAATCAAGAGTCCATTTTCTTCGAATAATGGACACATGTTAACATTTTTCTTTAATTTATATATCTATAATGCCTAAAAAAGTATGTGTAATATATCAAAAATTAATTACATAAATAGTATAATTTAATTAAATATAAACATTTTTTTACCGACCAAATACATGAATTTAATATTAATTAGTTTCATTTTATAAAATAACACTTGTACTAGTTTTTTTTATATATATGAAATGATAAATAAATTCACATACAACTTTGAAGTCTCATTTTAAATCCAAAATATGATATTCAATTTAATAATATGCATACACCAGTATTAGAATACTATAATAATGTATCAAACGAGAAATAAAAAAATAAGCAAAAATTGCATTTTTTTAATTAAATATATCAATTTTTATTGATTCACTTTTGCTTATAAATATGAATATAAGAATATCATTTAAGAATTCAGATAAAAAAAATAACACTTTATATTTCGTTGACTTTTAAATTACAATATTTCACATTGAATATTGCATTTAATTTGTTTAATCAAATGATTGAGTTCAAAATTAATAAACTCAATTATTTGACATATTTTACTCGTCTTAGGTTGAAAACGAAATAGTTTAAACCAAACCAAAGTGTTTAAACCAAAACATTTAATTTGTCTTTTTTTTTAAAGCATTTAATTTATTTTTAAAGAGTATATAAAAAATATATAAAAATTCTCTAAAAAGTGTCTGCTAAATTGGAATTCATCAAGGAACATTCAATAAATTTATAATAAAAAAAAAGTTAAGCTAAAGTTTAGATTTAGTGTTTTTTTAGAAAGACGATAAAAACTTAAAATATTTACCTTAACAGCATTAATATTTAGTTATTAAACGAAAACGTGAACACATTAATCTCTAACCTATGTATTATTGTTATAGAAAACATAATAACTGAAGTACTGCTGTGTAAAAAAATACTATCCTTATATTAAACTATAAAAAGTTTTTTTCTACAAATTTGAAAGATAGCCTAATAAATCTTTTGAATAATTGATTAATCAGACAAGAACAAAGATGGATTATATTTTACATATCAATACTAACACTAATGAGTTTGAGTCTCTCCATCTCCAAAAACCCTTTTAATTCTCTAATTTTTTATCTCATATCTTTTTATTTGAATGAAAATAAATAAAGTCTTTTTTTATTATTATTTATTTAGTTGAGATAACCATATTTACCCTCCAAAAAGAAAAAAGATAAAACACAGTTCTCCAAAAAAGAAAGATACAAAAAATGTTGATATTATAATATTAAATATTATATTTAAAATTTAAATTCTGAAAAATTCACAATTATATCTGAGTTTTTAATAATATTTATTATGTTGTCTACAGACTCAAAAGATATAAATTTTTATCAGAAAAAAGAAAATAAATTCTTAAAATTTTGTTTTTTAAGGACAAAATTACTATTTTAAAGGCAGTTGTTACCGTAATTAATTTTATTTCAGAAAATAACAGTAACACTATGACTATATTACTAGTATGTGAACCGTAAATAAAAAAATAAGCAAGAAATTTTTTGACATGTCTTGTCTTTATTTTGATTTCACATTCACACGCTCACTTTCTCTCTCTTTCTGTGCAATTTCCGTTCACTGCACATTTTCCATACAATTACTTTTCATTCTCTCTCTCTCTTTCCCACACTTCCCATTTTCCACTATTTTACCTCTCAGCTCAACGATTCGTGAACAAGTGTTTGTTTTTTTTTATCGGTGAGTTTCTGGGTCTTCCTCCTTTTGCTTCCATTATGCTTCATACTTGATGCAACCAAATGAGTTATTATCAATTTTGTGTTTTAGATTGTGAATTTTTTTGACCCATCTGAGCCAAACAAGTGGTTGAACTGTTTGATGTAAATTAAATGTTTGACAATTTTAAAACAGATTGCAAAGTTATGATTTTTATATATGTTTTTGGAATCTGGGTTTTGCTGATTTAGATGAATAATTAATTTTTGTTTTTTTATTTTTGTTGTAATTGGAGTGAGAATTGGTCTATATTTTTGTCCATGTCATGTTATTCCTTTTTTTAATTAGTATATATTCTTCAACAGTATTACCATAAAAGGGTTGATGCAAGAAATTACTTATTATTTTAGAATTATATGCTCAGGTAAAATCATATAAACTGGAAACAATATTTAGATTTTGTTTTACTGGCATGTTTAATATTTTTCTTTTTATTTTTTTTAATTGAAAAGCCACTCATTCTCTAGTATTTTTTATTTTATGTTTTTGGTTATGACTAATCTCAGGTTAAGTTGAATATTTTTAATCAAAATTTGAAGTTAAAATTTAGAACTTACAGGGTACTATTCATTTATTCTCATTGCTTTTTCAGTCTCTGTCTCACATCCAACAAGCAATGATAGATTTGGTTTCATGAGGAATATGATGTTTTTAATTCCAAAATAGAAATTGTTATACTTTGAAACATGGTTTATCTCAAAAAAATTCAAAACCACAAAAGACGATATCTTCAACTTTTAAACAAAAATGCTTGCAATAGTTTGGCACGGTTGACATATATTCAACTTCTATATTTAGAATCCTTTTTTTTAACAATATTTTCTGTGTTATTTGCTGAGATATTACCAAGGACTTGTCTTAAAGTGCATTTTTTTTTAATTACCATTCTTAGGTAAGCGATGGTAGCTGAATCGTGGTTTCGAAGTCTATGGAAGATACGTAAGGATGATCCTAACTCCGAGAAAGCAGTGATTGGAGTCTTAGCATTCGAAGCTGCGAAACTGATGTCCAAGCTTGTTAATTTATGGCAGTCTTTGAGTGATAAACAGGTTGCCAAGTTGAGAGACGAGATTACAAATTCAGTTGGTATCACGAAGCTTATTTCAGACGACGAGAATATTATTGTTCGTTTAATTAGTCAAGAGATGGTTGAGAGTATGGCACATGTGGCCGAGTCCGTGGCTAGGCTTGCAAAGAAGTGCAGTGATTCAAGAATGAAGGATTTTGAGAAGGCATTTGATAGGTTTATCACCCGTGGTTTTGATTCATACGGGTGGGTTTTGTCTTCTAAGAAAATGGAAAAAAAGGTTAAAAGGATGGAAAAGTTTGTATCAGTTAATGCAAATTTGTACCAAGAGATGGAAATGCTCACTGATCTTGAGCAAACACTTAAAAGAATGAAGATGTATAGTGAGTCGGATGGACCGAATTTAATCGAGTATCAGAAGAAGGTTGCATGGAAGAGGTTGGAGGTGAAGAATTTACAGTCTAACTCTTTGTGGAACAGGACTAATGATTACACTGTATACTTTTTAGCAAGATCTTTATTTACAATATTCAGTAGGATCAACAATGTGTTTGGAATTCATGAGGTAACAAATGTTGGTAAAACCAAGAATCGGAGTGTTCCACATTCTGATTACATTCATAGCAGTCAATCGGTTTCGGAACTATTGCAACCTTCAATCCATCCGTCTCAAAATAATGCTAACAGATTTGCTTCAGGACCCCTTGGTCCTTCTACTGCTAAATCAGATCAAAATGTTATAGCAAATAAAACTAGCATTTTTCGTTCGGGTGGTGACTCGTCTGCAAAGTCGGGCCAGATTTCAGGAAAGTTTAGAGGTGGCAATTTTTTCTCAGGTCCTCTCGGAAGAAGTTCGAAAAAACCAGAACCGGGTAGTGGAACAAGTAAAGAAAGCAAGTTTTGGAAGTTTCATGGCCACTCAACCACCACAGGTGGGAAGGAAAATAACACGAGACATAGTCGAGTAACTCAAGTAGGACCTTTTAAAGGCTGTATGGCTGCAGATAGTTCCTCGGTCATCGACTGTCGCTCAAACCCAAATGATGTTCTGTTAGAAACTCAGAATCACAAAGATGCTGATTCAGTCCTTCTTACTTCCAGAAATGCAACTCAACCGACATTCACTTCTCTGTGCAAGTTAAAGCCTCCGTCCGAATCCCTTGGTGCCGCTTCTTTAGCCCTGCACTATGCAAATGTCATTGTTGTGATTGAGAAGCTAGCAGCCTCTCCACACTTGATTGGTCTCGACGCAAGAGAAGATCTATACAACATGCTACCGAGACGTGTAAGAGCTTCTCTCAGGACTAAGCTAAAGCCGTATTCCAAAGGCATGGCTGCGGCTGTCTATGACGGAAGTCTAGCAGAAGAATGGAGCGAAGCAATGACGAAAATATTAGAATGGTTGGCCCCACTTGCTCACAACATGTTAAGATGGCAATCCGAGAGAAGTTACGAGCAGCTGAGCTTTGTTTCCCGCACAAACGTGTTGCTGGTACAAACTCTTTACTTTGCAAATCAAGAAAAAACAGAAGCAATACTCATTGAGCTTCTTGTTGGTCTGAATTACGTGTGGAGATATGTTAAGGATCTCAATACAGGTATCTTAGAGATTGGCAATAGTGTAGTGCATAATTGATATCCTCTACTGAATGCATAAGCAATTTTTATCAAGCTCGTCGAAGCTTTCAACGGTATGTGACCATTGATCGGAAATGAAAATTTTCCGAGACGTCAAGCTTCTGGTGTCTTAAATCTAAATCAGTGCAATCAAGTTTTAGATGCGTATGAGAGAAATACTCAAATTCACTATGGTAGAATTTGTGACAGAAATGCATTGATGATGAGGAATGTTGTGTATTAAACATTTAGCATTATTTTTTTCTTTGAGAAGATCCTAGTTGATTTAACATGATGGCTGGTCGCATCTTTGAAAGACTGTCCTGTGATTTCTACATGCTATTGAGAGTGCATATATTTATGAGCATATATATGTTAATTGTATAGCTTTAATGGCATAATGGTTATTTCTATGTGATATTTGAGTGGTGGGACATGGAAATTTGGAAATGGCAGTTTGTAAATTTTAGTTCCAAGTGTTAATACCTGTTTTGTTGATGGATATTAAACAGAACAGTTTGTAAATTCTAGTTCCAATTATTCCTAGTAATTGACTATTTCCATATTAAACATGAATTTAATGTTTAGATTGTTTGTGGTCAGCAAATTCACATAGTCAGTAGGATCATGATCATGATCAGACAGTGCAGATTTCAATGCAGATTTTAATTTTTTTAAAATTAAAATATCAAACTTGAAATCTATACTATTCAATCTCGATTCCATGAGACTCAACTTAATGACCGAGTGAATGCATGGACTGTTGACCTGAGTGGACCGTTGACTGAGCTAATCCATCCGTTTAGAAGCGTATTTGTCATTTAAAAGAAAATTTATATTTTTTCATTTACATTTTTCCAATTAATCAAATGAATATTATCTAGCTCAATTTTTTTTTCTCTCATTCCCAACAAAATAAGGGTGTTTGATTTTCCTTCCAAAAACTCTATTTTAGTTTTTTAAAATTTAAAAATTAAAAAACTTGTTTAGATTACTTGTTTTTAAAAACTGTTTTGAAAAATTATTTTTAATATTATATTTTTTAAAACTAAATAAGCAAAACAAATAAATGATGTTTTACTTATCAATTTTTAGTTTTTTAAATTCTCTAGTAAAAAACTATTTTAAAAATTTAGATTATCAAATAGGTTTTCTCTTTTTTTCATCTCTAAAACTGTTTTTAAAACAATTATCTCAAACAAGTTTTTTCTTTAATTCTATTCTTTAAAACGATTTTTAAAATCAAATTTATAAAACAATTTTTAAAAATTAAAATACAAAAATATTTCAAACATGTCCTAAATTTTTTTGTTACTTTTCATATTACTTCTTTTTATTTTCTTTTTTCCTATGTTCCTCTCTATAAGCAAACATTTGCCTTATGATTTTATTTTGTTCTCCTTCATCTAGTATTTTTTTTTATTACACGGTCTGAATGGTGATATCAACATCATCTAAATAATAAGGAAAATTCTTGGCAAGATTGAATGTACCAAACACAAGTGGATCAGTAAACTAAAGTTTGTGTGGTCATGAAGCATTATCTTCTTTTGAATGAAAAGGATTGGACTTTTTCCCAATCATCGACACTCTTTATTACCCAATTTCATGTGGCTTACAGAGAATGATATGTTTTTTTTAGCCGAATAAATAATAAATACCACCATAAATTTATATGTGAAGTTTCGAATTTAAATTTAAAATAAATCATTCAACTTAATAATATTAATATTTTTATTAAAAAAATACTCTTCTGCCATGTATAAATATATTATCTTCCAAGTGTAGAAATCACTAAATAAATTTATTTGTTTAAAAAAAGAAGTATCCGGGAATAGAGTTATTTTGATTAGTGTATTTGAGAATAACGTGGGAAGAAAGTATTAGTAGTTACGAGAGGAACAAAATTCATCAAGACTCCAAGAGTATCATTCTTTGCCTCAAAGTGACATTGATTTTAAGTAAACTAACAACATTGATCTAGTGATCAACTAATCATTTCTTTAATTAAGGAAAAAAAATATGAATAGAAAACACTTGAAATTGAAATTAAAGTATATATTGATTATCAATTCTAGTTGAAAATAAACGTGAGTAAAAAACTTGAAAATAAACGTAAAAAGTTAAAGTATTATTTTTAGATATTACAAAATATGTATAAATAGTTGATAGTGGTATACTCCTCTACTTATATGGTTCTTCTCTATTGGGATCCAAATATATATATATATATATATATATATATATATATATATATATATATATATATATATATATATATATATATATATATATTCGGTTCCGCTTAAACTCTGTAACATCACTTTACTAAAACATGTTAATTTAACTTAGAAGATTTTATACAATGGTTTGCTAGTGAAAAATAATTTGATTAAGAGAAGCAAAATAATTGACCATTTATGCCCTTATTGTCATGAGAGAGAGAGGAGGATGTTCATCATGTTTTTAAAAGTTACTCATGAGCTCGACGACTTTGTTTTCTTTCTTTCCTCTATGTGCGGTTTGATGATACTTTTCCCATTTTAAGAGATTGGTTGAAAAATATTGTTATGTTCTCCTATTGAAGTGTCTCAATTGATTTTACGACATTTCATATGCGCGCAATAAACTCTACTTGAAAGGAAAAACCATTAAACAATCCAGAATTAATATAATATATTAAAACAAATTCTTAAATTGATATATCACTTCCTTATATGATTCTTTATATGATATCTAACACTACTTTTGTCATATAATTTAATAGTATGATATGACATCTTTAGAAATCATTCATTTTCTATTTTTTATTATACTAATTTTTTGTCTATATCTCTATAATTAAAAAACCAACAATAAAAAATATAACTCCCATTACAAACTTGATTTAATTGTCATTTACTTTTTTAATTAACTGCAAATAAATACATCACAATATTTTAATAATATTTTAATAATTAAAATGTAGCAAACAATAAATTACCACAAAATATATAAAACATAATCATCATATATTAAAATCAATAATTAAACTTATGCACAAACAATTCAATAAAGTTTAAGTTAAAATACATATTGTATTCCTCTAATACAAAAGAAAGTATTTAATCAAAATCGGATCATAGTTTCAATTAACGACAAAAATAATCAAAATCAAGTTGTGATGTCTTATCATTCTCAATATTATTTCATTTTTTATCATAAAATAATAATACTTTGAGTTTATTCATTATATACACTCTCCAAAAAGGATAATTAAATCAAAATATATTTGAAAGAAACATATAGTATAACACCTCTAATTAATAATTAATTATCAGAAGTTTAAGTGGAAATGAAACATAAAATTTAAAAAATAGTAGTTCATTCAATTAGTCAAAAAAGAATAAAGAAATAATAGTACTCAAAATAAAAAGTAAAACAAAAATAAAAATAATGATCATATAAAACCAATGCTTAAAAATATATCTCAAATCAATGCTTGCAAATTATATATTTTATTTTTTATAGGAAGAAAATATTCTATAGTGATTGAATGTTTAAAATAAATTAAATATATACAAATAATCATTCATCTTTTTTTAAAAATATTTTTAGAGTGAAAATCACTCATATTTTATTTTAATATTTTTTAATTGTGTATATAAACAATTACTCATATTTTTTTAATCATATATTTTAGAGTGAAAATCACTCATTTTGTTACAAATTTTAATCTTTTTAATTGTGTATACAAACAATCACTTATATTTTTTAATCATATATTTTGAAGTGAAAATCACTCATTTTATTACAAACTTTTCAATTGTTTTCATTTCATTGATTCTTTTTATTATACAATCACTATTCTTATAAACTAATAAACTTACAAATATTGAAACTTTTATCTAATCAGATTGATACATTTATCAACTATAAATATCACTTTCAAACTTTTTCAAAAATTTACATTTAAAGAAAATTTTACAAATTATATCCGTTATATTCTAGTAATTCATAAAGCTCGAGAAGTTATTAAGAATAACAAACTAAGTTATTTTAAGACTTCTAGTTTTATCCTTTAATAAATAATTATTTTGATCTTTTATCTCTTAAAAAGTTCAATTTGATCATATATATTTTGCAATGTTATAAGAATTCATTCTTGAGTTAAATAGGAGCTGATAAGGTCATTGGGATGCAATGCAATAGTTCAGATCTTTAGATACATAAAAGGGTCCCAGGAAAAGTAATAATTTATGAAAACATATGTTGAATGGGCTGGATGTCCTAGTGATCGACATTCAACTTTTGGTTAACATGTCCTTATTGTCTAAGATTTGAATTATTTTCTGTTATGTGAAGTCTCTATTATGTATGCAAGTTCTTTTCTACTATGTCCATGGGGTTTGATTGTAATTTCTCTCAAACAATTCAAATAACCTCATTCAACAGTTAAGATTGTTTTTATCATCATCGTCACCACATAAAACAGCATCAATCACTGAGCTATACAACAAATTGTGTTACCTACTAAGAATGTCACATGCAATTGAATTGACAAGTGTATTACTCCCTCTAAAGGGTTAAATTGTAAATTGGTCCACCAAAGTCCAAATTGGAATAAATATAGGAAGATCGTTGTGTTTAAGACCGGACTGGATGAGAAAACATGATCAAAATCATTTGCAAGTCAGAAATATTTGACAAACAGTTTTTAAAAGAGGAATTGTTACCAACATGATATGAGATTTCAGCTAACGACAAAAATAAGTTTCGAAAAGGCTTACACTTCTACAATCCTCTGGTTGAATTTATCAGTATAAACCATAACATTTATGAATTTGGATTCAACAAGATAACTAATTTATTTACTTCGGATTTTAACTTTCAGAGTCCAATTAAGCTTGCCCTCTGGTAAAGCAATGGACCTTGGTAAACGCAGTGGCACCTCATATTCTCCAACAGTTGATAAAGGTGATGGAAGATGCAGATTTTCAGGTGTGATGTTCACACACAGTTGTCTTGCAATCTAAAAAAGGCACAACACTAAAAGTCAGTACCAGAAAAATAATAAAGGATAAAGAAGAGATATTATAACACAAGAAATTAATAAGATGAATACGGATCCTAATTTTGTTTAATATAGGAAAGCAATTTAAAAATAAGATATGATTTGCAACACAAATAACACTTCAAATCAGATAAAATTCTTTAATATGACAGTGTTGTAAAGAGTGCACAAGCTGGAACAATCATCTGTGCATTCAATACCGAGCAAGGATTATTTTCATAGAAATTATATATGATATATCATTAAAACTGTCATATCACAAGGTCTTTCCTTTCTTTTCTCTTTAGCATTTCCCTTTTCTATATACATAAACAACCCTCTTTCAATTTGATAAAAATCAGACCAAGTTCCATTTGGATTTACTAACATGGAAGAACTTGATCAGACTTTTAACAAGAATATCAAAAGTATTGCAGTTGATACCAGATGCAAAGGTAAGTGTGTCAAGTAAATTGTTGAATATTATGGGAAGGTAAAAAGTAAAAGGGAATACAGAGTGATGGGTCTCTTATCTATATCATAGGCCCAATTATCCGTGGCCCAATTATCCGTGGCCCACTTAGAGTCTACTTCAGCGAGAAATTAGGGAAGAGGGAACAGGTAGTTACGGGGAGAGAAACAAAGTGGGAGCAGAGAGTAGTGGGGTACCATGCAGTTTTATTTCAATTACGACCTCGGAGGTTTGGGCAGAAAGAGAAATGTTTTCTCTTCTCTGAGGAGAAGAGGCTCTGGGATTACAAGGGTTTATCTTCTGTAATATTTTCCTTTTCAATCTTTAATACAATTTTCACTATCAATGGCATTGGGTTCCTATCAAAGAGACTGAATAATCTGAAACTGATATAGATTTGATGAAATATAGAGAAAAGAAAACAGCAACTCCTAGTCATAATTTTATACTACTATTTAAAATCCTAATTCTAATTAAACAAGGAAACCAACAATGAAATATGGAAACCACTGAGCCGATCCATAAACCTCTAAAAGTGTAAGATACACAATAATATTATGAAATATTTTTTAAACTTCCAAGTTTCAACTAACAACGGCAAGAAAGATACATAAGCAAATGACAGTAATGGACTTAAGAATTGCCAGGTTCACCGCAGAAGGAAGAAGAGGATACATAATGGTGAACATGAAAGGAAGAGTTAGTTATTACAGAAATTGTAAAAGTGGGAGTTTTATATATATATATATATATATATATATATATATAGAGAGAGAGAGAGAGAGAGAGAGAGAGAGAAGGGACAGGAAGTGCGGAAAAAATTATTAGGACTAGGACAGCATTCAGCCACTTTGGCTTGGCTCTCAGTTCTAGGGTTCAGAGACATCTAATCTTGTGGTTTCTTGTTTCTTTTCCATCCTTGTAGTTCTTTCCAAAGGGCATCAACATTGTGACTGACATTTGAATTGTCCCAAAATAATACTTGTAATGTTTCCAGGAGGTTGAGAATTTGTTGGTCTGAATATATCAACAAATCAAAGAGGTCGAACAGGCGAAGAAAGTTTCTCTCAAGGCATTAATCAGTTGCACTTATTTATTTTTTTAAACTCTTAACTCATAGTTGTTACTAAGATGCTATCAAGAAAACATTTAAACAGTGTCGAACAAATATTACCTCAGCCACAAGAGCTTTTTTCGTCACTGGTATACGTAACTCCAAGGGGTCATCTTTTGATTCACGCAGCTTCGCTTTTTGAACATTAATTAACCTCCGCAAGACCTAATAGATTATCACATCCAATCCATGTTACAAGAACATATTAATATATTAATTAACTAGTGAGTTTTAACATGAAACACTATCAAATTATCAAATAAATTTCCTATTTTATAACTTCAACAGTTACAGTATTTGGGAGTATCATCACAACAATAGTGTAAAAATCAAACCAGTTGGTCAAGAAGAAAACCCATAAATCAGTTGAATGACCCGCCCACTTAATCTACACTGCCAGCTTGAAACCAATGGAATTCAGTAGAACAAATCCAAAACCAATGATGATTTTAAACCAAGTTTTTTTCTTGTAACTGTTTTAAAATTTTTAATTCAACCAAAAGAAAACTAACACAATAAAAATTGGTGTGTAAGATTCACGTGTGAATTATTACTTTAGCCTTATTATTTTATATCTTACAAGACATATATAATTTGGCCATGTTTCTTATAATTTTATGGTAGCTTATTGTGTAGTGTATTATATAATAATTATATAATATATGCAAAATATATATTTTCTGACTGATTCAACCACAATTGAACCAGCAAACTAATTCAAAAATATACATTTTCTGCAAATTATATATACCTTCACCAATTCAATGACAAGTTCAGTATAAGAAAAGTTCATTTGTACTTTAGCTATGGCGAATTCCCGAAAGAATGACAATAAATATAAAGCACTCATGTAACTGGAAAAGGAAAACAATTCTGTGAAAAGGACCACAGAAATGATGTCAACCAAGCAGACTTGAAAAACTGTGAAGAGTAAACTACTAACCAGCTTAGCTTTATCAAGACGCAGGGCTGCCTTTTCATACTCTTTCATCATATCTTCCTTTGACTCACTAACAAGAATAACATCTTCTTGTTTTACTTCTTCAGTAGGTTGATATATCTGAATCATTTAAAACATAGCAATAGCAATTAATGGAGGCAAAGCAACTTGTTATAAAGACTGCCTAAGTGAGGAGTTGAGATCCATTCCATTTCACAAAACTATAGTAATAGACGAAATGATGTGAGTATATATAAATGTTTACGTGCCAAGAAATATAATGTTGACAGTGATTGCCACACAGACATTCACTTAAACAAAGAAAGACAGAGAAAGGATGTTGACTTCGGATCAGATATCCTACAGCATAATCATATAAAAAATTTAAAACGTTACTCCAGAAAAGTGTTGTCAATTACAGATTGCAAGTTATGCTATTTAACAACAGCGCTCCTAAAGATGAATGACATTGACCAACTAATAGTATAGATAGGTAGGGAAAACAGACATTATAGACCAAAAGAAAACCTTGCGCTGTTCGGTGAGGAGATAAGCAAACTTATCAATGTTAGGGACAGCAAGAAGCTTTGGCATGAGATGGTTGCGAAAATATCCAGGGGCAACTTTGACAGTATCACCAGCCTTTCCCAGCTTATCTATGTCCTACAAATTTGAAATTATAAATATCATAAATAAAATTGAATCAAATCAAAGTCCCGAAAAAACAAACAGCTCAAGATAGATTAGGGTTTTAAATAAACGTCTACAACCACTAAATAATAGTTTTTTATATTGCCAAAACTACAATGCAACTGCGATTGAGGTTGCATCGCGATTCTCCAGAGTATCAAGGACCACAATGCAACCGGAAACATTACCAATTTACCCTGAGATAGATAATAATGGCATTTTATGTTGGCAAAATCGCAATGTAATCAGAATTGAAGTTGCATCAGCCGCTGCAATGCAACCACAACTATTACCACAATTTAAAACCCTAAGATTGAGATAGATAATTACAGTTGTAAGGATGACTTGGAGCTTCCTGTTGTATCTGAGTCCTTGAGATGCATACAAGAATGGGTTTACCACAACACTATCATTAACAGCATCTTTAAATCTAATGATTTGCCTAATGCCATGTCTTCCAAATTGAAGATAACCCATTCAGATTCGGAAGTATGGGTATCAAAACAACAATTTCATTTGGTCAAAAGTAAATTGATCAGAAACGGGGAAGAAAACACTAATCAGGTCAGCCCTAAATGGGTTGTAGATTTAGGAGCGAATCAAGACTACGCGCAGGAAGCCCAAGTCGATGGCCCACAACAAAAATGATGGAAAAATGTATTTAGTACCCCTACATTTAGACCAATACCACACTTTTATAATTTTTGTCTATCCACTTCTCAAAATATTCCGTGGTTAATATTAAGAGGGAAAAAATTCAGTAATTTATTTCTTGAATATTCTAATATTTGTTTTATTAATCGAAAAATTCATTTGCTATTTTTATCTGTAAATTTTATTTTCAAATTTTTTATTAACAAAATAATTAAAACAAAATATTTGACCTGCAAAAAAATTTCTAAATTTTTTTTGTCAGCTGAAAATTTCAAAAATGAATTTTTTTTGTCTATTGAAAATTTTAAAAATAAAAAAATTTGGTTTTATGTGTTTCAAATTAGGTTTTCAAAATTTATGGAATAGAAGTTTCAAATCTAATTTTCAAAATATTATTAGGGTTTTATGTGTTTGAACATGTCATATTTGTTGGGGTCAATTAAGCAATGTTTAAAGTATAGGATCAGATATTGAATCGGTGAGAATATCTGTTTAAGGTTTAAAAATAGAGTTGTGAACCATAAATAATAAATAATAGTATTTTTTATTTTGAACATTAAAAATAGAGTTGTGAACCATAAATAATAAATAATAGTATTTTTTATTTTGAACATGTATTGAATAATAATATTTATAAAGAAAAATTATAATTTAATTATAAAGAGGCTTACTAATACTTTTTATATGATATAGTTATAAAAGTTACTCATTACTAATATATATATTCTTAATTTTTGGGTTGCATAAGCAACTGCTTACAGCACATTACTGCACTATTATTCTTTTTCATTTTATTTTTTCAGTTTGCTTTTTCGTATTTACACTACTATTCTGTTGATTCAAGAGTCAAGACTACTCTTCTCCATTGATACTGCTTCATCTTCTCTATTGATGGAGGCCATCTTCATCTAAGCTCTACAGAGTGCTACATCTTTCAAACAACCTTTTACCACTTTTGTTGTCTCTGCACTTTTTCTCAACTCAAATATATGTTTTATACTCATTCAACGTCTAGAAAAAAGAAGTTAGAATCAGAAAATTTATTAAGTAAAGCAAAACGAAATCATTACAATATAATATTATAAACAAGTTAAAGAAGGTAGAAAGAAAAATTAAACATTCAAAATGTTTAGAATGACATAATAATGGATACAAAGAAACGGAGAAAAAATATTTTAAAAAAATAAAAAGACGGATGCAAAATAAAATGTACTACTACTTAAAAGATAATAAATAAAATTGATGAAATGTGTTTCTCTTTCTTTTTAACTTTTACACTTCAATAGAATAAGGAAGAAAGAAAAATTAAATATTCAAAATATTTAGAATGACAGAATATTGAATACAAAGAAAAAGAGAAAAATATTTAAAAAATAAAATAAAACGATAAATACAAAATAAAATGCACTACAACTTAAAAGATAATAAATAAAATCGATGAAGTGTGTTTCTCTTTCCTTTTAGTTTTTATGTTTTACTTTAAATTTTAGCATTGACTCTATCATTATTTTAAGTTGCTTTCTATTTAAACCTACTAATTTCTTTGTTATATATAACCGTTTTTCACTTCAACGGTTAAAATATCTCTATCTTGTATATATTTGTTTATGAATTTTTTTAAATATATAAAATATATAGAATTTTTTGAACTACAATTGATCTCTTTATTACATTAGCTAAAACTTTTTTTTTTTATTTGTTTCTATCATAACGAGATATGGTATTTGCCTAAGCTAAGAATGGATCAATTATTAAATCTTGGATGGAAATTTCTTACAAATCCCCTATATATAGGAGTGCATTCAGCCACATCCATCTATGGTCACAAACATAGACTTCGGGTATGTCTCTTCAGATTTTAAAAGTAATTTCAATGAAATGAGAATAAGTGGATTAAAAAAACTTGGAAGAAGAAATAATTTTAGAAGAAATAATGTTTTAGATGTGAAGAAGAACACGACATCTTTATTCGAGTTTGATTTCGTGGACTATTAGAGTAAAAAATATACACAATCGACAAATAATTATGTATAATTTTATAAATAGTTATTTAAAAAAATTAAACATTATTAATGTTTTAAAAATTATAATTAATTAATAATATAAAAATTATTTGCACTAACAATTATTATAAATTAATTTATTTTTATTTATAGAATCCATAATAGGAACACTTGTATCCACACCACGACCATAATTTTTTTTATTGAAACCATAAAATATTTGTCGTTTCAATGTATTAGGATGCAAGAAACAATGAAGAAAAGTTTTTTTTCTCTATCCCACGGTATTTGTTGCATTCAACAAATTCATCATATAATTAAAAAAATAATAAATAAAAAGATAATAATAATTTTAGTAATTTATATTTATCATTTATTGTTTTATTTTTATTACAATAAATGTAAAGTAGATAATAATAATTTAAAAGTGGTGGTAATTAATGGTATTATTTAGATGGTACAATTAAATAATAATAATAATAATTAAAATTGCATTGAAAATCAAAAATGACAATTTTTTTTATAAATGTGATAATTATTTTAGAATAAATGGAGTGAGATTTTTCTTTTTGATACTAAAAAATATACACAAAAGATAGACTTATGTGAATTGAAGAGACAATGAAAGATGGAAAGAGGACAAGAATAATGTACTCCCTCAGTCCCGAGATCATTTAAACATTTTACTTTTATCTCAACATTTTAATTCTTTTAAAAAGTTTAATATATAATTAATGATGTTTTTGTTTTTGTACCTTTAAAAATCCAAAAATATAATTTAAATAAATTTTATTTTTTATTTAATCAATGAACGGTTAAAAAAGACTAGATCAATTTAAATTTATTATTTTTTAATGTGTATTTCCAAGACTAAAGTGTCAAAAGTTTATAGAGTAAAAAAATTATTCATTTTTAAACTTTGTTAAACAATTTTGATCAAATTTCAAAAGTTTGAGGAATCAATTTTAAAATATTAAAATAGGGACTAATTTGCAAATTTATAGCAACTAATTTGTAAAATTGAAAAAATACAAGGACTAATTTGTAAATTTTAAAATAATTACAAAGACCAATTTGTAATTTACATTGTATAAAGTAATGAAGAAATTTTAAATTTTTAGTTTTTAAGTGATATTTTAAAATTTCTAAAATTTAATTTTTAACGTCACCTCGTTGAAATATTTCATCCAAACACACTTCAAACTCATGGAAGTGTTTCATCGACCTTGAATGGTGTTTAGTTGTAAATTTAAATAGGAAATCCTTTATCAGCAATATTAAGTGCAAAATGTTGGTTCATAATTGTCTATCCAACAAGGCCTATTTTTGTAAGATTAGTTGGTTGAACTATAATTAATTTCCTATTGAATGTTTGACATGTTTTTTTTTTAATTATTATTAAACACAATGTTGATTCATTTAAATTAATATAAATTATATTATTTAGAATTGTTATAATTCAAATTTATTAAAATAAAATAATAATAAAACTGCGAAAAAATTCATAAGAATTCCTATTCAAAATTTCGACATGCTTAGAAAAATAAAAGAATCCCAATTCAACAAAATAAGAGAATCAATATACCTTAACAAATTCCAATTAATAAAATATTTTATTAGTAAAAACTTTCATTTTCCAAAAATTTAATAAGTATTGTGGGAGAGAAGACGAACCTAATTTAAAGTAGAGATTTTGGAGAAGAAAATTACCATATTAACATTTTTATGCGCTACATAATATTTAAATGATCGATTCAATTATCATTTAACATGAAGTTGAATTTGCATAATGTTACAAAAATAAAATAAAAATGAATATTTTAAAAAATAAATTGACTAAAATATTTATGTAAGCAAAATAAAAGTATTACATCACATCACATGATTAACACAACATTTTAATTATCTTGACATCTCAAGTTAATCATCTTTCACTTGCAACATTTTAAAATATTATTAAAAGTAAAATGAAAGAAAATACAAACTCCTTAGGGAACTATACAAAACCCAAGGAAACAAACACGAGGGATACAAACTATTGCCTCGTAAAAAATCTTACTATGAAAACTCAGAAGGATAAAACTACGGCGAAGGAAAAAAAAGTGCAATAAACATCTACACACATTAGCAAAATTTATATTGAGGAATATCAAACATGTTTCTATTAAACAAATCATAAATAGTAGAAAAAAAAGTATTCCACCAACAACTGTGATAAATGTGAAGTCCCAAATTAGCAATCATATTCGCACATTGATTATTTTATCTAAAAATATGAGACATAATAAAACTCATTATTTTTTGACCATCTAAAGACAATTAAACCATCTATTTATGAGAGACAAATAACAATGCTAGTATTCCTAAAAGTCAATTTTGTCAATTGTAAATCTAATTCAATCCATATAAATCATCATCCATTCTTACATGTTGTTTCAGTAGCAACCACAACTCTCGTAAGCTCATTGTGCAGTGCAACTATAATATCCAGATTCATCACAAAAACAACCCGAAGAAGTAGGGAGTTATACCTAAATATATCTCCACAAGCAACAAGTCTATGACATCCATTTGCAGCTCCATCAATATTACATTTAATTCAATACTTTTTAGAGAGGCACCAAATCACTTCCTTAATGATAAATGCTTTAGAAGGATGAACTTTAACTTGGAAGGACTTGAAATTTTGAAATTCTGAAATTCCTATATAGAGTTTGAGATTGTGCTAAAAGTGTGATTGTTGGATAAAGATGCATTGATAATAATTTTGTTAATATAACAACATGAAATGCAACACTATTTCTTTCAAATCGAGTTTGATTTATGCAATATCAAATAATTTCAATAATAAATATAATGTTGGCTAAAATAACATATGTACATTGATGAGACCAACCTTTGTCAGACATGGCAAAAAAAATTGAACCGAACTAATGTCAATTTGAGGACAAACAATAAAGCATACCAAAAACCAAAGCCTATTAGAAAAAGAGCAGGATAAAAAGAGATGATTGTTATTCTTAATTGTGCAGTGACGTAGCTCACATGTTGAAACGATTTGACAACCACTAGAGATGAAAATATCATTCACAAACATCTTGATATGTAGCAATCTCTAAAACCTAAGAGACTTAGAATGAGAAATAATATTATGCCAAATAGCTTTTAGCCACAAAATTTGTTGCCCTAAAAGGTTGAGAAATAGACAAGTTTCTTTATAGCTTAAAACTCCATAGTTGTTTAATCCCTAAACCAGATGATCTTCACAGTCAAAATTATGAATAGTAGTTCTGACAAGCAAGACAACCAAAACAAGGGTAATTGTGTAAGAGAGCAAAAGGAATTTTTCAACGACCACCATGAATAAAATTAAGTCCCAAACAAGCTAAATAATAACAAACATTGTTAACGTCTCTCAAATACCTAATGCTGAACCCACCTTCACTAAAAGGATGACAATTTTTTATGCCAGACAATTGTAGCCAATTTTCTATACTCACTATCATCAAACAAGATGAAATTCCTAATCCATTTGTCTACATCTTTGAATAGAGAAGTTGACCAAGAATATACGTGAAAATTATAAATCAAAATGCTAAGAATGATATTTTTCGCCAATTGAATTTTGTTTCTCATTGATAAGAGAAAAACTTTACAATATGTTAGATTAATTTTAATTCGACTAACAATTGATTGTAAATAAATAATTTTTGACATTTCCTTGAAAATAAATATTACAATATAGTATTTAATTACTTTTTAAAAAATTAATTATTTTTGTGAAAGCATTTAATTTTCTTTTATGAAAAAGGTCATTCAATATTTATTTGAAAAGGATCGGTTTGTTAATAATATGATATGACAAGTGTGATGTTGCACAATTAATGATATAACTATTATATATATTATTATTACAAAATCGCTCGCTTATGATGAGTTGGGGATACACACAAAAAGAAAGAAAGAAACCTGAACGAGAAGCAGACTTCTTGAACGTTTGGTAATCTCCAATTCAACATAACCCTTTCTACTTGCCGGAGTTGGAGCTCCTTCGCCTTCGCCGGCATGGACGTGCCGAAACCCCGCCCCACACCAACGACGTCTCTAAGAGACGCCTCTGACTCCTCCACTGGTAGCTGGGACGCCATCGAATGGACCAAAATTGAGGTTAATTTTTCTTTAATTCTATTTCTTTCTTTTTAATTAACATTCTTCATTTTTGGTTAATTTCGTTTTTGTAATCTTATTTGCAGCCAATTCCGCGTTTCGTCTCTCACGCGAATCTCGATTTCTTGCTCGAGGAAGAGCAAGTTGTCGCCGAAGTATGCAACGCCACCTTCATCTTCTTTTACCTTTTCAGTAATATTGAGAATTCATCTTTTGTTTTAGTAGTCGCGGTTGATTATAATGTGATTTCTTGAGCGGTTATGGCAACGTTTTCCCCCTTTTTTCTTTCTATTTTCTTTACTGAATTTGGTGGTTAATTTTGTTTTTATTTTGTGTGCTGAGTCTGCGAAAATGTGTAGAAGTAAGAATAGAGCAAAGAATGATAATGGTGGTTTGCGATTTCCAATAAATTAATGTTAGGTTTGTATTCAACTTGATATGTTATTTGCATACCAAGATAAGTAGCTTCATTTCTTGAAAGCTTGATTAGGGTTTGTAGTTCTGTCGTGTCAGTTACTGCTATGTTTGAATGTCATTTGTTGCGCGACCTCAGCATGCTGAGTTTGACACATGTGACGTGTAAACGCTTTGCTAAATTGGCCCTGAGTCATTATACTGGTGCAGTTATTATTACAGAGAATATAGTAGTACATATAGACATTGATTTATAAGGACACGTCAGACATCTGGCATCTGTCTTGAGTTACTTATCTGGTGAATGCCTGCTACAGTTTTCTGTGTTAATGGAAGGTTGTTTGTATGATGTTTAAGATTTCTTTAGAAATGGGTTCACGTGATATTTGAGGATGTATTAAATGAAACTTGGCTACTGGTGGCTTATAGAGGATGTTTATGAAGAACTGCCACAAAACGCCCAAGTGGGTGTGTTGGCATTCCAAATGTGGTGCGCTGCAGTTATGGTAGTACCTAAGGTTATCAACATTGTAATTTTACATTTAAGGTCACACTGTCTTATTATTATTATTATTATTATTATTATTATTATTATTATTATTTACTACTAACATTCTTGGTCGCATGCATTGTGTAACTGTTGAGATTGGGTAACATTGCCCAGCAACATCAGAAGCACAAAATTTGGGTTCTGGTGTGCTACCATTTAAGTAGTGGATCAAACCAAATTGGGAAAGAAAAACTATGGCCCGCCCACCCAAACCCTAAAGTCTCACTCAACCTCACTTCTTCATTTCACTTATGTGATTCGACTTCCCAATCTCTTCATTTCTATTTGGTTATTCGATTCTGACAACCTTGTTACTAGTAATGTAGTACCATAGATGCCAGCCCTTCTGGAAGTGGAGTGAGACTTATCTTTGCTTGATACTGTTGCTATCTTTAGTGCAAGCTGGAGTAAGTACTGCTGCTATGTTACTTTGTGGGTTAAATATAGTTTTGGTCTTATAAAATATCAAAGTTTTCGATTTTAGTCCCTAGAATTTTTTCCGACTTTTGGTCCCTACAATATTTTCTGTCAACAACTTTAGTCTCTTTAAAGTCAAAATAAATTGAGATTCTATCTAAATGTTACCAAAATTTGCAGATATACTTTATGCATTATGATAGAAGTCTTTGCAAAAAATGAGCTCATAATTTGAATTCTAGGTCAAGATTTCCTGTTAGTTTACCAAACTTTGCAGATAAACATTATGTATTACGGTAGAAGTCTCTGCAAAAAAAGAGCTCAGAATTAGAATTTTAAGTCCAACTTTCTTGATATTTTGGTTTCTTGAGCTTATTGTGCTTAAAAAATTTATGTTTAATTCATCCCTTGTTAAAAATTTCAAAATTTTTGGTGAGAGAAATGTTTATATGTTCTAAACATGCTTGCAAAAAAACGTTCAAAAATTTGAAGGGTACCCGTGATTTGACTCAACAACGGAGACTACAATTGTTGACGAAAAATATTGAGAGGACTAAAAGTCGAAATTTTTTTTTATAGGGACTAAAAACATATTTAACCCTTACTTTGCTCGACATTGCTGCTATCCACTAACCAATTAAGCAATCCTCAAATATGAATAAGTTGGGTGCAAGCTGTATATTAGCCGTTATTTTAACATCTGGAAAATAGAACTTACTGTTGTATCTTTTGCTAATTTTTACTTTTGACACAAGCCTTAATGTTTAATTCACATTTGTCCAGTTTGATTCTATTGTATGGAATTAAGTTGATATATTGTGTTTACTTTCAGGGACACGGTGTTGTTCTTGTTAATACAGATGATGCAGGCGTGTTGATCGTAACAAACTTTCGTGTAATATTTCTGGTAAGCTTGTTTATATAATATTTCTGGTAAGCTCGATTATGTAATATTTCCTACACTGCACCGAGTTCTAGATTTAGTGATTTGGAAATGCCCAATCTCGAAAAGTGACTGAATATGCATAAGAAATACATAATTAAGGTTTTTGGATAAAAAATATGGGATGCAGCTGTTCGAATAATTTTTGAATCTCGATTTGGGCTTGATTTGTGAGGAAGCTGTAAAAACGCATAATTAAATATATTTTTTGTCAGAAAAGAGATGAAGTTCATCAATTTCCAGTTTACCCAATCTAACATTTGCAATCATCATTCATCTTGTTAAAACGTTTTGTTGGTTATTCCTTCTATTTTCCCTAAAATGCACCAAGCTTCAAAGACTTAGTAAGTGTTTGGGTTATCATTTGCAAATGTACTTTTGAAAAAACCTCATTTTGCAAAGGTACTTTTACTTAAAAATGAGTATTCTCTTACGTAGTTTATGTTTGGATATTTTTTCTACAAACGTCATTTTATAAAATGAAAATTTGATTGGATTATATAACCAAATGTACTTTTAAATGTTTATTTACTAAAAAGGTATATATTTTCCAAAGTTGTATTTGTAATTGTAACGTGATGATAACAAATTAGGCAAATGGAAAATGAAAAATGAACGTACTTTTGAGGCAAAATTAAGTTTGCCAATGTAATTTTAATGTTACCCAGACAAAAAGTCAAAACACGTTTTCTGTTTAAAAATTACGTTTAAGCTAAAAAATGGAAAATCAAACATGCTCTTACTATACTTTAAGCACTGTTAGTTACCTTCAATCTAACCTTAAACACTATTCTATTACTTGCAAATTACCTTTTAGTTTAGATTTAACTGCACCCCAAAATGCTTCAGCTCACCTATGCTGTATCAGGGGATCGTCCTAGAAATCTCTGATATTGACCCCTTAAAATCCTGTTCTCCTTTTCTACATCACTATAACTTCACTCTATTTTTATCAAAAAGAAAAAGCTATTCGAAGACCCTTTCTAATAGGGGAGAATTTTATACGCTGAAATTATAAACTCTAACGCAAGAAATTGAACAGTTTGCCACATGAGAGCTCTGTTTCTGTTATGTGTGCATTTTTGTGTCTTCTTCAGCTGTTTGTCTGGGACATTTGTTACCTGCCTATCTATCTTTCTGTATTGACTATATTCACTGATTTACTTCGTTGCATTTTCTAGAGTGAGGGAACTAGAAAAGTTATTGCCCTTGGAACAATACCACTAGCAACCATTGAGAAGTTTAACAAGATAGTAAGTTCTTGCAATTTTTCTTATAAATTTAATTGTGTTTATTGTTATTTATATGTTGTGCTAAATTGACCAGAATAATCTTGTGGGACTATTTCGACATTATATAAATAGATATGTACTGGTTTTGGATTGACCGTGCATATCCATGTACCCTGAGTTTAGTGTCAGCCTCCTTTTTAATCCCATATTGCTTCTGTTTTGCTTTTCTTATTGACATATATTTTATTTTACCATTTTACTGTCAGAATTTACTCATTAATTGTAGAACATTTACAGTCTTCAAATATTTTACTAATTTGTGTGATTACCTCGGATATAACACAGGAGTATTTACAAAATATGAACCTAGATTGATTCTTGAAGGGAAAGTAGGACTTTGAATTTTTAAAAATTTCTTCTGTAATTTTTGTTGTTCTAATTTTCTTTTTAATTAATTGTTGACCTGCCAACGAGATAAACTTGTGCTACGTGCTCATGTGCTCATTGTGAGCTCAGTCACAAGATTGAATATTTGCAGTATATCGTATTTATGTTATGATGTGGTGTGATATCAACCAATACTTTTATATGTATCTGGATTCTGCTTTCTACTGTTGAGTGCAATTTGTGGTGATTCTTTGGAACCTTGTGTTGCTCTCGCTTAAATGCAGGCTGTAAAGGTTCAGTCAAATACTCGTCAATTAGACAAGACACCAACACAAAGACTGCTTCAGGTGATTGGTATGCTTTCAGTAAGCTCCTCTTATTTAATTTATTCTTTGGATATGCATAGATTTTTTTTTTTTTTTATGTTATGCGTTGTTATTGTTTAAAACCTTTTATTTTAATGTTGTAACACAGCCTCCTTTATTTTGAAACAAATAGGGATTCTTTATGCTCCATATTCATCATAATATTAAATCCTAATTAATTTCTTCTTTTATTTGAGACTTGATTTATCTTTGCTCTTGTATGCAGGAAAAGATATGAGAATTATAGTCTTTGGTTTTAGGCCTCGTACAAAACAGGTAATTCTACTGGGACAGCAGTAATGCCCTTCTTTTAAAACCATAAGTCTCCATGTTTGCTTATATTTATCAAATAGGTCACATTTGTTTTGTGGAGTTTTTAATAAAATAAAAGGTCAAAATGTCATTGACATCCCTTTCAGAGCTGAAAGGGTGTTTGTGATAACTCCTAGTATATATCATACGTAGCCCCTTGTTCCTATTCATGTTGAATTTTGCACTTGTTATAAATTTTAGGGCGTCAGCAGTTATGGTTGGTTTTCAGTATTGGAATTTTCGATATTCATGCATGGAAGCTGGGTTTACTTTATTAGTTCTATGACTTCTTACACGGTATTTTATTAATTTCTTTTTGGTTGAACAAATTAAGGAGTTGAATAACTTGTTTTTGCAACCAAGGTAGCGTGTACCTCTAATGGAGACTGTCTACTGATGAGGGTTCACCAGCTTGAATCAAACCCAAGACCTTTACATCCGCCAAGCTTGAATTCTGGTCTTCCCAATTTAGCTAAATTTTGTTAGCAGGGCAAATAATAGAAATTAAAAGAAAATGCAGAAATTAAAAAATTAATTTTTAATTAGCGGGAATGCTTGTTGATCTATTACAAGTTCGATTATAGTTTACAATACAGGATATCTGAAGTAGGCTTGCAACCTGCATATTTAAAGTGTTGTGAGCTAGTTAAAATTTTGTCGGGAACATGTATAGAAAGAAGTCTTTATTTTCTTTTAGCATGTTTAGGATCTAATGTTGGTTATTAAATCTTACAGCGACGTGTGATATATGATGCACTACTTAAGTGTACGAAGCCAACAATATTATGGGATCTTTATGCTTTTACATCTGGGCCTTCCAGGTTTAAGAACACTTCTCCATTGGTGCGTTTATTGGATGAGTATTTGCGACTTATTGGCAAAGATACTCATCACGCTTCAATGGACATGATTGATAGTGGGTCTTTCACCTTGTCAAATAACTTATGGAGAATAAGTAGTGTGAATTCCAGTTATACAATGTGCCCGAGTTATCCATTTGCTTTGGTTGTTCCAAAGACCATTAGGTAATTTATTGAGGATCAAGCTTGCTGCTTTTGCATAGTTATGGTTATATTTATAAGGTTGAATCCACTGAAGCATTCATTTGATAACTTTGTGTTGTCCTGATGTAAGTGATGATGAAGTGCTCCAGGCTTGCAAATTCCGTGCAAGATGCCGTCTGCCTGTAATTTCATGGTGTCATCCTGGTATGTACGAAATCTTCATGTCATTTCTGTAAACTTTTGGCACAGTTCTATGCTTCTTATTTTCATTCTTTTGCATTTTATTATTGTAATGTGAAGATGCACTTCTAACGTAATGGAACTGTTGACTATAGATACTGGCGCAGTTCTTGCACGTTCTGCCCAACCTTTAGTTGGTCTCATGATGAATATAAGAAGGTAATGCAAACTATCTAATCAAATATTCGTTCTCATAGGCAGAACAACATGGGATATATTAAGTTAATTCCCAAGGTTGGAAGTCCTAACAATGTTCTTTATGCTGTATAAACAGTGTCTATTATTTCAATTTGATAGAAGGAAAAATTGTAAGCCCATGTACTAGCATGTTCTTTTAATGGCGGGAGTGATGCTTGCTTTTTTTTTTTTGGTGGGGGGGGGGGGTTGAACTCT
>JBBPBO010000001.1:9156009-9278976 GCA_037974295.1 Cicer cuneatum | reverse complement strand
AATGTTCTTTATGCTGTATAAACAGTGTCTATTATTTCAATTTGATAGAAGGAAAAATTGTAAGCCCATGTACTAGCATGTTCTTTTAATGGCGGGAGTGATGCTTGCTTTTTTTTTTTTGGTGGGGAGGGGGAGTTGAACTCTATTGAGCTAATGCCTTTTCTTTTTTGCTTTTTTATGTTTTCATTTCTAGTCCTTAATTTGGACATTTTTTAAAATCTCTCTTTTAAGAAATGAAAATGAACATAACAGTGACAAGCTTTATGTGTTTTCTTGCAGCATCACGGATGAAAAACTTGTGGCTGCACTTTGCAGCAACCTTGATGGCTCAAGGAGGTCAGATTAAACACGTATTATGCATCCACATTAAACATGAATTATTTCTGCAATAAGTTACAAGTTATTTTCTGAAATTCACTTATTTCTTTGTAAAAAAATGAATTATGCATCCACATTAAGCACTAATCAAAAGTGAATATTTTAAAGGACAACCTCTCCTAAAAACATAAGCTCTTTGGGTGAAGGTTCATCAAGATTTGTTTTTATATCTCTAGATATTTCTAACAACCACTCCTAAAATCTTAGCTGTTAGGTGAAGGCTAAGTTTTCATTTTTCCTCAAGTAATTCTTGTACATTGCAAATATTTAATTGACAATGTGTGCTAGGTGCTCTTCTCACGTAGTTTATGCATTTTTTTTTTATTGCAATCCTTCATGCATTTTTTAAAAACATTCTAAAAATTGTATTTCTATTTTAGAAAGCTATATATTGCTGATGCGAGACCAAGGAAGAATGCAATAGCCAATGGGGCCTTGGGAGGTGGTTCAGAATCATCATCAAACTATTTTCAATCTGAGGTCTGTAATAGGCTTGAGTTGTCCACTTGTTTTTTCATTTAACAATTGTCTTCATTTTAAGCATCTAAATTCTTAATTTATATATTTACAGATAGTCTTTTTTGGAATAGACAACATTCATGGAATGAGAGAGAGTTTTGTTCGGCTCCGAGAATACATGGACACTCATGGCAGAACATCATCAGATGGAATGTCCTCATTTTTGGTCAGTATCTGAATGTTATAATGTTTTCGCTATTTTGTGTTCTCAATGTGAGTGGATTATCAAAATGGCTTGCTTTGGAGCTGTGTCTAAACTCTGTCCTAGACAATTTTTGGTTGATTTAAAAGAAGCTGAATGTGGAATGTGGTGTAGCATAAAAGTGAAACTATTATTCCCACTTAAATCATCCTGTAGCATGGTTAACTGTTACAGGACTTTGATACTAATGAATTAACAATGCTCATATCATACTGCGTGGTGGTATTTTGTTATACCAAATTGTTATGTACTAATGACTGTTTAGTTTGTCAAGATTTCCAATTATGACATTTTAATACATGTTCGACTGATCTGGTTTATGATTGGCTTGAGGAACTGTTATATGGAGTCAACTAATAGAGTCCGTGTTTCTAACTTTGTGAGTTGTATTAAGACTGTTTTTATGAGTTCTGTTTAGAGACATGGTGGTGGGTCGATATGGGGTGGTGGCAATTTAAGTAGTATGTCTGCTTCAGTTACAACCCTTGGGGACAGTGGATGGTTATCGCATGTTCAGAATGTCTTGGCTGGTGCAGCTTGGATTGCTGCTCGTGTTGCTATGGAAGAGGCTTCTGTTCTTATACATTGCAGGTACTATGATGGTGTATTTCTCACTAGTCTAAACCTGTCAGTTAAAAAATTGCAATCTTTCAATTTCTTACCTCGTATGATGAGTGTACTTTTTTTCTTTGGTAGTGATGGATGGGATAGGACAAGCCAGTTAATTTCACTCGCTAATTTGTTGCTTGATCCGTATTATCGGACATTCAGAGGGTTTCAGGTAAGGAATTGACATTACTAAACTATTTAAATGTCTTTTATCTCATTGTCACCGTAAGAAGATACACAAATTTTCCTCCTCTTTGCTCTTTGATATTACCATTTAACTCATTCTAGAGTAAACAAGTCATTTAATCACATGTTAAAAATGAGTCAGTGAACTTATCGTTTAACAAGTCATATTCTTCCTTATGCAGGCACTTGTTGAAAAAGACTGGTTAGCATTTGGTCATCCATTTTCTGATCGTGTGGGAACGCCATCTGTCTCTGGAAGTGGCAACGTGTCTTTCGAGTTATCTAGGCAGTCTTCAACTGGCATCCAATCGCCGCCCATGCGCCAGTCATCAGGAACAATCCCACCTCAACCTTCAGTTTCGTCTCAAGCGCATAACTCAAACAACCACTCTCCCATTTTTTTGCAGGTTTGTTCCATGACTAACCTCTAAGCATCATTGAGTAATAAAATAACTTGTGCTTATAGCTTCTCTTTGGTTGTTTTCTTCCTAGAAATCTCTTCTTCAAATTGAGGCTTCAATATGTACTTAATTTTTTAACTTTTAATTTATATTTCATTTTTTGAAATACCTTGAGCTAATCCTTTGAAGGTTGGTACCACTACAAATTTGATGATGTGGTATTGTCAGTAAGTATTAATAAGAGTTTGATTGTTGGTCCAACTTAAACCCAAAACTTGGTGAGTCCAAGAGAAATTTAGTCTTTATTTGGTTTACTGGGCTGTGACTGTAAGTTTCCTTGTGAAAGTAAAATAAATAAAACATAAGCGGAGTTTTTGTTTGACATTGCCTGTTGAAAATTAAAATTAACATTTATCACATGTCAGTTAATTTTATATTTGCTATTAACTACAAGGGAAATGGAATAACTCCCTGACAAGAAGAATAAATATAGAGAAGATGGGATCATGATCCCTTACCTGACTTGCATACATACTTGGGGATAAGTGTTGTTGTTTCTGCACATATTATCACAATCTTCGTCATGAAATGTGTTTGACATTTCCAAATAGTTGCAGTGGGATGAGATTAAAGAAAGTTCCAAGAATTTGAAAAGATTATAAACCATGGAAAGAAATGTGTCTCCTTTTCGTTATTTGTATATTCAATTAACCCAATATTTATGTAATACTAGTCATATGGGATTCAAAACTTGTCGAGATGGTGCTAAAAAATAAGGTTGGGCGAAGCAATATTTGAGGTCTTTTGAACTGATGAATCAATAATGATAATATTAGTTTTAAATTCTATTATAGTTTATTTCAGTATTTCCTGTTTATTAAATTCATATTTCTCTATTGTGAGTTGAGACTCATTTATTTCCAGGGTGATTTATATTATTTGTTTGACTTAATGATTGGTTCATGATTTTTTGGGGGGACATCAGCATTGAATTAGAGACTTTGTATCCTAATCCATGTTTTTGTTTAATGTTACATTAATTACTGTTACGCATGCATAATAATATATATTTTTTTTTATCTATTATAGAATTGCACGTTGAGGTTTAGAAAATGGAATCTGGATGGCTGTTATATTATTACAACTATTTTATCTATGCTTTTAGAGTTGGTGGTTGATTTGGGTTTGATTATATATTTTGTTTTTTTGCATAATACTTAAATTCAGTGTCCAAGTTTATTTTGATTTGGGTATATTTTCAGTGGGTTGATTGTGTGTCACAACTGCTGCGGATGTATCCTTTTGCTTTTGAATTTTCTGCGGTATGTGTTCTTCAATATTTCTGTATTTGTTCTTTTGTAAAACTTTCTCGCTGTATCTTTCTGGCGGGTAACTTGTACTATTTCATTATTCAGGCTTTCCTGGTGGACTTCTTAGACTGCATGTTTTCTTCTCGCTTTGGAAACTTCTTCTTTAACAGGTATCTCTCTCTCTCTCTCTCTCTGTCGATTTGTTCTCGCATGGAATATGGATGCAGTTTCCTAACATGACCATCTCATTTTGAAGCTGTGAAATATTACTACTTGAATAGGCTTTGAAAGTGGTTGTGAGATAGGTTGCATTTGTGATACATAATTTAGGTCGATGCAATTGAATATGGATGCAGTTTCCTGACATGACCATCTCATTTTGAAGCTGTGAAATATTACTACTTGAATAGGCTTTGAAAGTGGTTGTGAGATAGGTTGCATTTGTGATACATAATTTAGGTCGATGCAATTGAAGAGTTATGTTTCAATTTTGTCCACCGAAATTTTTATTTCACCAACACCTAGCAACATGATTCAAAATTGACAGTTGATTTTTAAATCATATAGCCTTTCTCTACCTGTTGATGTTATTATCATACTGCATCTTGTTATACTCACATTTCTGTGATTTTATGTCATGCTTAATGACTCGGGATTATCTTCTGTTGTCATTGTTAATTTGCCTTTATTGTAGATGCTTGAAGATGATTGCTGTCAACAATATCTTTGTTTACTCTTATGATCTCTGTAACACTAACAGCTAACCATTACAATTTTCATTTGATATTATATGCCTATACTATACCATAAACATAGAAACACAGAAACATAAAACTTGTAGTAGTCTCTGATGATATCATTTTAAGCTCAGAATGTTTGTCATTTTCATAGATTGTTCAGTCTGAGCCTGTTTATGCATTAAGACTAGGAAAAAGACCAGATAGCTGTAAATGTACATTTGTTGAATAATAAATGTTTAACGATGAAGTATGGCAAGGGAATGTGTATCAAGGGAATTACAGTTTCCACATTGCTGGTTGTTATATTTTGTTCTGATTGATTTTTTTTTTTCAGTGAGAAGGAGAGGCTGCAGTGCAGTGTGTTTGAAACTTGTGGATGTTTATGGGCATACTTGGCTGATATGCGGGCATCAGAAGGAGGTTCTCATGCGCATTGTAATCCCTTTTATGATCCACTGAAGTATAGCAGTCCTCTTCTGCCCCCAGCAGCAGCGTTAGCCCCAACTTTATGGCCCCAATTCCACCTTCGTTGGGCCTGCGCAGAAGAAGCACAAAGTGGGGAGGTTGAAGCACAATGTAGGAAGATAATTCTGAAAAACTCTGAGATACAGAAGGTAATTATGTTCCTCAATTTTCTCAATTTTACTATGTTCTATTCAAAAGCCCCTGCCTTTCTCCATTTGAAGATGGCCATTACTCATCTTCAGTTCACACACTTTTTTTTGTAAGCTTATCAATTATCAGAACAAATCTGTATTTTATTTCCATCGTCCCCCCAAATGAATTGTATTGTTGATCGGTTAGGATCTTCCTTTTAATGTTATTAGTGCTGTGTGGGATGGAAACAGGCTAAAGAAGTGGCAGAAAGGAAAGCTCAAGAAACTACAAATGCCATGGAATTGTTGAATGCTGAATTGCGGCGCGAGAAACTGTTAAACATCTCAGCTACGAACAAAGCCAAGAGGATAACCAAAGAGAATACAGACATAAAGCGTGCAATTCAGTCAATTGGGTGCAAGATTCACTTTTCTAGTAGTGGTGATTGCATTGTTGACATTGAAAACAATCCAGCAGATGCAGTTCCAAACTTGCATTGTTCCTCTAGGCAAGGGTCAAGTACTGCTGTGATTAATGACAAAAAGGATCTGTTTGTTTCTGTACCAGAAGACAACGATGATGATGATGGAAACAATGTTATTGGTCGAATATGTGAAACTCTATGCCCATTTCGCACTGGAGATGGAGGCTGCAGATGGCCAAATGGTGGTTGTGCTCAACTAGGTAGCCAGTTTGTTGGTTTTAAAGCAAATTTCGATGCATTTGATCGACTTTCGATTGATGACAGTTATTTCAAGCCTGAGTAAACAGCAAATTTTCTTCCTAAATAAACCTCGAGGCTACATCAACCAATTTTGCTTTTCTTTCTGCAGTGAAAATAGTAGTTAATTCTTTTGAATAATGGGGAGAAATGGTGGACCCTTGCATTTTTATTGGGTCTTCGGAATTGTACAGGATATAAGAGTTGGGATGATTTGAATCATGGTGATCCTCATTATTATATTCATGTATATAATTGTAAATTTAGGGACAACAATAATAGCCGATCACATTGGAATCATTCTTAATAAGATCAATTTTGTACAGATGATCATGTTTTTCTATTGACATTTTTGCTACATCATAACGAAGACGATCAATCATTGACATGTACGTACATTACTCTGCCATTTCCTCCTGTTCACAATTTGATTAAATGCATTATCTGCCATTTCCTCCTGTTCACAATTTGATTAAATGCATTATCGTTATTTGTGAATTGTGACACAGTTGGTTAAAGATTTCCTTGTCGATTGTCAGCATCATATACTGTGGGTATTTAGAATCATAAGAGTAGTGAAGGTTCAGAAATTTGGGTGACCTGATTCAAAGCAGCAGAGGTAAAAATGGAGTAAATTGTTATTTTTGAACTTTAAAAAAAAATTCTTTTAACCAGACACGAAAGACTAACTATCCAGTAAATGAGGAGTGCTACCTACTCTATAGAGGTAACACATATATGTCTACTAGGACCACATTTAGTATCAAATATCGGTTTTATGATCAATAGTTTTGTCTAAGGTAAATAAAAAATCGAAAAAACATGTTACATAATAAGGGTAATTCTATTAAAAAAATTCACTCAAATTATCTTGTTGAAAGAAAATTAAGATTATATGAGAGTGAATTAATTAGTTCATAAGTGCACAATACTACTTAATTGAAAGAAGAAAAAAAGTAAGCAACTGTGGTTCACTGAGAATAAACCGTTGCCCAATGATGGGAAAAGGAAAAGACTGCCTCAGAAAAAGTTTAACATGAAGTTGGACATAAAAATAATATTTGACACTCAATTACGACTTGCAGAAGTTTGCTGTATATTTTATGTTTGATTCAAGAAATAAGCCGAGCAAAAGAGTCGATTTAAGTGTTAGTTGTAACCTCCTAACGTTCTAGAAATGCATCCAAAGTTAATATATCCCAACCCTCTAAATACTAACATAGAGCATCTCCAACAACATTTGACTCTTTAGAAAATGAAACAAATTTCCTTTCAAACATAATAGAGTGTGAAAATATTGAAGTAGCATTGTATTGTATACAAATAATAATAATTTCTTAGTTAAAAAAAAATTAATAATTTCTATTCATTATCTTGTGATCCACGACCATCGTCATTGGGAGACTTCCCGCGAGCCTTCTTCTCATTCCACCTTGCCCAAATCCATCTTGAAATAAAGAATCCTCCTATTGCATACACCTGGAGATAAATGGATAAATAAAAAAAGCACATAAGAGTTACCACTTATCACAGTATATTGAAAGATAACCAACCATCTTAGTAATCATTTGTACTGGTTTTTGTTTTGAACTTGACCAAACACAATCAAGATGTCCACTTTATAAAACTAGAAATCAAAGTGAAAGGTCTTAATTTGATATATCTAACACCTTCCCAAGTGGCAAGGGTTGATTCTTCTGGACTTCAAACCAAACCAAGAACCACTTATTTTTGTTATCACCGCTCACAAGTCTCTTCCAATCAATAAATAAAATTGTCTATATACATATGGTACTTGAAGAAATATCAGAATGAAAGTAACCTTCTTAGAAATATATTTTTAACCATGAATTTCAAAACAAATCTTCACTCGATCATATCTTGACTAGACAAACTATGTTTTTCTTTTGCTAACCCCTGCCATAACTAACTAGGGCTTTTGGCTTTAAAGCGGACGCCTCAGGGTAGTCCCACAAGCTTTCATCCTTTGGACAAGCTAATCACCTGATTGGACAAACTATATTGTTTTGTATGTTTGTGTTGATAAACTGAGAGGTGAAAAATCATGTTTTATGTCTACTTTTGAAGTGAAACAGTTTTTTGACATCAAAATTTTGATGTCAGAATACAGTGACTCATTCTGTGTCAATATTTTGATGTTTAAATAACACAACTGATTTTTATCCATTACTGCAAAAACAAAAGACAAAAAGGATTCATTCATGTAGAAACAGATGGACCCCATGAAGGCCCCAAATCATTACTCATCAGGAAAATATGATGGGAAACCTTTGAAACCATCATTGGTACAATAACAATTTTCATCATCCAAAACCCTAATCCCAAATATACATACACATATGATTGCAATTTCACTTCAATAGAAAAATAAAATAAAAATCTTAACCTAATGAACAATTTAAAATAAATACCTGGTAGAGAATAAGAGGATTGGAAGTCTTGGTAGTAGAGTTGTGAGAATCAGGCTCAGCCTGAAGAGGTGAGGGAACAACAACTTGTGTTTTGGGAAAGGTTACAACATTAGTGTTGGAAATAATTGGAGACTGTTCCTCCTCCTGGAGTTTTGGAATGATGGATGATGGTTTGTTTTTAGTATGATGATTGTGTTTTGGTGGGAAAAAAGGGAGTTGGAAATTGAAGTTGAAGTTTGGGAAGAAAGGGAAAATGGGGTTTGGTTTTGTTGATTGTTCTTCTGCTTCAACAACCATTGTTGTTATTTCGGTGCTTTTGTTGCTCATTCTCAAAGAGGCGGAGATATCAATATCAATATGAATTTTTGTCTATTGCATCAAATCAAATCAACATTCATTTATATTTATAGATAACATAGATACATGGAAAAATGAATTTCGGTAACTGCATAATTCACAACACAACAATCGCCACTCTTCAACCTTCAAATTAGTAAATTAAAAACTTATTAAATTAATCTTTGAATTTTTATTCTTATTTAAAGACTATCATACAATATATTAATTGAATCTATGGTTATTTCACGTTAATATTGAATTAATTTATCTATGAAATCTAGATTTTTTTATGTCAATAATTAATTAATATACAATTTTAATAACAAATAAATTTTTTTATGAGGTGAATCCACGAGATGATATTATTGTGAGATAAACATTAAAAAATCGTATATTTAATTAATGTGTTACATCATAATTTTTAATAACAAAAATTTATGAATAAATTATTTTAACTAATATTTATAATTTTAGAAATGTATTTACTGCTTCATAGAAATTCAAAAATTAATTTAATCAATAATTATAAATTTGATAATCAATTTATTTAATCATTATGTTCTTTTTTTTTTCCTTCCACTTAGTTTATTAGTGGTCAGTATACACCGTTTGAGAATTAATTAATATTAAACGATGATAAATACTTTCTACCTTGATGAATACTTTCTACCTATAAAAACTAAGGTAAAATTCTGGAGTGAATTTTAATTCTAACAACAACACAAATTTATTTTGAACATACTCTATTTGAAATAAATAATAAGAAAATATATATCAAATTCAATATTAAAAAAAAAATTGTTGATTACATTTAATCTATACAATCTTAAAATAATAAGTTTACTGTCTAAATTATATTCTATGATTAATAAATTAGATCATTAAAATATAAAATTATATTAAATAAAACATAGTTTAGAGATTTATTATTAAATAAGCAAAAATTATTAATTTTTGTTTATATTAGAAATATGAATTAATTTACCATTTTACTCTTTTAGTTTGTGACTCTTTCGGTGACTAACTAATTTGAATTATGACCTATAATTAAAATTTTCAATTTATGTGCGTTTGTGATAATTGTTGAAGGGAACCTATGACTGTCGTTTAATGCAAAATTGACTCCTTTGTCACATGCAACAGTTTGAGTGTAGGAAAACTTCAAAGGAATTGAAGATATTTATTTATTCTCAATGCTAAGGATAACTACAATGTCACCAACATATTGCTTCTGCTCTTTCCCCTCATCAATTCATTTTGTCTCCTTGTCAATTAGATTCAGAGGAAAATTAATTATTAGAACCATTTTCTTTTCTAAGTATGATCCATTCAGAGTTAGGTTCATCAAGTTTTGTTTTTAATTCACTCAGAAAAAGTTTTGCTTTTTATTTTCTTTTGGACTTTTATATTTAAGATTATAATCTCTTTTCAATATTTTTTTTTTCTTTTTCAAAAACTCTTGAGAGAGTAGGTAAGGTTGCATTACCTTTCTATAGAGATATATCCTATACAATAGGGGAAGAATATCTACACAAAAGTTTTTTTTTCTTCTAATTTATTAAATTTAGTGTTTGACTATTTTTTTACATGAAATTTAATGTTTGATGAATTGCCACAAATATCAAAATTTATTTTTAAGCAAATATTAGTAATTAGATTGTTTGTTAGAGGGAGAGGGAATTTGAACCTCCTTCTTAATAGTTGGGCATCCTCTTAATGGTGTTGAACAAAATGTCTCACATGATATAGCAGTTACTAATAGAATAACTATAAGAAGGAAACTTAGAAATGAATTGTGTATTGCTTCTCACTATATTGCCATAATGATTTTTACATATCAGGAATCAGAAAATAAACTATATGTTTTGGCATCAAGAACTATTTGTCTAATTGATGCTATTCCTCCTATCACAACTAAAATTGAGGATCCTCCTCCAATCAATGTATTCACCCAAAATATTATGCTTTGTTTTGAGGGCTTGAAAGTTATATTGAAAAATACCATTGGCAATATAAAATCAAGAGGTATGAATGCAAATGCTCCAAACAATGCCATTATATCTGGAAAGAATGGCAACATAGCTGCAAAAACTGTGGCTGCTGCCACTGATATTGACCTAGAGAGCACCCTTGGCACAACATTTCTCATGGAAAACTGTCCCTTGTTTGGATCTCCAAATATTGTTTCAAATAATTCATTTGTTGGTTGCAGATATACCTGTAATATAACCATGTTTATAGTTATTCATCATAAAATTGAAATGTTGTCAATTGCAAATAGATGCAGTATTAGATTGATTTATTTGAGTTTATCTAATGATATATAAGCACTTGGGAGACCGTTTGGGAGAACTTACGAAAACAGCTTATGATATGTCTATAAGTTGCTTGCACCTTATTTCCATAAGCTCCCGATGATATCTTATGGAAACAACTTACAACTTATATGAAAATCGATTTTGTTTCATCTTTTATTATAGAAATAACTTATACATAAACACTTATATGATAAATAGTTAAGATATAAATATTTAATTAAGTTGTTTATCAAAACAGGTTCTAATTCTACAAATGTTCGTTTAGATAAACAACTTAATAAAGCGTTGATTGAACAAGTGTTGATCGTATAACCGTTTATGTATAAGCCATTGCATGTCTGCAATCAAAGAGGAAACTTGTTTTTATAAACTATTCTACTGATCACTGAACTTATTGAAATAAGTGTAAAATATCATAAGCTATTTTCATAAGTTCTTTTCTTTCAAACACTTACACATAATTTTATGTCATAAGATATGTCTAACCAAACTTTAAATAAGTTCTTCCAAACGCATCCAAAGTCGAATTGCAAAATCGACAAGTTAGGTGTTCTTACCGCTGTCAGTCCAAACACTTGCAGAAGGATGAGTATGTTAGTCATCAAGAAAAACCATTTGGGAAGCAAAAGCTTTGTCTCCCCAATGTAATTTTGAAGAACTGTTGCACCAGCTGCATTGCCAAAGGCCCAATAACCAGAGATGGCAACACTGAAATAGGTAGCAACTATAACAGAATAACACACACATAGTCCTTTCAACATTTTTCCCTTCACAGGTGGTGCCAAAGTTGCCTACAAATTCCACAAGAATAGTAATTAGTCACTTCACATGTGCATTTGGCTATTCTAAACTTAATAAAAAAGATATCAATTTAATTCGTATACACTATCAGTATAAAAAAGTTTTGCACATGCAATCGATCATATCTCACTATTGTGCCACTCTATTGTATTAGTTCCTCAAATACCTCCACAAATATCTAGGTAGTGAGATATGATTAGATGCGAACGAACTAAACACTTGATTCTTATTCTGTCAAAACTAAACAAAGTTAAAATATGTTTTCACATTTGATTCCATATTCAACATTTCTTCATTGAAAATGAATAATAAGATGCTAAACTAACCTGTATTTCTGGAATAATCCCACTAGCATATGTGGTAGCAATGATCGAAATACCATTGAAGACACCAAAGAGTTTATCTGTATCAGAACCTTGTACAGAATAATGTCGAGGTGGCGCGTCTTCCGAGTGACCTGAATTAGACACACAAGCAACACATCAATTAGATTACATTACAAGTTTCTGTCATACTTCCAAAATGTCATTTTGTTTTCATTTCCTTACCAACGTATATCGAACCAACCGTGAGACATGTTGCATAAGTCACACATAGAATCAGAGAAATGAGATTAATGTGTCTCAAGGAATGAAAAGATGGAAGTTGAGCCAAAAGCATTGTTACAACTCCACATATGATAATAAATTGGTAAAGCTTCATTGATCCTTCTGGATGGTAGAGTTGGTAAATGAACTGCAACAAGGAGAAGAAAAAATGTAGCAACTCAATGAAAACAATAGTAAGAAAATGGAAAATTGCATGTGTGTAAAGGGAAAATGATCTTTTTATAGTACCTTGAGGCTTTTTCCTCCTACAAGAGGACCACCAATTACTGTCCCAAAGCATATGATAAACTGAAGAGGGCCTATATAGTATTTTGCCCATCCAGGTCCTGCCACAACATTTTTCCAATCAGTTATGAATGTTCCAATCTATTTAAACTACACACATCCTCAACATAGTATCAATCATCAATTTTGTCTCTGAAATTGAAAATTCTCGATCACATTGATTTTTTGGGTCGGTCAATATAGTCTTTGAAATGTATGTCAAAATGACTAATGTGAGTAAAATTTTTCAATTTCAATGATCATTTTGAAAATAATCAAGTAGTTGGACTCAAGTGGTTAATGAGTTTCAGTTAAAAAAAATTGATCGAGAGTATTCGAATTTAAACCCTAACTGAAACAATCTTAAACCAGACTTTACTTACCTCCTAACCGAACTTATTACCAGAACCCCTTTCCACATAGAATTGAAGGGTTAAGACCAAAATGATAATTTTGAAGTTTCGTAAATTTCAAGAACTAAACGTATCTTACAATTTCAAGGACTAAATAAGTGATTCAAAAAGAAAGGAAAGTGAAGATGAATTCACCTAAAATATCTCTAGCCATATCTCTGAATCTAAGCTGGCGGCGGCCAAGGTGAGCATGATGTTCTAAGACAAGAGATAAAAGATTATATGAATAGAATGTGATAAGTCCAGCAAGGATCAACCAAACCACTCCTCCAAACCAACCCAAAAGAGTAAAAGAGAATGGAAGTGTTAAAATCACTGGTCCCACAATTGATGTTGTCAAATGATATCCACAGTGCAACCATGATCCTACAAACACAACCATATAGTCAAATCAACAAACACCCTTTTTCATCATACAAATCACAGAACAAAATATATAGTTGAATCCTTAATTACCTCGAGATACAAGAACAAACTTTGCTCCTGCGTCTAAGTCTTGTGGAGTACTACTAGAGTGATTGATTGCAAAACCCTTTTCACTATCACTTGTATATACTTCTGAAGAGCTTTGAGCACCAGTTCCCATCTTAATTTTCTTGCTGTTTTTCTCGGTGATGTTGTTTTAATTCTTGTTCTGCATATGTTTAATATTATATAAATTCATATGATATATATATGTACCTTGAGCTAAAAAAATTTATTATATGATATAACAGAAATATCTTATCTTATACTACACAAATGAGTATGAAGAAATTGATGCAAGTTGACATAAATGTTGAAAAATACTTTAATTAGTTTAGATGTAGAAAAAACATGTTTGAATGATTATGGTCAAAGAACCAATTCTACTGTGTGTTGGAAACTAACTCTTTTGGACTAGTAGTATTTTTTAACATGCTTAATTATTACTCTCTTCACTTTATACTTTTTGTAGTCACACTTATATCTTTATTAGTACTCATTTAATTGATGTATATATGTACCAAATTTTTTTTATATTTATCATTAATTATTATACAAATTCTCATTTTTCAATATAAAAAAATTATATATACTTATTTTTAGTCAAAAAAACTATATATACTATTAGAAATAACCTAGTAAACACAAATGATCTTAAAGATATCAAGACTATAACTAAGAAGAAGAAGAAGAAAAAGATAAATTATACCTTGTTTTTTAAAACGGCCATTACTTTGAAACAGAACAAAAAAGCTGCTGGTAAAAAGAATACAATTTTGGAATTGAGGGAATTGTTTTTTATTAAGAAATCATAGAGTTTTATGTTATGTTATTGTAAGGTGGGGTAGTGTGTGTGACATTTATAAATATAAAGCATCAAAGGTGGCTAAGGGGCTCGTCCTATGTGAATATAAAAGTCAATTAAATCAGCTGTATAAATAATAAAAATATGCCAAATACTATGTATGGAAGTTATGTTTGCAATTATACAAAGAAAAAGTTGTTTGCACAAAAAAAAAAAAGTTGACCAGATCCAGCCTGTCTACATACACAAGCCAGAATCAAAGTACAGGTGTATAACTAAATTCTTCTCATAATTTCACTTTGTTTCTTAGATAGTACTAGTGTAACTAATCAATGTCTAAATTTAGTTATTTGACTATATTTTATATGATCATTTTATTAATTATTGATGTTTTCATATATGCTACTAATATGGTGTTTATAGTTATAATATATATTTTTTTCGCGAAATGGTGTTATAGTCAAATATGCACATTGACCTCTTTGCATTTAGTCAAAACAAAGTCATAGATTAGAAATCTATTGACAAAACCCTTACGAGTTTGATTCTGAAAAATTCTACATGTTTTAGGTTCGATTCTTTAAGTTAAAGTAACGTGTCTCACATGTCTAATTTGAGAATGTTTTCTTAAACATTCATTTTTCTTCATCTCACACACGTATTAAAAATATAATAATTAAATGAAAAATAATTTATTTTATTAAATTATTTATTTTAATTATTGATAAACTTTTTTACTATTATCCATGTAAATTATAATAATGTTTTGTAAATTGTGCACATAGTAATAATTAAAAAGTAATATAGACAAAATTATTAAAGATGCATTAAGAATTAACAATAATATTAAATTTAAAATAATTTTTTTTATTAAAGTGATAAGACAGAAAAATACATAACAATGTGGCCAATCTAAAAAATAAATCACAATAAATTTGTATGTTTTATTGGTGTAAATAATTTTATAACTCGTAGATACGTTAAAATGATTTAATTTAATCATAATTATCAAATATCGTCGTGCAATATTATTGGTCATATTTTGTGGAGTTTCTATCTATAAGACTCGTACTTCAGACTTTGTTTAAGAAAAAGAAATGCGAGTTCAATTATATTTATATTAACATTATGTTACAAAAAAGTCGTTTGTGGTTAGTTGATAATATTAAAAAAATTACATCTGCAGACAATGTTATATAATTTTTTTTCTATAAGATGAAACAAAAAAGTTTATAAAATCAAACTGTATAGTTTTAAAAAAACAAAAAAGTTTAATCAGCTAACACAACAAATTATTTAAATTTTTTATAAATTTGACCTTAAAAAATTGCAATTATAAAAAATACCACCATTTTTATGAATTGAAATATTTTGACGTTGTGTAAGATATAAAAGAAACTATTGAAATTTTTTAGTATCATAGCTATAGAATATCTTAACTATGAAGTATAGAACAGAAACAATTTGACATGTGAATTAGAACTTAGAACACAATATTACATAATTAAACTCATGTTATTAATATTGTGACAAATGCAACGCACTAACTAACTGTTTTGGTGAAGTTTCCACGCACTGATTCAAGTTTTACCTTTTGTGTCGGCTACAGGTATGAAATAGGAATTATTTGTGACTCTAAAAGGCTATTGAACATTCCAAACTATAATTTTAATAAAGTTAAGTAGTCTACAATCTCATACGCATGCACGCCAAATTTTCTCGTACCCCAAAATAAAAAATAAAAATAAATTCAATGAAAGAGTTTGAATAGTTGGGTCAATTTTTATTAAACATTACTTTGACTTTATAAAGATGAATAACAAGACTAATCCTCCATGTAACCAAAATTATGGTGTACTTATATATATATATATATATATATATATATATATATATATATATCCTTATGGACTTCTTTTGTACAGTGTGATAACTACCTATACCAAAAATATAATTAAATTTAGATGTTTATATAAGATTTAGTAATATAAAATAAATACAGATATAAAATTGCTGAGGTATTTGTGTATGTACTTGATGAGTGTTTGAATACTCCTAATAATTAATTACTACACTTTGTTACTAAATATAAGAATTTTTTGAGATTTTTTCTTATCCTAGTTTAAAAGACTCTGGTCACTTTTTTTAAGTACATTAATTATTTATTTACTAATTTATCTTTAATTATATTTACATTTTTTTTCTGCAATATGTAATTCTACAATAAAATTATAGATTAACTATTTCTCTTTAAGGATAATTAGTAAAATCATTTAAATTATCAACAAATTTGATATTACAACAAACTTTTTTAATTTTCATCATTTAGTCAAAAGTAGTATATTGGATTGATATAACCTCCACATGTGGACAATTAAACCAAAAAAGTTCTTATTTGGAGGTGTAGAATTAATTGTCATGGTAATCTGTTGTCTTTCTTAGATTTTGTAAGACATGAATGTTTTTATTTATAAATTATTATAAATATTTATGTGGGATTTTGATTTTTCTCAATACATTAATTCATGTCCAATATTATTGGACTTTATGCACTTATATAGATGATGGGTAGACGTTGAAATCCTATTTTATATTAAATTTAATTAATTTTTACAAAATCGGTTTATTAAATTATAAATGTATTTCTTTATAAACTATAATAAATTTTATCTCTTCTCAATTACTTAGATTTTTCTCAATAGACAAAAATACTTCTAGAAATAATTAATCATGTGGGTTTGTGTTGGTGACATAATTTGTTTCCAGCTCAAGGAAGAGACGACTAATCCTTGTACCTTAGGAATTAAATATTGAGATACTTCAGAGGTTTGCTTAACGTTTATGCTAATTTAGATGATAAGATATTGACCAAGTTAATTAAAATTTGAAAGGGACATATTTAGAGTGGTGAAGTATCTATTTTTTTTGAAATAAAATATAAATAAAAATAATAATTAAAAAATTAATATATTTAATTAAAAATTAGATAAAATACATTAATTTTTCAATTATTTTTTATTTATATTTCATTTTAAATAATATATAGAAAAAATTAGTAATAAATTGAAAATAAACTGATAATTAGTGGCGGCCTAAAGATATTTAGATTGTGTATCGCACAAAGTCCTATTTTTAGGAAGGCGCTAAAATTAAATTTCATATTGAAATTTGAGAGGTTCCTTCAATTATGAAAAAAATTTGTTTAATTATTTGAGAAATCAAAAGTCTTCTTAATAGGACATTTTTATTTTCTTTTGTTTGCACACGTCACTATTCACTAATACCCTGGAATGAACTTACTTGTCAGACGGTTAAATCAAATACTGGACCGTTTGCCAGCTGTACTATAGAGTAGTATTTGTTGAACTGGATTTTTTTATAATTGAAAAAACCTTATATTAAGAGAGAGTCTATACGTACTTGGTGTACAATAAATTCGGGAGCCTTTTCAATTTAAGGGCCATATTAGAGTATGATTTGAAAAAATTTTAAAATAATTTTTTGAAGAATTTTATTTTAGGTATTTAATTAATATTTTAATGTAATTAAAATAAATTTTGAGATATTTAATTATGATTATTTGAATTTTTTAAATAAAGTGTAAAAATTTAGTAGTATTCAATCAAGATATTAATAATTTATAAAAAATTTTGTAGTATTCATTTTTTTTCTTCTCAAATTTTAATGAATTTCATGAGATTTTTTTAGTGAATTTTTAGTAGGAAAAAGTTTTTTTTTCCTGTATCATGAAATTTTCATAGATTCTCAATTTTTATTTATTTTATTTTTTTTCTCTCTCTCCAATTTCCAATAATACTCAACTCAATTCAACTCGGCAATATCGTATGATCACAATTAGCCTTAAATAACTCTGATTATATGATCCGATTCAACTTATCTCGCAAACCTACTCCGATTTTTTAATCCTCAAAATCTATCAATTTCTCCACATTTTTCCTATCTCATATATAGTTTTTCATTATCTCTTTAGTTCATTAATGTATTTAGATCTCTCTTCTTCTTGTATCTCTCTCCTTTATCATAGGCTCTATTTCCATGATATAAGGAAAATTGTTATTTTTCATATTTCCACTATTCTATAAAAATATACAGTTATGTTTTTACTTTTACCACATATATAAATGACATTTTAAATAATCATTGTAAAGTTAATATCAATGAATCAAAATAAATTTTTTCACTTTTTATTAAGGAAAAAACTTTTTCTTACCGACAATACATTAATTGTTATGTTATCTTATAAATATTAATACAACTATTAACTTTATATTACTTTACTCATGAATTTTTTAAATTATATCAATTTTAAGATCCACTCTTAAGATGCGTGGGATACTCCAATTTGAGTGTGTGATATAATCTATAGAATAGTTCAAATCACAATAATGATTCTCAAAATAAAAATGAGTTGATAATTTTCTCAATGTATTATTGAAAAGTTTAACTCAGATGATGATAAAGATGACTAGTATAGTTAATCTTCAAGATATTACATATCATAATTATAAAATAAAAATATATTATTAGTCTACTTTGTACATTATTTAAAAAAATTAATAGAGATGATAACAATAAAAATGTTGCATATAAAAGTAACGATCAATGAAATAAAAATAAATTGCTAATTTATCTATGCATCGTAGAAAATTATGTTGATAAAATTATGATAATTGTCTTATTTTAAATATGTGGAATTTAATTTTATAGAAATAATTTAAATTTTAACAAATAAAAAAAATGTTTATTGAGAATATTGTGTTAAGAGAGTGCCTAATAATCATTTTTTTCCAATAATTGTTTAAAATTCATTGAGTGTAAGCTATAAATTCAAATCATGTAAACTATAATTTCTTATGATAAAAATTATTTCTAATCCAAATTACAAATCTTAATACTTTTTTAAAATCTTAAAATTTTAAAATCCTGCATGTCTTTTAAAATTCACAAAACTTTTTTATGCAAAAATTATTTCTTGAAATCTTAATTCAATATACCTCCCTAAATTTCATTAGATTTGGAATGAGCTAATTGGGCCAAGAGGTGAGCTCTTTGGTTCCCATTTCTACTTAGAGTCTCATTGTTAAAACTAAACTATAAGCTAGCTCAAGATTGAAAAGAATTAGCTGACAGTTGAAAAACCAACTGATGAAAATAAAGTGTTTGATAAATTTAGTTGTTTAAAAATACGTAAATGTATAAATTTTATTTTTTAAAATCATAAAAAATTATTTTAAAAAAATAAATTATATCTGAATTTTTTTCGTATGCAAAACCAATTAATCTCTAACATGAGAAACAATAGTATCAACGTTTTTTGCTGAGATAGTTTTTACTAATAACCTTTAGTGAACCATTTTACATTTGTAAAATTAATAATTGCATTGTTTTCTTTTGGCTTACTTGATTATGATATAATTCTTTAGTTTTAATTTGACTTGCCTTTTGCATGTGATATTCAATCATTTTTATTGTTTTGTTTTAGGATTTTTATATTTTATTAAATAATGTTATTTTGTATGATTGAACATGACAAACTTTCTACAATACAATCCTTTAAGCATCCACCAACTCAAAAAGAAAGAAAAAAATTGAGCATCATTTGTATTACTCACTAAACATATAAGAAGAGACAATGAATGAGGAAGTAATGGAGAACAAGAAATGTCCAACGAGAGGGTGAGTGAGTGGGTAATTAATGAGATAATTGTTTTGTTTTACATAAAGAAAAAATAGTATAAAATTAAAATAATAAGGTTACAAGTGAGAGAAAACATAAAAAATCATAAGCTAAAACACTAGTTAAAATAACATTTCAAAAAAAGTTATAAGTCAGTGTGAAAAACTTGCTAACCAAATACATTTAATTTGATCAAACAAACTTATAAGCTAATTCAATAAACTATAAACTAACTTATCACCAGTTGAACTAACAGTCACCAGTTCAACCGCATAACTATTGACTAGGTGATCGTGTGGTGGTAAAAGGTATGTGTCCTCCATCCAGGTCCCAATTTCGATCCTTATGTCTTTTCACGCTATTCTTTTAATAAAAAATTATTATGTGACTTGCATCCGATTGCACTAGTTCTAACTATTTTGCACGTAAAACATCCAATTCACTAATATAACCGGCCGGATAGAGTGATCGGATTGGTCAAGAGTTCAATTTTTGATCTAACCATGTAGACCGACCGGTTCAATCTAATTTTTAAAGTTTCAATCTAATTTTTAAAGTTACATTAAGAGATTAAGAGATATTGAATAACCATAAGAGTCTATTTGACGTGTATGATATGATATAAAGTTAAATAAAGATAATATAATATATGATAAAATAGTGACAATATAAATATTATTCTATACTGTGTTTGATACACATAATATATAACCAATATGATAATATTTTATTTTGTCATGTATTTGATACACAGCTCATCATGATATAATATATATTATATTTAAATAACAAAATTACCATTGTGAACAATTATATATTAGTTTTTTTTAAATTAATTTATTATATTTTAAGTATTATTAATTAACAAAAAAAATTAAATAAGTAATGAAATAATTTTATATTATTAAACTATCCATTGACACTACTAAATAAACAATTTAAATTTTAAAAATAAAATCACGAGTAACCAAATAATTATATTTTATTTGTTAAAATGTAAATAAAGATATCATATATATTATATGTAAATATTTGGCAAGAATACATTGTAAAAAAATTATATTTATTTAAAATTTCAATTAACTTTCATATTTTTACAATTGTGAATACTAATTTATTGAATTATATAAAAGACAAAACTACCCCTTGCGTAAAATCATAAACATTTTTTAAATTAATTATTAATATTTCATTTTTAAATTTAATATCAAATTCTATTAATTATTTTTCTATTTGATTAGTTATATATTTTTATATTTTAGATTATATATTATAAATTGCTTTTAAATTTATATTTTATTATATTTAATTTATATTTTATAATGGTAATTGAGTAAACTACTGTTCTTATCATATCCTGTTGGTTTATAACTCAGCTCATATTCAGGATAGAAATTTTAACCAAAGAGACATAATATAATAGAATTTTGGATTAATTTATCATATTTTGTTGGTTCATCAAACACTGAATTCAAATATGATATGATAACTTATTCTTATTATGTCTCTTAATCTGTCCATCAAACGGACCCTATAAAAACATTATTTGACGAGGTTAATAAAAGTTGAGTTGAGTAGAATTGAACCTAATTTGCAATTTTTTTAGAAGAGAAAAATTAATTATGCAGTGAGTTGAATAAATTTTAAAAGATGGATGCATTTTTTTACCACGTGGAATGGTTTTATGTGTAACTAATACATCTATGTAAATTAAATAATTAGACTTAAGTGGCTCGAAAAAATAAAATTTTATTCTTTTAAATTTATTTTTGAAACATAATTCCTAAATATACCATTAATTATGTTAAATTAATTGAAAAACAAGTATTAAGAAATTCATAAACAAACATACCATTAATTATCTGGAGGGAGCTTCCAACACTTGATTGAGCTCTGGCCTCACTGCAAAATCTCTTAACTCTCCTTGTAGGCTTCTTCATTTTTGTCGACAAAATAAGATAAGGATTAAGTAGTTAATTTCCTTGTGTTGGCTTAATTAAGACAGAAAGAAGGAAACACAATTTAAATGATTAGAAATTCTTTTTTACATATGCCTTTCGTACCAAGCGGTCCTGAGTTGAATATTAACAACAAAAAATAATAATTAAATTGATACTTTGACACACTGTAAAGTTAATCTCTCAAACCTTTTCTAAGACTCTTTCACAAGTAATTGGCCTATACCTTACTTCCACTATAATTCTTACTACTATAGATCTATGTGAGTAACATACTTCTTAACTTACAATAATTAAGTTTGGATCAACTTCTCAATAATGAATAAATGTTAGGAACACTTTACATACAAATTATAAACAATAGCTTCTTTTGTAAGTTGAAATTAGCTTATCCATCTTTATTTTTTTTCAAAATCTCATTTAACTTCTTCACAAACACAGTAGACGTAAGATTAGATTGGTATTAAGAGTGGAGTTAAGGAGAGTTTTGTCGTTATACATTATACAACACAACAACACAACACTATCATACTAATTATTTTATACCGATTCAATACGTTCACCAATAAGATCCACCAGTGTAAAGCCCATAGAGTAACACATGCCTCTCACGTCCGTTTAGCCATCACCATCTAAACAAGATCAAACAATGATTTGATTATCACGACGGATAATGTGCAACTGCCTAGCGAAATTCACACCAAATCTCCTGAACATTACTCATTTTACCTCAATTTCACTTAAATTTCATACTGACTTGAGCATTTGAATGCTTGTAGATGCACACCTCAAGGAGCTCTCGCCCTATCTTTGAGATGTTTAGATGTTCTCTCAATAAGTTTTTTATTTGGGAATATCATAAATGAGTGTCGAGTCGTCATTCAATTTAAATCCCTCACCATTGTTTAAAATGTGAATCCTTTACCGGTTACTAGAGAGATAATCACAACATATTGGTAATTTAGTGGAATCAGTTACACTTCCACAAAGTACAACTATTAATCACGTTCTCATGATGATTGTTACATGTAAAAACAACTTTAACATTTATTAATAAAATGACTTGATTTTATCAATTTTTTAAATAACTAAAAGGATATCTTTACGGTCTAAAACATTTCTTTAAACAAAATCTCAAACTTAGATAACAGGAAATAATGATTCTCTTTGTAGAAAATCACTTATATTTTTAATATTTTCTTATGTCCCTAAAACTAGTTCTGGATTGTAACAATTTCCTTATCATAATTGCTTTGAATCTGTCTTTCTTATCCTTGATACAAACTTTGCAATTTCTTACTTATTATAGATACTTCCACACATTGTTATACTCTTACTCAAACCATACTTTATGAACCAACAATCAAATTGAATCTCTCTCTCTCACATGAAACATTGCAACATACGTTTTCTCCATTTAGCAATAATCATATGAATTGATAGTGACTATATATGTCATATGAAACAAAACTAGCTAGTTCAATGTGTATGCATTTTCAGCACAACAAGTGCTATGATACAATCGTGTCCACTCACTATACTTCTTCTCTTTATTGCCTTGACGTGACTCCTAAGTCACAATCAGTGAAATTACCAAAAGTAGTAACTACAAAACCATTCTTGTTCTTTTCGCAAAGTCACCAATACCAATGTTACTACCACATACTCTTATGTATATATAGTCACCATTACTCTGTCTTTTCAAAGGAAACCAATAAAGGCTTTTCAAATGGATCAGCTTTCAACAAGAGCTACATTTGAAAATGTGCATTATGGTATTGTGAGCCAAATGAGTTTCATTTGGGAGCAAGTTAGGGTACCCCTTATTGTTCCAATGCTGAAAGTTTTAGTCTTTTTGTGTTTGGCTATGTCAATTATGCTTTTTGTTGAAAAAGTTCATATGGGTATAGTTATTGTGTTTGTTAAGTTGTTTGGTCACAAACCAGAGAAACATTATAAATGGGAGCCACTTAAGGATGATCTTGAGCTTGGAAACTCTGCTTTTCCAATGGTTTTGGTGCAAATTCCAATGTATAATGAGAAAGAGGTATATATTACAAATTTGGATTAGATGTAGTGTGACTGCATTAAGTCACACGCATCTCGGCCATATGACAATGGTCAGACGGCCCAGATTACTAAAGTTTTGAACATAAAATTTGGATCGTTCGATCTTTGATTGAATGGTCGAGATGGTGTAACTGCGTGCAGTCACAGAATGTAACTGCACACAACTTGGGTCCACATATCACTTTCAAGTACTGTAATATACCATTTAATAAGCATTATATTTAAAGAAAAAGTGTGTTATGACTTATGACGAAGTAGAGATTTTTTTTAATGAATAGTTAAAAGGTTTTGTGGGAACTGTTTCATTGCTTGCAGGTGTATCAATTATCAATTGGAGCTGCATGTGGGTTATCATGGCCATCTGATAGAATTATTATTCAAGTTCTTGATGACTCAACAGACCCAATCATTAAGGTTTTGAAATCATTCCCTCCTCATAAAGTTAACAAACGTTTTTATCCTTTATCTTGCATAGTTAAAAAGATGCTAGTCATTTCTAATTTCCTTTTCCCTTAGTCAAATCAAACCCATTGTGATTTGTGACTTATCAAAAACAATTTGAATCATGATCTAGGTGAAATTGTATTGCATGGAAGCAATTCCTTCTCAAAACAATGCTACTTTATGACACAAAATCAAATGCATAAAGTTTTAAACCCAAAACTGAAATTGTACAAGTCATGCATCTAAGCATGAAAATCCATATAATCTAAAATACATACCAAAAACTCACATATATGCTTTTGTTTATTTTTATGAAAACACTAAAGAATATGGTGGAAGTGGAATGTAAGAGATGGTCTAGGAAGGGCATAAACATAAAGTATGAGATAAGGGAAAACAGAAATGGTTACAAAGCTGGTGCACTCAAAGAAGGAATGAAGCATAGCTATGTCAAACTTTGTGATTATGTTGCCATCTTTGATGCTGATTTCCAACCTGATCCTAACTTCCTTCATCGCACCATCCCATTCCTTGATCAAAATCCACAAGTTGCACTAGTCCAAGCTCGATGGCAATTCGGTAATTCCGTAAACTTCATGACATAAGTTAGTCACATTGTAAAATGTAGATGGTTTTGGTGTGGTGTGTGAAAGTGATGTTGTTTGTGTATTACAGTGAATGCTGATGAATGCTTAATGACAAGAATGCAAGAGATGTCATTGGACTATCATTTCCTTGTGGAGCAGGAAGTTGGTTCCTCAACTCATGCTTTCTTTGGTTTCAATGGTAATTAAATAATTAAATTCCCTTGTAAAATGTATTAGAACAACTAATCATGTGAGATTAGATCATGATGATGACATGGTACATGCATGCAGGCACAGCTGGTGTTTGGAGAATTTCAGCACTCAATGAAGCTGGTGGATGGAAGGACCGTACCACAGTGGAAGATATGGACCTGGCTGTCCGAGCTGGTCTCAGAGGCTGGAAATTTGTGTACCTTAGTGACCTTAAGGTATCTTCAATCATAATAATCCCTTTATTTGCATGCCTTTAAGATTCTTTTTAACTAACCTTGAGCCTAATTAGTCAATAATTTCCTAAGTAATTTCAGTAATTATAGCTTCCAGTTAAAGGATGAATTTTTATTTTATTTTATTTTACCTACTATATGATTTATTATTTAAATAAACTTAGGTGAAAAATGAATTGCCAAGTACCTTCAAAGCCTACCGTTATCAGCAGCACAGGTGGTCATGTGGCCCAGCTAATCTTTTCAGGAAAATGGCAATGGAAATCATAAGAAACAAGGTACCAAACCCTTTCAATTTTCTCTATCAAATCATTATTATTAACTATTTTCTCTTCTAATTCCTTTTTTACCATATGATGCAGAGAGTCTCTATGTGGAAGAAGTTTTATGTGATTTATAGTTTTTTCTTTGTCCGGAAAATCATAGCACATGTGGTCACATTTACATTCTACTGTGTGATTTTGCCTGCAACTGTTTTAGTTCCAGAAGTAGAAGTTCCTAAGTGGGGTGCTGTCTATATACCTTGTATCATTACACTCCTTAATGCTGTTGGAACTCCAAGGTAGAGTTATTACCATTTTACTAATGTTCCCAATATTTTGTGGACAACGTTTCCCTATAAGTAATATAACTTAATTTCCATGTACCTCTTTTGTAGGTCATTACACTTATTGATATTGTGGATACTTTTTGAAAATGTTATGTCAATGCATAGAACCAAGGCAACACTTATAGGTTTGCTAGAGGCAGGTAGAGTAAATGAATGGGTAGTTACTGAGAAATTGGGTGATGCTCTCAAAACTAAATCAGGAGGTAAAGCGGCGAGAAAGCCTCGTATCAGGATCGATGGAAGGTAAATTTTTACAGCCTCTAACATAACCGTTTTAGAGGTTTTTGCAACAGTATTACAATTGTAGTTGTATTTATCTCTATTTTACTGTTATCTGTATAACTACAATTGTAATTTAAAATTATTATCTATGTTTGGATTGAAGTACTCCTTGTACATACGTGTTAATATATCCTTATTTGTTGTGTCAAAAAACACATTTACCTATTTGTTTTTGCAACTTAAAAGGTGTTTTTACAACTAGCATTCACTATTTGACGTTTTCTACATTTTTGTTGATGATAAACAGGCTTCATTTCCTAGAACTTGGTGTTGGGGTCTACCTCTTTTTCATTGGATGCTATGATGTTGCCTTTGGGAAGAATCACTGCTTCATATATCTTTTCATGCAATCTATTGCCTTCTTTGTTGTGGGGGTAGGCTATGTTGGCATCTTTGTTCCAAGTTCTTAGAGGAACTCACTCCTGCATGATCAACATCATGTCAAATGCCTGTGATTTGGCATGCTATTTACTATACAAAGGAACAAAATGCTGTAGTAGTAGTTTCTTCTTATGCAATTACCATTGTTTTTAGTACCATACATTATTATTTTACAACAATTATTTGTAATAGTTTGAATTGTTTTGTTAAGGAAATAGGCAAGAAATATAAAAGAAACAACAAAAGTTTTGTTTGTTACTTGAGAATATGTCTTAGAAAGAAACACTGATAATTAATCAATTAATTGGAATATAGAAGCAAGTTGAAACAACTTCTGCTCCTGCTCCTTAATTTGGCTGTATGACAAATAAAATATGTCTCATTCGATGTATAATTTATTTTTACGGTTGATTGTTCATATCTATTAAACTCTATTATTAACGTTGTTATAGTTAGTAATTGTTAATATTAGACTAAACGCGATGATCAAATCTTTGACTTCTGTATCACATTATTCTTTTACCCCCTCATCCCAAATACCAAAACAAACTTCTATCCCTTGCTTAGTGTTCATTTAATGTAATAATTTGGAAGCATAGATGGTAGTGTGTGTGTATATATATATATATACAACAAAACCCAATTCATATAGATTTGTATGGATTTTGTTTTTATTCAATATAAATTTTCTTCACTAACAACAATCGATCAAATTTTATTAAATTCAACCACAACCACTCTTTATAATACTAGGTACGACAATTTGAGATTTGCCATTATTATAAATTTCTTATATTGATTGTGTATTAAATTAAATTTTTATGTCTATATTACTTTTCATTTTATGATATAATTTCTATTATAATAAACATTTTTAGATAAATAAAACACAAGTGCAACGCAGGAGTTTCACGTTAGTTAAAGTTTACATTTAAAAAAAAGTGTAAATTAACAAGTTTTAAATAAAAAATTAATTGATGATTACGTTTTAAGTTAATTATCTCTATTATGATAAGATTTTATTGTGGAGTTCAATTGCTTAAATCAAAGTTGAAAGTAAAAATTATTAAATAATTTAAAAGTTAAAAAGTATTAAAAAAAAGTTAAACAAAGAAAATAAAAAATGTATACAAATTAAATTAATTAAACCAACTACGATTGAATCATAATTCTTTCTTATTCAATTCGAGTACTGATTATTAAACATCGTTAAACCAAATAATAAATTGGTTTGTTCTTAGTAGAATCAATTAATTTAGCAAAATTGAAATAATCAATTTAATCAAATTTTTAAAACTTTAAATTAGTTCTGAACTATTTAATTATTTTTCCAATTTATCTAAGGGTTAACAACGATACTAATATATAGTATTTCCAATTTATCTACGGATTCTAAATAGTAGTACTCTTTACAAAAACATTTAACAACGTTATTATCTTCCTAAAAATAGCATTTTATCATTTCTAAAATGAAATTGTAATGCAAAGTAAATTCATAGATAACCAAAAAGCACCAAACCACTTCCTAAGTAAAAATTAAAAGTATTTTTGTTGCAATTTTTCCCTCCTTTATTTATGTAGAAAACAACTAGATCACAAACAAAAAAAAGTAAATTCAATTATTTTTTTAATTTTAAATAATTTGTAAATACAAAAATTAATGTTTCTCTCAAAATAATAATAATAATAACTAATGTTCGTTAAATAAAATGAAATTAATGTATAAAACTTGATTGATCCTCTGCCCAAGCGATCCTTTCTCTCTAAACTCAATTCAATCCAATGTCGAACCAATAACAAACTATAAACCCCAACCACCGTTCACCGTTCACCGTCACACCAAATATGAGAGTCACATCTCCTCCGGCGGCGTCGCCACACGCCGACGACCACCGCATTTCCACTTCAGGCTACCGCGATGCCGAGTCTCTCTTTCGCTCCAAACCAATCGCCGAGATCCGAAACACCGAAGCCGCAACACGCAAACAGATCGACGACAAAAAAGAAGAGCTCCGTCAACTCGTCGGTAACCGTTACCGCGACCTAATTGACTCCGCCGACTCAATTGTCAACATGAAAGCCTCATGCAACGCAATCTCCGCAAACATCTCAGCCGTTCACGATCGCATCCATTCTCTCTCTCAATCTCAATCCCAATCCCAAACCAACCTCCATTCCCAATCCCGAGCCTGGACCTACGGCATCGCTTGCCGCGTCAAGTACCTTGTCGATACGCCGGAAAATATATGGGGATGTTTAGACGAAGGCATGTTCCTTGAGGCTGCTTCGCGTTACGTCCGTGCCAAGCACGTGCATCAACGTTTGTTTCTAGATTCCGATGAGCATAAGATCAAGATCTTGTCCAATTTTCCTCTTCTTCAGCATCAGTGGCAGATCGTTGAGAGCTTTAGAGCTCAGATCTCGCAGCGTAGCCGTGATCGCTTGCTCGATCGCGGACTCCCTATCGATGCGTACGCTGATGCCCTCGCTGCTGTAGCTGTTATAGACGAGTTTCCGCCGGAGAAGGTAACGTTGTTAATTTTTTTGTTAGTCTGAATTGGGAATTTGCGTTGGGGATGCGACGTTGGAGTGTTTTAATTGCTTTGAATTTGTGAGTTTATGTGATTTGAGCAATGTTGTCAAATAGAACTTGTAGAAGCTATAACAATGCTATGGGCTAGCGAAGTTTGAATTCCGCTGTTCCTTTTTTAGTACAAACTGCTGTTAAATAGTGACTACTGTGGCACTATAGTGTTGTCGTATAGCAGAATTTTAACAAATTGCTATTTTATGCTATCCGCAATTGACAACACTGGATTTGAGATGTGGTTGGTTAGATAGTTAGTTAGTTAGTTAGGTGCATTTGTTTTTAGTTTGATGGGTGTACTCTGATTTGTTGATGAAAAACAGGTTGGTGTGGAGTTGTTTTGGATTGAGAATTTGGTTGGAGATGGTGTGTCGTTTGGTGATTATATAGTTTGTAGATTTGTATCATTTTGGATGTGGGCAGTTGGTTCATTCTTCTTCATTTGATGGGTATAAACTGATTTGTTGATGAAACACAGGTGTTGGACTTGTTTCTGGAATCGAGGAAGTCGTGGATATTGCAAATTTTGGGTAATGCTGGTGCAGGTGATGATTCCTCTTTGGTGGTTTCGGTCTTGTGTGATGTGTTGGGAATAATTCAGGTCAGTGTGGGTCAGATAGGCGAGTCGTTTTTGCAAGTGTTGAATGATATGCCCCTTTTCTACAAAGTCATTCTTGGATCTCCTCCAGCTTCCCAATTGTTTGGTGGGATTCCCAATCCTGATGAGGAAGTTAAGCTTTGGAAGTCTTTTAGAGATAAGCTGGAAACGGTCATGGTAATGCTTGACAAACGTTACATTGCTGATACTTGTTTTGCTTGGTTGAAAGAATGTGTAAATAAGATAAGTGGAATAAATTTGATTGATGCCATTGGCAGTGGCCAGGAGCTTGCTTCTGCTGAGAAATCAATAAGGGAGACAATGGAAAGTAAGCAAGTTCTACAGGGAAGTCTAGAATGGCTGAAGAGTGTTTTTGGATCTGAGATTGAGTTGCCTTGGAGTAGGATTCGGGAACTTGTTTTGGAAGATGATTCTGATCTTTGGGACGAGATATTTGAAGACGCTTTTCTTGGTAGAATGAAAGCAATCATTGACTTGAGATTTAGGGAGCTAACTGGCACTGTTGATGTGGTGAACACAATTTCTGCAGTAGTTGACTCTTTCACCAAACAGAATGATGTTCAGAGGTACTTGACCAGACCTTATACAGCAGGTGGTGTTTGGTTTCTGGAATCCAATGCCAGAAAAGCTGGAGTTGCTTCTGGGTTTAAAGTCCTGCCTGAAGAGAATGAATTTCAGTCTTGTCTTAATGCCTATTTTGGTCCTGAAGTAAGTCAAATCAGGGACGCAGTTGATGTTTCTTGTCAGAGCATCCTTGAGGATCTATTAAGTTTCTTAGAGTCTCCGAAGGCATCCCAAAGATTAAAGGATCTTGCACCATACCTGCAAAGTAAATGTTATGAAAGTGTGTCTGCTATATTGACGGCATTGCAAAAAGAACTTGACAGTTTATATGGCTCAATGGAAAATGGCGACAAGGATGTACCAACAACTGTTACAGTTGAAAAATCCCTTTTCATTGGGAGATTATTATTTGCATTCCAAAACCATTCTAAACATATACCCTTGATACTTGGTTCTCCAAGATTTTGGGCCAGTGGGAATGTATCTACAGTTGGGAAATTACCATCTCTGGTGAAACATTCTCGTTTTGGATCTGATTCTTCTATCTGTGATAGTCCAGGAAGACAAACAAACCTTGGCTCTAAAAGGAAAAATTCTTCTGCCACAGCTGCCTTGTTTGGAGCAAGAGAAGGTTCTAGCCGTGAATTGGAAGAACTGAATAAGACTATAGGGGATCTTTGCATTAGAGCCTACAACTTATGGATACTATGGCTGTCAGATGAGCTTGCTGCTATTGTCACTCAGGATCTTAAACAAGATGAATCCTTAACTTTGAGCACGCCTGGGAGGGTAAGTGCCACCTTCCCATTTTCTCTGTTGTTTTATTTATTTTTCCATGAATTGTGATGGTTTAAGATTGTTTTATTTGTTATGGTTATACCGTACTATTATTTTTCCTCTGATCAGCCTTTAGTTTTTGGAGAACTGATATCTTCTTCAAGAGCCTGTTTGTTGTTTTTGAATCTTATTTAATAAAATAGGAATTTGTAGGGTGAGAATAAATAAATTGGAAAGCATGAGCAGAAGAAAATTTGACATATAGAGAGTAAAATAAAAATAGAAAAATACAGGGAGTGATTAAATTTAAGCTCTTCAACCCCTTAGTATATCAGTAGAAAGGAAAGCCTTTTAAAAGATATCGGTCAGACAAATCTATCTATCATTTGATCGATTATATAGCATGGTATACCATATAATCATATTCTGATCTGGTAAATACTCTACTGAGACATATATATGTGATCAACTACAAAGAATATGATTTATACTACTATGGAGTATGGATCTTGGGAAAACTTGAAAGATCTAATTTTTTTAATGATATAGTAAGAAATATGGCCTAATACCAATGTCACAAAGTTATTTAAAGCTTGGAGCTAATATTATGGAGATATCAGTGAAGTACTATACTATAATTCATACATATTACTATTTTTGCTAAGTATATTTGCCTAAGGTCTTGGCGTCTTACCAAGGATATATTAGCAGATTGATCTGTTCAAGTTTCAACACTCTTTTTCTCAGAGCCTTTGCCAAAATTGATGAAGCCTAAATCCTATTATTGTCACCATCTGTTAGGGTTGTGATGAGTTGAGCAAGCATCATATCCAAATATTCCAGACTGCTGTTGTTAATAACTTAATATCGTTTTGAATCAGTATAGAGTAATTGCCTTATTTATACGACATTGTAAGATCCATATTCTTGAAAAAGAAACTGATTTTTAATTTTTATACTTCCCGCAATGGTAGTATTGTACTAGAAATATGTTGACTAGTATTTGATGATAAGGTTTTTCACCTTAAATTGAATGAATCAGTAGCAGTCGGCTTGCCTAATTTTCTGTCCTTTCAAACTTTAATTACTCTCAAACCATGCAGTGATACATGCACATAAGTGGAGAACCTTCCATAAGGTAAGTGGTTGTGGTAATGGAAGGAGCCACCACTGAAATACCAAGGAGAAAGTTATATATATCCCTTGATTTAATTTATCTAGCACTTACCAATTTACTACGTTGAGACCAAAACAAATTGAAATGAATTGTTTATTTGTTAAGAAAGTACATGCTCACTTTGATACTCTGCTTTGCAACTTATAAGTCTTATATATGAATGAATCTTATGGGTTGTGAATTGCTTACCTTCATCCTCTGTTTACTTTGGAAGAGGTATTAGATGATATTACAAAACCTTACTTTAAAAAGATTTATTGGATATTTGGTTTTTGTGAGAGTTCAATAGCGTTAGTCAGTGCTTCTAGTAAACCATACTTTGTGGGATAAGTCTCAGCTGTTATGTTTTGCAGGCGATAAAGTTTTAGTGATGTCAGCTTAATTAGCATTATATTTCTTTATTATCATTGTCGGCATCATCTTTATTATTTCTCTATACGGAACCTTTTATTGGTACATGCCTTCTGAAAACTCCCCACCTTTTATTTCTCAATATTTAACTAGATTGTTTTGTTTACCTTTTTGAATGAGTAGTAGGTGCTATCAAAGTGTAATGATATTATCATTACTAGTGCTTCTACCTTTTATCGGGGATCTATTGTTGGTGATACAACAGCAAGATCTTTTAGCCTTTAATCTATAGGCTGTTCATTTTTTTGTTTATTGAACAGGGATGGGAGGATATTGTCGTCAAGCAAGATCAGTCTGATGAGAACCAGTCAGATATGAAAATATCTCTTCCATCTATGCCTTCTCTCTATATAATCTCATTTCTATTTAGAGCTTGTGAAGAAGTTCACCGAGTTGGAGGTCATGTACTTGACAAGAAGATTTTGCATAAACTGGCATCAAGATTGTTGGAAAAGGTATGTTTTCTGTGGATGTGTTAGTCCACTTGATCTTCAAGTTCACTAGTGTGGCCTTCTTTATCCCAGCCTTCGCTCTTGGTTAATTTTTTTCAAGAAAAATGATTTTTTATTGAGGAGAAAAGGAGTAAATGATGAAGGGGATTATATATCCTCACATTATAGCATACAAAACAATAATGATGAGAAGTGAACTAAGAATGCAGAAAAAGACTGCATAATCTCTACAATTTTTCCATTTGTTACCTGACTTTTTTTTGTACCTTCTGGTGGTTTTTAAGGCATTGTTGTCCCATTAAATTGATATGTTATTTGAGTGTCTTTTCAATTGTGGATTCTCAAGTTAAGAATATGCAGAAGTTAGTCTGTGGTATGTGGTATTTTCTTTGCCAGCTTACTTAAAATGGAGATGGTTTTAAACGGGTCAAGATTGCCTCCATTTCTCAAAAGAAATAGAGGTGTCCGTTACTATAGTTTTGGAGTAAATAAATGATATAAATCCACACATAGAAACATTCAGTCTCAATGAGGCCTTCAATTACTGTGTCTGTGTTTGACTTCTTGTACATCTGTATCTACAATGACTGTATTTTATTATACAGGTAGTTGGAATCTTTGACGCCTTCCTTTCCACTGAAATGGGTGATGCTCATCAAGTGACCGAAAAAGGAGTCTTGCAGCTTTTGTTAGATGTCAAATTTGTCATTGATGTTCTCTCTGGCGGTGATTCAAATTTGGTTGGGGAATTACCTAGTAATCCAAAGGCAAAGTCATCTCTCAGAAGAAAGCAGGACCAAAGCTTGACAATCTCAGTCATTAGAGAACGGTCTAATCAGTTGTTAAATCGTCTTTCTCAGAGACTGGATCCTATAGACTGGCTTACGTAAGTTTCTCATTATTCTGTTCGAGGTTTTTCTTTCTTAGATATGGCAGCACATCAGAAAGACCATAGGTAGTGCAATTCATGGTGACTTATGGATTAATAACTAAATTAGGGAAAATGTAGAAAAAATACTCATTGTAGTGTGCGTTTCTTGCACAATGTTAAATTGGTGCTGCTGGACGACAGTTTCTGTCCTTTTAGCGATGTCTGTGCTGTCATCTGAAGTCTCCCTCTTTTAATCTGACAATGATTTCTTATCTACATGTTTAAGGTATGAACCATATCTCTGGGAGAATGAGAGGCAGTCATATCTACGGCATGCTGTTCTTTTTGGTTTCTTTGTGCAACTTAACAGAATGTACACAGATACTGTTCAGAAACTGCCTACTAATTCAGAATCAAATACTCTGAGGTGTTCTACAGTTCCCCGGTTTAAATACCTTCCCATCAGGTCAGTTAACTATTGTAATTTATTCTTTGTCTGTCTTTTCACAATGCACAGCTTTGTGCCTGGTTCTCGTACCATCATTCTATATATTTAATTTGAATCCAATAATTTATTCTGTTGACTGTATTTGAGTCTTTCTGTATTTTTCTCAATTATGTCCTCATTTCCTTCCTTTTATTATCTCATTCCTAATTTAATGAGATAATAAATTTGTCCGCTTTGAGTGATTCAATGACGTTTGATGGAAGTTTTGCTTAGAAACCTATTAATGTACCAAAGTCAGTGATTGACTATTTAAAATATATACTCTTATTTACAAACATACATCTTAATCTTGGTAAATCCAGTGCTCCAGCATTGTCCTCTAGAGGGCCAAAGAAGACATTCACCCCATCTTCAAATGAAATCTCTTCAAGAAGTTCATGGAATTCAATTACAAATGGAGAACTTTCTCAAAAGATAAATTTGGATGACAGCTCAAGTCTGGGGGTAGCAGCACCATTTTTGAAGTCTTTCATTCAAGTAAGTTTCTATCAAATTCTGGTACTATTTTTGCCTCATTGCAATCTAATGCTGGACACTAATAATCTTTGAATAAGATATCACAAGATGCTGCTATTCCGCAACTTCATGCATATGCTAATTATCACATTCATGGCACCACAATGAACTGTATCTATTTGTGCAGCCATACTAATGTGGTAAATTCTTTCTTGCCACAAGTTGGCCTTATATTTGTATTCATGGTGGAGCTACTGTTTTATAAAATTTCAATCTGTTAGCCAAATAAATATATGGAGTGCGTATTGCTCAAAGTCTGAAGAGGCCTCAATTATTTATTTGGACTGTACTATTGCAGTATTTCGTTCTACATAATGCTAAGTTGTTTCGAATTATGTGATGGGGTAAAATTACTCCGAGTACCTGTATCATGCACTGCTCTAGCCTAGAAAAGTTTTATCCATTTAGTTGTACTACCAGTAACACCACCCAATTAACACCTATTTGTAGTAAGATATTGAGTATCAAAGTGAATCCGATGTAGAAATAAGAAAAACATCGAAGATCATATAAAAACTTCTATGAAAATGTCATATGAATCCTAGTCTTGCAGCTATACTGAACTGCTTGTCATCTTTATGATTCTGGAATTTTGTTTAATCCACTGGATATAGCATTGATATAGAGAAAATTACTTGATGCAACCTTGCCAATTCTCTGTCCTCCTTTATACCTAATTAAATAAACGTAAAATATCGTTGCTGTCCCATGAAGGGGAGTAGGACCCGACCCAAATAACCTATCTGACTGATTTGAGCTTAAAAGGAAAATTGATTAGAGAGAGAGCAGTAGAGAACTCACCCGTGGCCCTACCATATAGTGAACCCTCCACTGCACTAAGTAAAAGACTGAATTGCACTTTTGGTCTTCCTAATGCACAATTCCGTTCTCCCAATAATTATGCTCAAATTTTATGCTACAGCTGAAATGAAGTCCTTTTGTTAGATTTCCTTGACCTAAAACCCCTAAATCTTCATTTTCTATTCAATTCATTAGGGATTTAGGCTGAGTTAACAGGAAATTATTTGAACCGTTTACAATATGAAAAATTGGTGAAAATTTGAAGGATTTTGTAGAAAGTGAAATTAGGATTTTAAAGAGGATCAAAGTTTGGGATATTTTTATTTTGGGTAAAATATGATGTTTTGATTGGTGGATTTTGATTGAAAGAGGGTTTGAAATGTTTTGGTCAATTCAATATTTATTGGTCAAGTGGAAAATGAAGACTTTGAGGGTTTAAGGTAGAAGTAAGTTAACGGAATGACTTGATCGTAACAATGTAGAGAAAAAAAAAAACCAATTGAATTTAAGCAAAAACTTATTGGGAGACCAAAATCATGCATTAGCTAGAGTAGAAGGACCAGAAATACCATGAACTTTAGATAAGAATGCATCAATTCTTGGATATAATTCATCACCTCAAACTATTAACAAAGTAAACTTACCATAACCATTCATTTATTATTTGGTAATCCATTATTCATCTATTGGATATAGCTTAACATTAGCCTTTAGTGTTCGTATTCTCTACTATATGTTTCTATGATACTTGAATCTTTTAATGCCTATTAATATTCAAATTGCCATAATACTTTTTTTTGGATCAGAGCTGAGGCTGAGCATATTTGAAAGCTATCTATTCTGTTCTTGATTTGTTGAGCAAATATCGTTCATAAGTTTTAGCCAATTATGGATAATTTTTTCTTCCAATGCTTTTTGGTGGAGCATTTCATACCTTTCTACTTGACCAAGTAGATTTCAGTATGCATTGTTTGCAATTTTAGCTGGAACTCCGAAGCAGTATCACATATGAATGATCTCTATATAATTTACTGAACTATTGTGTCTAAATGCATTTGTATACTGATTTTTCACCATTCTTGCCTATCCTAAATCTGATTAGATATTTTTATTTTTTTTTATTAGCGTAGTTTTGTCGAGACTTGATACAATTTGTTCATTTATTCAAGGTTGGAAGCAGGTTTGGGGAGAGTACATTTAAACTGGGATCTATACTGACTGATGGGCAAGTTGGCATTTTTAAGGACAGATCTGCAGCGGCTATGTCGACATTTGGAGATATTCTACCTGCTCAGGCAGCTGGTCTTCTTTCATCTTTTACAGCTCCCAGATCAGATTCATCATGACCCAATGATTGAAAGGCACCCCTAGTGCCATTTTGCAAAGTCTCCTTATCAGAAAGTGTGATGTCTAATTACAAATTTTCAACACTCCACCTGTCATACACTGCACTACTGTAATTAGAGAAACATTAGTCATATTTGAAGCTACAAATGTTCAAAATATGCTAAGCAAGTGGATATATATGAACCGGGAACGAGGATTCATAATGTTGAGTGCCATGGTTAACGTCATTTGGCTAGAAATAGGTTGTGAAATAAGCACAAGGAAATTTGAGTACAGATTGAAGAGCAAAAGTAGTGTTTATAGTAGCTATATATTCGATTGTCATTTGGTTCAGGGAAGCTGAAATGGGGTCATGCTAATGTCAGGGTTGAGAGCAGGTATAATTTTGTGGCTATTGTTGAGTTATTCTAAATTTTGGTCACTCTGTCAATAGTTGATCAAATTATCTTGTGTTAGATTTTATATTTGTTTTAACAGAGGTTCTGATTAATGTAACTCTGTATTGTAAGCTATTCATTCAATGGACTGGGTTAATATAGATTTTGTTTTGGACAAGACTGAATTCAAATAAATTACTAAGCGATATAATTAACACTGTTTTTTGGTTCATTCATTTCAGTAATTGGGTAACTAAAGTCTAAATAGAGCAGAACATCAACGTGATATAGGGTCAATTGTAGTAATATATGTTAAAATGTGTTTTTAAGTAAAAAGTAGTATCTTTTGTAAAATAAAAGTAAAATAAAAAGCTGTTTCTGAGATTTCTTGGCCATGTAAATCTTCATTCCTTTGGTATTTTGTAAAGAAAGGAAATGGAAAAAGCTCCAAGTGAGTACTGTGACGAACAAATCACAAACATATTTTGGGTTGATGCAAAGATGACACTGGCCTATGGATATTTCAGGCTTTAACTATTATAGGGGCACGATTTTTTTCTTCCAAAAGAAATGATATTTATTGATTTAAATTGTAGACTTTGTAGTATATATCCATGCAATATAATTTTAAGTTTACAAACCATCCCTTTTAATGGATGAAAAAGAAGAGAAAGTAGGTTTTTTATTTGAAGAGGGGGGTGGCACAATCATTTTTGGGACTGTACTATATGATAACTGTTGAATCATTCAAATGGTTATTTGAAGTTTGAACCATTTCTTGAAGAACATGGAAACAAAAGGCCTCAAACAGTGTTCACTGAACAAGATCAAGCAATGGCTGAAACATTGGTTGAGGTGATGGCAGAGACTCAAAACGAATTATATACATAACATTTGATGCAGAATGAGACCAAACATCTTGGTAACTTGATAAAAGGGGGAAGTCACTTCATAATTGACTTTAAGAAGTGCATATATGAGTATGATCAAGAAGTGAAGTTTGAGGTAGCTTGGAGCAAGTTGGTTGCAGAATTTAATGTTAAAGATAACGACTGGGTGAAATCAATGTATGGGCGGCATGTTACATGAAGGAATGTGAAGCACTCAACTTTGATGTTAGTGTCATTCAATTCTTCAAGCACTTTGAGAGAGTTGTTGAAGAGAAGTGCTATAAGTATACACACCTACAATTTTTGACATGTTCAATGATGAGTTTTCCTTATTGTATCTCAACTTCCATTTGAATATGTTATCACCATGTTTAATGTGAAAGGAGAGTAAAGAGTACTATTTGATCCTGTAAAATCCTCTATATCATGCAATTGTAGAAAGTTTAAGACTTTCATGTGATTACATTGACAGCCTGATTCTGTCAAGAGAATTAATCAAACTGTAATGATTACAAGCAAACAATTTGATACAACAACTCTGCATAATTGCATAACCATCAGACCAAGTTACAAAAAGAACCTGCATATGGCAAGATTAAAGCATGAAATAGATAGCTATGCCACAATTAAATTAATTTTTACTGTACTGGTATAGCTACACACAAACATAATTAATGCCTCCTACTAATTTTCTACATAGGATTCTATTACTGTATAGAACACATTTCACTGAGAATGAGCACAGTATACTCCATGTGTCCCTAAATATAACCACATATGGTATATTTTACTTTTCTTAAAAAAAAATTGGTAATGTAGTTAATATATCTATTTTATGTATAGATGTATTTAAAATACCCTTTTTGTATTTGTATATATAGTTAATTTTGACTTTTTTTTTATATATTTTAAGATATTTAGTGGTATAATTATGAGTTTATTAGAAAAAGAAACAATAAATATATCTAATAATTTAAAAAGAGACTTATATTTAACGACAACTATTTTTTTAAATGAGTGTTTATATTCAAAGACAGATGAAATAGAGTCGATTTAAAAGTAAAGCTACTAAAATAATCATTTTAGATTTTAAGAAAATTAAATTTTTACTAATAAAATACTCCAAAAAAGTTTTATACTTATCTCATATTCTAAACTTTTTATATCTAAAACTAATCAACTCTTATATAAAATTAATATCGTCTCATCAAATATTAAACTAGTTGACTTACTTAACATTTAAAAAAGAAAATTATATAAAATTAATTATATTAATTTAATAAATAATATTTTACTAAAAAATTATTTTTCATAAAAAAAATGAATAATTTTACTAAAATTAGTGTAAATTACTCAAAAATTTGCAATTTCACTACATAAAAAAAATAAATGTAATATATTTTCATTGGGCAAAATATATATCGTAAAGAATAAAATCATCGATTATTTACATCTATAGGTCACCTGGGACATATGCATATTAAAGTAGTTCATGTCATACACGGATAGACGTTGCCAAATTAGAGAAACATTTTTATGAAAAATAAATTATTATATTAATATTTTTTTTACTTGTAGATATAAACATATAAATTAATATATAGGTGTTAAACTATAATTATATAGATACATGGCAAACAACTTTTTGAATAAAAAAAGTATATTTGATGTAATTTTCTATTTCGTATTGATTTATAAATTGTTCTTTTTGTGTCTTTTTGTTGTAAAATGTCCATTCTCGTGTTTTTGTTAAATCATTTTACGGTCTCGTGTTAAACTACTTGGAAATTATCTAATTTTTGTCCAATTTATAAATGAATAAGAATTTTGAAAAAATAAAATTAAAAAAGTCTCTTAGTATTTTTAAATTTTACCATCATATATAGCTGATCTACTAAAAAGATTGGGATTTCAAATTATAACAAAAATTTACTAATTTGAGAGAAAAATAAAATAAAATGGTATAAATAGTAGTATTTTTTATTTTTATTATTTACTACTTAATCATATAAACAAATTTAAAGTAAGAGAAATTATTATTTTTTAATTAACAACCTATAAGCTTTCTTTTATAAAAGCTAAAAGTAGATTAATAAAAATAACAAAAGTATGAGACATAGACCTAACTCATTGAATTAAATAATATTATTCCTAGAACTCAAAAAGTATTAACAAAAGTATTAAAAATATGTGCGTGTAATTTCAAAAAGTAAAATGTAAATTGACTATTATTTCTATAACTCAATCAAATATTATTATAAATAATTACTAAAATTAGAATCAAGTAAATCTTTTTATTTAATTAATTAGACACCAAAATCAAAACAATTATTTAAGAAAAATTGCATTAACCTCCCCTAAATTAATATATATAAAAAGTAATTAACAGGTTTAAACTGATAAAACTGAATGTATAATTACAACTTTAAATGTGCTTATAAGTTATTAGAATAGTTTTAAAATATAAAAATGAATGTGATATATTTGTAGAGAGAGTGAGACGCCGATGATTTGAAAAAGAGTTTAAAATGTAAAATATAGGAGAAGCAATCTGGTCCGTTGGAGGAATTTAATGGTGAAGATTAAGTCAATAAATGGGGATTTATTATACAGCAGCAAATCCGAATGAAAGTATGGGATTTGTTATTTCTGAATATTTGTAAAATTAAGAATCATTTTGGTTTATGATATGAATGAATTGGTGGAGCAAAAAGAGGTTTTAAATTAAGACTAATAAAACGTGGTGACTCACATTCACTCTTCCAACCAAATCATGGAAGCGTTCCGATTCTCCACCGCTCACCCACCGCTTCTCCGCCTTCACCCTCTCCACTTCAAAATGCTACGCACCGCCGTTCATGCAAACCCTCGTTCCAATCCCTTCATCGTCGGCGTCTTCTCCAAACCCGCAGAGTTAGTTTCCGTTGTTTCTCCTCCTCCTCCTCCCCCTCCTCCTCTTCCTCTCATCAGGGTTTCTCCTGATTCACTTCAATATCCACCTGGTTACGTCGGAGCTGTTCCCGACCGATCACATTCCGGTGACGTCGAAGACATCAACGTTGCTATGGATTATTTGACTAAGATACTCTCTTCTAGAGTCTATGATGTTGCCGAGGACTCTCCTCTTGAATACGCGCCAAAGCTATCTGAAAGACTTGGTGTTAACATTTGGCTCAAGCGTGAGGATATGCAATCTGTAAGAATCAATTTTTTCAATTTTCATTTTCTCATTCTCATTCTCACTCTAATTAATTCAAGAGAATGATATCAATTTTACTTCCCGAGCGGATTTTAACTCTCTCCTTCAAGTTACAAAGTCAAACTTTTAGCACCAAACAACTTTATTATTATTAACTGTTTTTTGTTCATTATTTAACTTTATGATATGTTGTTTATGAAATTGTGCATTGGTGTAGTTATTACTATGAAATTTTTGGATTGTGATAGGTATTCTCATTTAAACTTCGTGGGGCTTATAATATGATGGCTAAACTTCCAAAGGAAGTTTTGGAGAAAGGGGTTATATGCTCTTCTGCTGGAAATCATGCTCAAGGAGTTGCCTTGTCTGCCAAGAGACTGAAATGCAATGCTGTTATTGCTATGCCTGTAACCACTCCTGACATCAAGGTGCTATTCATTTATTTACTTTGCCTACCTTGTTTGTTTTGCATTATATCTCGATGACGAACTAATTAATGGGGTCGATTATTAAGTTATGTGTTTTCATTTTTGAATTTTGTAGTGGAAATCTGTGGAGAGGTTGGGTGCTACTGTCGTCCTTATTGGGGATTCCTACGATGAAGCACAAGCATATGCTAAGAAGCGCGCAAAAGAGGAGGGTCGTACGTTTATACCTCCTTTTGATCATCCCGATGTTATTGCAGGTCAGGGAACTGTTGGGATGGAAATTTGGCGCCATATGCAGGGCCCAATTCATGCAATCTTTGTGCCTGTGGGAGGTGGTGGTCTCATTGCTGGTATTGCCGCTTACGTGAAGAGGGTTTCTCCACAGGTTTGTTTGAGTGATGTTGTGCTGATAGTTTTTCCCATCGGGTGTGCTTTGGCTCTTATTTAGAAGAGTTGAATGATTAACTGACTATTGACATATTTTTAATGTACACAGGTGAAGATTATTGGAGTGGAACCTTCTGATGCGAATGCTATGGCTTTGTCACTTCATCATGGTCACAGAGTGATTTTGGACCAGGTTGGAGGATTTGCAGACGGTGTGGCTGTTAAAGAGGTTGGCGAAGAAACTTTTCGCTTGTGCAAGGGGTTGGTAGATGGCGTTGTTCTTGTAAGCCGTGATGCAATTTGTGCATCGATAAAGGTGAGATGCCTTTTCGTCTGTGAAAGTTTGCATTTAGAATCTCTTGTGTTGTACACAGTTTCTACATGCAACACATTACCACTGTAATATATGGTAACTACTATATTTATTGAGAAATTCAGTGTCTTGTTAAATGAATTTAAATCTATATTCTCATTGTCGTGATGCTGGATTAAAATTTAGTTTCCGTCTATCTTTCATGGAAATTTACAGCTGATCAGAAGTTTAAGCGTTGGGTAATCAAATTGGTTAAGAAATCAGATTTGATTGACAACTTGTGAGTCAGCAAGCAATAGCAAATTTTGAATCGATAGGTGGAGGAGTATTTTTCATATAATAGCTCAAACTAGAATTACTTTACAAACTCTTTCTAGCTGCATAATCAAAGAATTATCAAGTGCTCTATGTGTTTATATATAATTCGTGATGTTTCTGTTCTCTGTGTTATGGCTGGTTTAGTGAAGGGGATTGGAGAGAGTTGGCAGTGGTAGGATAGGAAGAACCTATTACGCTGCAACTTAACTGTTAACTCTGGATTATTTTCCATTAAATCACAACAGGATGATTATAGGATACATGTTTTATAGTCAGATGATTTGGCTGCTAATTTTACTCTATACTTTTAAACATTGTCTAATACGCATGGAGAGGTCTACTCAAATGGACCCAATGCTAATTTGGCTATTTGGAACATAATTGGGCCTTAGTTCATTTGGTCTTTTAATTATAGGTCAGTAGTTTTTTTATGTCTAGAACGCTAGAAGTTTCCTTTAGTTATTTCCTCATGCTACCGTTAAGACTAGCTCATAAGTTTCAGTAACAAACTTTTGTATAAACTACTCTCCATGAAATGAATGAAACAAGAAAAAAATTAATCTGTACTTTTTTGTTTATCTTTTCTCTCATTCTCTCTAATTTACTGGAGCTTGATCCTTGCTCAAAAGGGATCGTATCATTGTCTGCTCCACTGTAGACACTATTTGTCTCTGAATACACCTGTTAAGTTGTTATTTGTTCAAATGTAGCTCTTTTGTTTGTATCCATAAGAATTGTCATTTGTTTTTCTGCGTAGATCTTTGAATGTTTTGTACATTAAATGGAAAACACCGCAGATTCTTTAGTAATTAAACTCTTAGGACTTGACATTGATAAATCTTGTTGCAGGATATGTTTGAGGAAAAAAGGAGCATCTTAGAACCAGCAGGCGCTCTTGCTCTTGCTGGAGCTGAGGCATACTGCAAGTATTATGGGATCAAGGGGGAAAATGTTGTAGCAATAACCTCTGGAGCAAACATGAATTTTGATAAACTTAGGATAGTAACTGAACTTGCTAATGTTGGTCGTAAACAAGAAGCTCTGATGTTAACTGTCCTGCCAGAGGAGCCTGGCAGTTTCAAACGGTTTTGTCAATTGGTATATTTATACTACTTCACTGTTTTTTCTTTCTAGAACAGAGTTGTGCATAGTTGAACTAATTTTCTTCTGGATTGGCAGGTGGGGCAGATGAGTATCACAGAATTCAAATACAGATACACTTCTAGTGAGAAAGCTGTTGTCCTTTACAGGTAAGATCATATAGCAATAGACTAGAATCTAGGGTATTAATAGCAATAGACTAGAATCAGGTGGTCTCACTAGATGCATTATCTTTCCTGTTTATAATCAATTTTTGATGTATTAATATGTTCTATATCCGGAATGTTGACAATTTGTTACCTCTCCTGCACAAATTATTACCCCTTCAGTCTCATATATAAGAAAATGTTTGGAACTTCTTTTGGTTCCAGTTCTAAGAAAAAGTCACATTTTAAGATGCATTAATTGTTTGTTTTACTTGTATCCATTATTTCATGTACACTACAAATGCATCTATCCTGTATAAATGAGTCACCATTCTTCAAGAGCATGTAATGTAGGGTCGTATATGGAACAAACAATAAAGTTATAGCATTAAACGAATTCATTGGTCTTTGGAATTTTTCTTCTTTATATATAAGACCCTAGAAGGAGTAGTTTTCAATGAGTTTCATTTTCTGTGGCAAATATATGTTGACAGTAAGTGTTATGCCAAGTCCAATAACATTTTATTATTCATTGTGTTTGTGTTTAGTGTTGGGGTTCACACACCCAAAGAACTAAAAAAAATGCAGGAGAGAATGGAATCATCTCAGCTTGAAACTCACAATCTCTCAGAAAGTGACGTGGCGAAAGATCATTTGCGTTACATGGTAAATTGCCCTAATGAACTCCCTTCACTTTGAATTTTAATAATTTCCTTTTCCCTTGACTATTCCAACCACCAACCAAACTGAAGTACTAAATTAACTATTCATTTCTATTCAATTTCAATCTAGACTTTTTCTCCTGATATAGATTAATATTCCATTCCAAATTAACCAAGATTTTGGAAACTAAAGTAGCAACTCATGACTAAGAGTTGTCCCCATTTGATTTAGCAGTCGTGTCGTGCAATAATATTATGAAACAAATCAGAATAGTTGATCCTTTTTTTTTGTACTTTATTAAGTTTTCTTTGTTCTGAAAACATTTTTCAGATGGGAGGCCGGTCAGATATTCAGAGTGAGGTTCTTTGTTGTTTTACCTTTCCAGAAAGACCCGGTGCTTTGATGAAGTTTTTGGACTCCTTCAGTCCACGTTGGAATATCAGTTTATTCCATTACCGTGCGCAGGTAGGAATTTGTGACCTTCTATTCTTCTAGTCAAATACTGCATGTTTTATTTGTACTTGTTATTTTTCCATTGACCAATGGAATTTGCTGACATTCTTGTGCTTGCTGTGGACAACAGGGTCAAGTTGGAGCAAATGTACTAGTTGGAATACAGGTTCTATCGAGCGAGATGGATGAATTCCATGATCGTGCCAACAAACTTGCCTATGACTATAAAGTGGTGAATGATGACCCTATCTTCCAACTTTTAATGCATTGATTGTTTCATGCACTTGCCAATGACTACTATTGTGTATTTTAGTGGAATAGTTTGTCGTTCTATTTATTTCAATAGTGATGGAGTATATATGTGAACATTTTCAAAAGGAATAATATGATATTAATTGCAGCATTTCAATAGAAGCATTGTATAATTGTGACCTTGTATGCTTAAATATAATTTTGGTATTTAAATTTTGTCTGAAACATGATTAGTCCTCCTATTTTTAAATATGGGAATTTAGTCCCCCTATTTTATAATTTTCAGGATTTTTATGCACTACCAGTTCGAGGTTTGTCTTTAGGATGTGTCATATGTATTAATAGTGGAGAATTACATTTAATGATGTGATATTACTGATTTGGACCAAAAAAGAGTGGTGTAGAAACCTGCGGCTTCCCCATAATTTGAGTCCAAGTAAATGTTAACCACTCATTAAATGATTTCCACGAAATTTGTTATCAGTAGTGTTCCTATTAACAACTTGTGTTGAGCTCTTCCTCAACAATTTAGTGTTTTGCCACTGAGAAAACTCACGTCTATGACCAAGACATTGGTCTCCTTTAACAATCACAATCTTTCTTTTTGTTAGTCCATCATTTTCTTAAAAAATGTAGGTCCTCTGATTCTACTAATTAAATTTGGCTATTTGATGGCTCTTTCATCTGAAATGGTTGATTGTTCCAGCCTCTCACCCCTAATCATTTGATCATTTTAATTCTTTGACACGTTGACGTTGCAATATTTTGTCAAGTCATTGAATTCATTTTGTAGACTCCTTTTGTCAAATAGATTAAAATGCCACATTTCTCTTCTTTTATATTTGAACCCTCTTTGATGTTAAATTCGTATTTTGTTGATAACATTATATATCTCTTTGATATCGACACAATATCTCTTTCGAAGATTCGTGCTTTGTGAACAGGGATTTCTTTCTTCAACATCAATGCAATGTCTCTTTTTTGGACCCAATCTTTATCGACACCGTTACATACAGTATTTGTTGTTATCTCTCTTTGATGAATTCATTATATGCATATTTTTTATACCAAAAATAACCTGTAATCGTAAAAATTAACTGATAATCATAGAAGTATATACTCATAGTGTATAAATGCAAAATAAAAAAAAATGGTACAGCGATTGGAAGGTAGAAACCGAGTTAGTCTTTCGTTAAAAACAAAAAAAACAAAAATAAAGTAACCGTGTTAGATCAATTTAGTTTGTACAAAAAACAGAATATTAACTTTGGTTTTTTGGGATACATGGTAATGTATTATTTTTTTGAGTAATGTTAGTATTATTTAATTATAAATATATATTTATAACATTATGTTATTTTCTAACGTGAATTGTTTACTTTAAAATAGTCAAATCCAAAATTGTAAATATATATATATATATATATATATTATATTAATATATAAAGTATTCCGTCTCCTAGTGTTTATTTTACCAAAATATTTTATTTTTAATCCACAAGTAAATATATATGAATTAAAATACTGATGTTGTATATTCTAAACACACGGGATATAAGTTTTAGTATATGTATCCTTAGGATAAGTTTTTAAATAAGGTGAATGTTCATCCGCCTTTCTGATTTTGATTCTCTATCTTTAAATATATTACCAAAAGTTAGAATTCAATTCGGTAGTATATTTTATACTACTGAAAAATATGGTAAAATCCAAACAAATTGAGAGATTAAAAGAGCATTCTCCTTCAAACAAAGTATTTTTTTCAACCATCCTTTAGAAGTTCATGAAGGAGAGGCCTTGGGCCTTTGGCATGCTATACAATGGGTGCATTTAACTTTCAATTTCAAAATGTTGCGTTTGAATTGGATTCTCAAGCTCTGATGGACAACATTAATGGTTCACGAGTTGATGAACCCAAATTTGGAGCAATTATTGTGAATCGAAAAAAAAAGTTTTTCTTTGTCTATTTTCTTTTACGCAATTTTTATGGTTTAATCAACACACAATCTAGTAACTTGGCTAGGGTGGATACATCTCAATATTATTGGTTTTTTTTTTCTTCGTCCAGCCTTTTCAAAAAAATCTCATTTAAATAATATATTTTATATTTTTTTGAATAGGTTAAATTAGACTTTTATATATAAAGAAAACTTATAAAATTATAACCAAATCTAATAAAATTATAACTAGTAAGTTTGCAACAAATTAAAAAAAAACAAAGAAATAAAATGAACCTATAATTAACAAAGTTAAAATAACAAATAATAAAAAATAACAATATTAATAAATAATATATATATATATGTGTCTCCTTATCAGGCCTAGTAAGCTTTTTTATAAGTTTCTGATATATTAAATTAGAGATTTCTACCGAGCACTCCCACAGCTGTACCTGCCACCCCCTTAATACACACGAAAAGACAATTTTACCCTTTTAACCATTTATAATAAATTTCAAAATGGATAATTTCGTAAATTTCAAATTATCCAAATTTTTGAAACTTTTCAAAGTTTTGAAATTCTTGAATTTTTCTATTTCGAAAGTTTCCAAATTTATAAACTTTCGAAAATTTTCAAATTTGGAAACTTCGAAATGTTCCAGATTTGGAAACTTTTGAAACTTTCCAAATTTATAAACTTTTGAAACTTTTCAAATTTAAAAACTTCGAAATTTTCCAGATTTGGAAACTTTCGAAATAATCCATTGTTAGTGTGTAAGTAACGTTAAAAATAATCTGTTGATAATGTTAAAAAAAATGCAACTCAACTTAAGTTTTCAAAATATCCTCGTATTTTATTTTTCCATTGATTTTCTGTGGGTAAAGTTAAAGTAAAGTTTTCGAAACTTCCGAAATTGTTCGAAACTTTCAGCTTCACCCGAAACTTCCGAAAAATGTTTGAAACTTTTTTTAATTATATGCTTTTCGAAACTTTCAAAAAATTCGAAAGTGTTGATGAATTATGGAATTTGTGATGTAAACATTCGAGAGTTTGATAAAACCATCATCTAGGAAAAAATTTCACAGTTTCAGCTTCTTCAGAACTTTCGAAAATTTACAAAAATTTAACTTCGAACATTTTAAATATTTGAATTTTATCTAAATTACGTACTTGTTTTATTTTGAAGATTTGAATGTTTTAAATTGTGGGGTGAATTCTGTAAGTTTCAAATGAAGGGGGTGAAAAAGTGAATGATAATTTTTTTGAGATGAATTTATAGTTAGTAAAAAAGGCAATTAGGACGTCACAAATAATGGGGGGTGGGGGGTGCACGGTACATTTTTCATTAAATTAATAGGTTTTTAAAAAGCCTAAACAACATTTTTATTAAACAAGTCAAATCAGACCAGATCATATGCTCTGAACAACCTAAACCTATTATCACTCCTGATCTTTCTCGTAAAGAAAAATTTATTTATTATTAACAAAATACAGGGTGTATTTTTTTAGTACATTTATTTGCTCCTTAATATCACCTATTATTTTTCTTAAATTTTTGGGTTTATCGGAGAAATTAGAATTATTACAATTATTTGATTTTCTTATTTATTAAAAAAATAAACTTATTCAAAATAGTTAAATATATATATAGTAAAAATAACTAAATATAAAAATATACTAAATTTATTCAACAGCAGCAACAAAAAATTGAGGTAATCAACGAAGTTTCACATTAAACGTCAGGAATATATTGGGAAAAAACACAAGTTCTACGTATAATCCACCATTTATATGCAAACGCATGGATACTAGTATTAGTATAGTAACAAATATTCATGTGGAGTTGATTTTGCTTATATAACTTTCTAATTCTACCGCTTATGTAACGAAGTTTGATTTAATTGAATAAGAAGTTGAATTATATTCCTCAAAGTCATGAATTTAATTTCTACTTTGATAAAATTTTAAAATCTACTCTACGTGATGAGTGCTAATAGTGAAATAAAATTCATCTAAGTTAGTGAAAATAATAATATACAAACATCCCTAAATAAGTCGTTGAGTTTTCCATAATATTAGCGAAGCAGTCTATAGGAAAGAAGTTAAATCTTGAAGCTGTAAAATGCTAGCTTTTTTAATTAAAAAAAAAAGGAAAATAGAAATTTGCATAACAAAAGTGGCCATGTGTATTTCCTTACTTGGTTCCAAGAAAAGGTGAGAGTGTGGGCGTATAACACCCACGCGTCTCTCTTTCTTTTTCTTTCTTCTCTGCGGTTGTTCTTTTTAACTTGTTCTTATTATTAGTCAATTCCAGTGTTCTTGCATTGCATTACTCGTGTGTTCTCTCTAACAAACAAACTATCATTTTTACTTTTATGCCCCTCACGCACCTAAACGGATTCCATTTTCGTGTATCCTTTTACGGTTATGGGTGCGTAGGATACGACAACCATACACACATAGCGCACGATAGCCAACCTTCACTCATCCATGCTTGGTGTACTCTGCGCCACTCGCTCCCGCCCTTGGATCTTCTCTTTCCTTCACTCCTCCGCCTCTCACCACGCCGCTCGCCTCGCTCATTGCACCGTCGCTTGTTCCTCCCTTTCTCCGCGATTCGATGCTACCTTCGCCGCTCGTCGCCACCATTCCAGCGCATGCGAACTCCAATTAGGCGGCGGCGCTGCGTCCATATGGCATGCGATTATGCCTTGCGGCGGCGATGGATTCCGACGAGGCGTTGTGACGGTTCAACACGACCACGACCTCAAGGGAGAAGGATCGTGGAACGTTGCGTGGGATGCGCGTCCTGCTAGGTGGCTTCACCGTTCTGACTCGGCTTGGCTTCTCTTCGGCGTCTGCGCTTGTCTTGCGCCGCCAGTCATTGCTGACGTTGATCCCGAGGCGCCGCCAACACCGGCGATTAATACGGACGAGAATTCCGAAGGACGAGAAATGAAAGATGCGGAAGGCGATAAAGAACGAAACGACGAACTCTCCGCTGATTACAGAGTCACTGGTTCGTTCTTTTTTTTTCGAAAAGGAGTTAAATCATCTTTGTGCGTAGATATATAAAGTGATTAATTAGATATGTAATGTAATGTAATTTATGCCATTTTTGTTTATTGAAAAAGTGTTTGATTGGATTATGAAAAATGAAGAGTGCTTCTGCTTTTGGTATTGATTTGAGAGAAAGAGAAACTTTAAGAAATAATGACAACTTTATGAAAAATAACATTTTGTTTTTGGTTTTTAATGGTTGATTTATATTTTTTTTTTGTCAGGATAAAAGTACAGGGATTGGTTGGTGGGGTTTGGTGTGATTATATTTGCGCTGATTTTGTTGTGTTAGCAGAGTGTGAAAGTTACTAAAACAATACCTTTTTTTATTTTAGGGTCAAAATTATTGTTATTGATTGATAGTCTGTCAACAACTATGGCATTGTTTAAGCAAAATGAAGAGTTTTTCTGATTGTGACCAACTGTTTGATGGTTTGTCACACTGATTCCTGGAAGCATTGCTCTTTGTTTTTGTTGCTGTTAACTTGTTATTGTTGAATTATTATCATCTTATGTATGTAAGACAATAGTGTCAATTGCAGATAATAGAAAATAGTGGTATATTTAAACTCCATTATCCTATAGTACTATAACATTATAATAGCGGCTATTTAATGATATTTTATACTAAATAGCATATCGTAAAACAATAGTAATTTATTTAAATTCTGCTATACTATAGCAGCTATTTGACAATACTAATGTAGTGAGTGTTTGATGGTGTGTTTAGTAATTGACAAACATGAGTTAGATATTGTGTGGGTTCAATTGTTAATTATATAACATTGAATGGTATAGGAGTGCTTGCTGATGGTCGGTGTCTGTTCAGAGCAATAGCTCATGGAGCTTGCTTAAACAATGGAGAGGAAGCCCCCAATGAAAATCGACAGAGGGAACTAGCTGACGAATTAAGAGCTAGAGTAAGATCATCTTGCTAGAGAAGAATCTTTCTTACTCAACTTTTTTTTTCTTCAATGATTTTTGTAACCCCATTATGATGTTTTATTTAGGTTGCTGAAGAACTGTTGAAAAGGCGTAAGGAAACAGAATGGTGAGCTTTGTCATTTAAGGAAGATCTACAATTGTTTGGTTTCTATTTTATGTTTTTATTTACATGGTAAATTAATTATTATATATGTTGTGTCTATAGGTTTATAGAAGGGGATTTTGACGCATATGTGAACAGAATTCAACAGACATATGTCTGGGGAGGAGAACCTGAGCTATTAATGGCTTCTCATGTTTTGAAGTGAGTTTTAATGAATTAAATTTCTTGATATTTTCTAGTTTCAACTACATTTGATGACTGTTAAAGTTTAAATTTTAATAACTTGATTAGAAATGTTGTAGCATGACAAACACAGTCAACAATTTACCATAAACTAAATCTTTAGAACATCACATCTTACAACTAAAGATTTGACTTGATGTGGTACTTTTCAGAACACACACATATATATATATTAGTAGAGTAATTGGGAAAGATGAAAATCGATGGATATAAAAATACATTAACCTAGGAGGTAGACAATGAACACAATACTAAAATCTGAAAACTTTTGGAGAAACAAATTTCCAGTTCATTTTGTGAAACTCAATTTTTGTATTAATTTTATATTTGTGTTCTTCTATTGCTTTGTATCTAATACTGTCTTCGTAACTTACCAGGACACCGATATATGTTTTCATGAGAGATGCAAGCTCCATTGATTTGGTAAATATAGCAAAGTATGGTGAAGAATATATGAATGATAAGGAGATTTCCATCGATGTGCTATTTCATCGGCATGGTCACTACGAAATATTAGAGACCTTATGACCAACAATTATCTCAAAAATAATAAAAAATTAGTGCAGTACAGAGCATAGTTTCCTTAATCATGCAGTTTAAGTCTTCTGACATGAAGAGTTTTTTTTTTTTTTTTTCAATTGGGGAATTGTTTTAGTAGTTTTTTTTCAACCGTAATTTGAGCTGCAGCGGTGAACATCAATTCATTCAAATTCAAGGAGTAGGCTTTTGCATATTTTGTACTTCAGTTCGGTGTACTATTTATCTTTTTATAAAAAAAAATCTTTTTGCAATACTTTTATTTTTTTTAAGAAAAAACACTTTTTTAACACAATTTAAATACATATTTGTGTCATTAATCGTATGAAATATTTTATTAACTATTAAAATATATGTTATTGATCACATTTTAAATATATATTTCATTAACTACTAAAATCGCAATACTTTAAATTGATTAATGATTTATATTTTAGTGATTAATGATATAAATTTATATGTGTAATAAAAAAATGTCTTAATAATTATAAAAAATTAAATATAAATTGAAAAAAATATTTGATTTTTTATTTAAAAAATATTGGTCACCATATTTACGAAAAATTATATATACATATCAAATATTATTTCTATAATTTATATTTAAATATCATTTTTGTACCTTGTACTTATGAAATTCAATATATACCACAATTATCATTTATCATTGTGGGAAATGATAATATGACTTAAATTATTTTGGTGAATGACTTGCATTATGTTATGAGAAAAGACAAATTTATATAAATTCATATAAAAGAAATAATCTCTTAAAATAAGAGAAAAAATATAAAGCTATTGATAAAAAATAGAAAGCCAAAGAATGCCACGAGGATAAAAATTAACTTCTATGAATTTAGTCTTTTCATGACAAATGAAGTTTGAAGAGCCACGTAAAGGTTTAATAGATTTTGAAAGAATTAATTTTGTAAAATTTATTCAATTTAAACATGGATTAAATGTAAAATAGTTTTTGTTTAGATATATTTTAGTAAAAAATAAACTAAATAAATGAAAGAAATCTTGATACGAGAGAATGAGAAGAATAAATATATATTATACAATTATACATAGAGATAATAATGATTGAACTTTTTGTTTTAATCTTAATCACTAATAAATTAATTGATAATTAACAATCATTCGTATCATTTTCTAATTAAAATAAATCCTCTCATTTTATATTTTTTTCACATACATCTAATTATATCTTAACTTTATGGCACTTTGCTAAATTGTTAGTGTGGAAATATATGATTGGATTTAAGTATAAAAAAAATATTTACAATGACAATAATATTAATTAAATTATTTTTAAATAGAGTTTAATTATGATGTATTGTCAGCATAAAAAATTTATATTATCAACATATTACAATTATTTATAGAAATAATTTTAAAAGTATAAGTCAAATATCTATAATAATGTGACGATTATATTTGACTGATAATATAAAAATATAATTAATCTCACACAAAAATTAGATAATTCGTTAAAAAAAATGAAAGAAAAATAGACACTAGATATATTCTTTATTTGGATAAAAAATAATATATATATATATATATATATATATATATATATATATATATATATATATATATATATATATTCGCGAACAATGTGGTACTCACGCAGAATCCCGTTACAGCTTCGCCAAAAAAAGCATCCCCTAGTTGTCAAAGTAAAAGAAAAAAAAAAATAGGTAGAAGGAATAAAGATTAAAGACCAAAAGGGGTTACCACCTACCTACCATTCCACAAATATATTGCTCTTTTTTGAAGTTTCATTACCTGTGGGTTCAACTTCACTATTTCAACTTTATTATTATTACATATTTTTTCTTTTGTATGCAGTGCATTACTCTTTGTTATCTGTTTTGACAACAAACCCACCCACTCATTGTAAGATAGGGTAAGATGACATTTTTATGACGATGAAATATAGTAACTCATTTTTCAATATTTAGATATAACTTCAAAAAAATGTTTATTAATGACAGACTTTTATTGTCTTACAAATCAATTTAGTAATAATGAGTTAAACACGACTTATATTTTAAGATCATATCAAAGTTTATTTAAAATATGAAATGTTAATAGTTATTAAGTCATTTAAGTCATACTTCTATATGTTGATCGCTAAACATGAAAATAATGTATTGAAAGTTTTATTTTGGCTAAATAGCATATGTGGTCTCTTAACTTAATTTTAGTTAATGTTTTAGTCTTTTATCTTCTTTTTTTTCGATTTGATTATTTATTTTAATTTTAAGTGACAATTTGATCTTTTATGTTTTAAAATGTTAACATTGTTATCATTTTTTTTATAAAAATTCAAAATATTCATTAAAATTTTCAATCAAAACCCATAAAATTAATTATATTCTTCAATATAATACAAATTTCATCAAATTCGACACTCGAATCTTTAAATAAATTCATATTTTCATCTCTAACAACATCAAATAAAGATTGAAAATATGAGTTTATTTGAAGATTTGAGTTACGAATTTGATGAAATTTGTATTATATTAAAAAATATAATTAATTTTATGGGTTTTGATTGAAAATTTTGATGATTTTTTTGAACTTTTGTAAAAAAAGGATAATATTGTTGACATTTTAAAACATAAAAGATCACATTGTCACTTAAAATTAAAATAAAGGACCAAATCGGAAAAAAAAAAAAAGATAAAGGATTAAAACGTTAACTGAAATTAAATTACGGGACCACATATGCTATTTAGCCTTTTATTTTAAATGAGATATGATTTAAAACTTTATGTATAAATAAAATGTATTAATCACTCTACAAATCGACTTTGTAAAAATAAGTTAACTCAAATATTTGAAGCTTTTTATATTAAAAAATTTCTCCTTCAACTTATTTGCCGGATCATCCTACCACAATGCCATCCACATAAAAAGGAACACCCTTAAGAAAATATAGTTTTATATCTTAATTTTGTACATTGAACACTCTAAAATTTTATATTTATATTTTATATTTTAAAATAAATAGTCATTTTCCCACCACTGAATTTTGACCAAAACGTTAGTCTAACAAAAGCCACTATCCACCATCAAATATTAAAATATTGAATCTTACTATTAAAATTTTGTTATTTTAAAAGCTTAATTTTTAAGTTTAAATAGAGTCTCAAAAAATATTAAGACCATCTAGTTCCTTTCTTACCAACTTCTGGCTTCAAAGTTTGATTTGTGGATCTAATTCCTTTTTTTGACTCAGTGTGGATCTGATTTCTAGAATTTATGGATTTGGGGTTTGTAAATTATATTGAATTTTTCCTACAAACTATTTAAGTATGGCCTTAAATTTCATCTTGGAAAAAGATAGATTTGTCTATAAGTTAAGATTTAAGTCTCTAATGAATGTTTTATATAAATCAAGATTTCTTAGAAGAGTTTAATTTTTGTGAAAATAAATTATTACATGGTCAATATGTCACAATTAATTATATGTGTATATTTAAAAGTAGTTATAGTAAAATTCAAATATTTAAAAGTGTCAAAATCAATTATGTATGTATCTTTAAAAGTGTCGTAATAAAATTCAAATATTTCTAATAATTTAACGGTTATAAATGTTTATCAGCATAAACTCTTTAATATTTTTTATAAGAAAACTCTTTATATATATATATATATATATATATATATATAAATTAAAGTCTTCTATGAAATTGCAAAACTTACATGATCAAATAAGGTAAGCTACATCGTTGTTTTGCACAGGAAATTAAAGCATTTCTTTTTTCTTTCTTTTTTTCATTTTAGAATTCCTAGCTAATTTTGATCATTCTAAACTATTGGCACATAATGATGCAAGACTGAGGAGTTTAAGTGGAGATAAAAATTACTAAAAGTAATGTTATCTTAATTTAGTACTTTGATTAATCATTTATGAGATGTCACTTTAATATAAGAGATTAATTATAAAACTTCAAACGTCCGAATTTAAATTTTATATTGAACGGTTGTTATTAAATTATTATTAGTGTCACTTTATTAATTAATTAGTTCTTTGATTTATTTTTCTTTTGAACTCCATTCAGCAATTAAGCAAATGTAATCTCTTATGCCAAATTCTTACAATACTTACATTTCTTTTAAGGGTGCCGGTTAGCATGGACCAAAAGCTGAAGGAACCACAAAGGAGAAATTTAATTGTACTTTTTATTGCAAGTTTTCCAGTTTTTATTTTTTATTTTTTTATTATATAGATATCTCCAATTTCTCAGTAATAACATAAATATACCTAATAAAATAATAAAAAATTTATTTGCAGTATACTGAATATTTTAGAAATATTGTTGCTAACGCAAAACTCATACCTCGATATGATATTAGCCCGATGACGAAGCTAACTCATTTTCACGAGGGAACCAAATATGAATAATAAATATATGATAAATAAATAATTCCTTCACAATAATTAAAAAAAATATAATAACACATATCTAATGCACCATAACAAGTATTGTTTTTTATCTAGTGCACCTTTACAAGAATTATTTTATATTATAGTAATAATATACAATAATACTACATGTATTATATAATATATTATCATTTTTTATGGGTGGTAATGACTACTACCCCCTAACAAGAGGTTTCGCACATGTATTAGCCTAATATTGTGCCATACACAAAAATATATAATGCAGTTAATATTGCCACAAAAAACTAAAAAGCTTTAAATCTTAATACATAAATATAATATTGATACGAAGGGAGTAACAAATATTGTTCACGTATTCTAAAATAAAATTGGTCACGTAATATTATTATAAAAGTTTAATTTCTATTCTTTATCGAAAGTCTTGGTAAATTATAACAAATTATGTGGATGATATTATAAGCAGTTATGAAAAATTAAAATATTATCGATAATTTAACTGTTATGATTGATTAATAATGTAAATATTTTTTACACTGAATGATATATATAAATTAAATTCTTAATACAACACTATAAATAAATGTAAGTACTACTAAATATTGGTTGACTAAGTTAAATATAAATATAACAATGTTCTTTTTAACAAAAAAATTATATTCATTCGTTTAAATCGCTAAAAATTAAATCAATCAACAACTATATAATTCAAAATTGTTAAAAATGAAAATGAAAAATCTGCAAACAAACTCACAACATTCAGGTTAATAGCATAAAATATATCGCACTAATACGACCAAAATATTATTAAAAAAATATGCAAAATTAAATTATTTAAATAAAAGAGAATTGAAAAAAGTGATTTTGAAAGAGAAAAAAATTTGACCTTAAACTACTCCATTTAGATGAAGAAAAGAAAAAGAACAAATAAAAAGAGAGAAAGGAGGCGATTCCTATACCAGAAAAAAAAACTGCAATGTAAACATAAATATAATAATAACTAAAAATATTAAATTTGTTAAAAAAAAAAACTATGACTATTAAATAATTTTCTTACATATTAGATTATCTAGGATGAAAAATATATAATTATTATAGATTTAAAGGAGATACGATTCGGTGTAAATTTTGTTTCGTATTGATAACTAATAATAACTCGTTACATTAATAAAATATTTAATAACTATTTTTAATTTAAAAACCTTTTAATATAATATAGAAGATTGAATAATTATAATTAGACTAGAGTATAAAACAACTTTACACTATTGGCTAGTGCACTACTATAAGCTCAATTACTATCTAATTTAATTATCCATGTAAAAAAATTGTATTGACATATATGTTGGGTCTAATTGAAATTTTAGGTCTAAATGTAAATATATTTTTTCTGGCAATCTACTTGTTTAATAGGTGGCCTATAAATAATCTTGACCATTACATATGTTTATTATTAAATCAATGATTTATATTGATTTGTCTTTCATGGTGTCACTTATCTTTAGAACCATGTTAACCTTCACCTTCTTTTATGTGTTTTTTTTAGTCGAAGATCAAGAATCTACTTTACTTTTAGGTGCTTTGCTTCCAGGTATTATTTTCATTCTTAAATCATACAAAATATCATGGAAAAATTTTGATTGCATTGTTCTGGTTTACTAAATTATATCACTGATATGAGTTTTTATCCTCTCAATTCAAATGTTCTCCTTCGATATTTTTTAATCTTCTTTATTTTATATATTTATTTTTAGATTAAAAGTTTACATTATATAAATGATACATGCAAAATTTTATATTAATATAAAATTATTTGATGTTATTGAGATATATCAAAATTATCGTTTTATGTATTTTTATTGAACACCGTTTGACTTTCATAAATCACAATAACATATCAAATAATATTAGATTTGTGTAAAATTTTACCTGCTTAATTTATATGATATAAGTTTTAATTCAATAAAAAAATTAAAAAATAAAATTAAAATAAAAATTTCTCTTGCTTGATTAATATATCATTATTAAATTTTGTTTGAATTTATTGTGAATAGTATTCTTGTAATTACTTTAAAAATAAGTACTCATCAATTTTTTGTATTTTTACTATAAATAATACGTTAATTTATAAACAAATATTATAACGCTGCTAGTTAGATTTTTTTAAATACAAACACATCATCTACACTAAAATTTAATTATCATCCCTGAGAAATAGATTAAAATGTAATGTCTTTGTTTAATTTATAAATTATTCCAACGACTTTATCCATTTGAAATCAGCACCCTCGATAACGCAATTAGTCATCGAGACATGCTTAACCAAACACATTTTGTAGAACTAGAAAACAAACACATTTACTTCAAATTTGAAGAACTAGAAAACAAAACACGTTTGGTTCTTGTGTTATTTATGCCACAAGGAATTGTTGATCTTTAAGAGTCCTAACATATTCCAAAGTAAGGTTGAATGTCCTTGTTTCTTCCATTAATTTGTATCTACTAAGATTTGAATTTGAATACATAATCGATATAGTGATTTAATTGTGAACATCCATTTTGATTTTTCTCTTCACATTATTATGAGGTGTAGCTAACCCTATACATGGGTTTGTAGCTCTAGTCCACTTGGTGTTTGTTCAAAACTCATCTCTGAGTAGTAATGACATTGTTACATTGTTATGACATAAAAACATCCTTAACATAAGGGTTAAGTACCAAACGAGGAATCAATTGACTTCTACAGTTGAGCTATAATTGGAACTAAAATACAATTTTGGAACCACTTTCAATAATCCATGAAGAACAAACTATTGCATTGCAGATGTTTCATTAAAAAAAAAAAAATTGATAGAATTGTGTTCAATATCAGCCTCTATAAAATTCTCCATAAAAACTATTTAGCTTTAAAACTCTTGAATTCAAGACATCTGGATTTTGAAATAATTTTTTCAACCTGTTTTGATAATATAACCAAACTAAAATTATATGAGTTATGAAATCTCGTATTTTTTTCTTCATATTTAAATTGTCTCATGAAAACCATTTATTAAAAAAAGCTTCACAGCAATATTAATAAACTTATTTCGTGTTTTTGTCAAATTTAACGTTAACACGCAAAAGGTTAATAGTTTGCAAACATAGACTTCCAAAAAAATTATGAAGTGGACTCATATGTGTAAGTCCCCCAATAGTATAGTCGAGTTTTCTATTACACACTCCCCACCTAAATCATTTACTTGACCTATGTGAAAATATAATTTTGTTATTTTAATTATCTATAAAAATTTCAAATTTTTTTCCTTTTATTTTTTCACCCCTCCTTCGAACATTTAGAGAAATTACATTAATTAATTTTCGAATCTTTGAAACCAAAAAATAAATGATACTCGAATATTTTAAACTTTTGAAATATAAAATTTCTAAAATTTTTAAAACGTTTGAACAATTCGAAACTTTTCAAAATAGAAAAATTCAAAAATCTCGAAACTTTCGAACAATTTGAAACTTTTGAAATAAAAAATTTCAAAAAAATTTAAAAGTTTCCAAATAGCAAATTTCCATAATATTCGAAAGTTTCGAAATGACAATTTCTAGAATTTTCAAAACTTTCGAACAATTCGAAATTTCCAAAATAAAAAATTTCAGAATTTTCGAAACTTTCGAAATAGAAAAACTTTTCAGATTTAAAAGCTTTTGAAATTTTTTAAATTTTTGAAAATTTGAAACTTCCAAAAGTTTAAAACTTCTGAAAATATCAATTTTGAAACTTATTATAAATTGTTAAAAAAGTAAAATTATTTTTTCATGTATCTTAGATATGACAACTACAGCCGTAGAAGTGTTCGGTAGAAAACTCAATAAGGTTCTAACTAAAAGTGGTCATTAGTTTTTCATTAAATTCAAAAGTTTTTGTTCAAATATTAATAACGGTTGCCCATTCATTTATTCTATCCCCCATACACACGGCTCACTACGAAGAAAGTCTATGGAAAAATTTGAGGGGCCACGTTAACGTAATGCACTTTCAGGGGCCACGTTAACGTAATGAACATTGCACGTAGTCTAATGTAAACCTCATATTTGATTAAAAAAATATGTAAATATCGACTAATGTCTAAATGTTTCACGTTACAAAAATAAGATTTAAACAATAAAATTGAAATAGAAACCCATGCTAATAATCTCAAACTAATTCTAATTACATTTATTTTAGGAAGGACTGCAATGTCAACTCCAAAAGATAAAATTCTACTTGTATTAAAAATGTAAAAGATGGCTAGTTTCTAGCTAAGGTGAATTTTGATACACGTGAAAAAATTGTGGGCCCAATACCAATAATACAAAATTTTAGTAATTAAAAAATAAATAAATATAAAAAATAGTGACTTCAAATCATTAGTTATTGGTTACCAAATTCTAGGATTACCAGAATATACACTATATTTTTTATATGGATGTTGCTAACAAGTGCATTTGTTAAATAAGTAACTTAAACCATAAATAAAATTTTAAATTAAAATAATAATTTTTAAATTTTAAAAAATTAAAAACACAAATTTTAATATATTTTTAATTAACTTTTTCTATATTTAATTGTTTGATGCACTTGTTAACAATATTAACATATGTATTTTCATATTTTAGATTCTAGAGTCCAAATAAATGTTTAGTGTATTTTAAAAATAATGTTATTACAATATAAAATTTGACATAAAATGATACATAAGTATAATATTTTAATATTTTATAAAAAATAAAACATAATTTTTACTATATTTTATATAATATTATATTTATATTTCATTTTGTATGTTAAATTTTATAGTACAATAACATTATTCTTATTTTAAATAGTTCGAACATGATTTTGTCGTTTCTGTTATCATCATTACTTCATATTGTGGAATAGTTATCACTGTACTGGCAATGTCAATTTCATTGTCTATTAAATGGTGATAAGACTTCGTGAGATTCATTCACTTTCTTTGTTGATATTGCCTTAATTAAAAGTCTACATTAATATTTTCAAATTTTGTCTTTTTTATGCAGTTAAGCAGGTAAAGCAACCCATGCATAAGAGGAATGGTAGTAATACTTTTAGTTTATTTTCATTAAAAAAAATAAGAGTTAGAATTCATTTTTTCTACATACCATTGCAAAATTAAAAAGTAGGATACAAATTTATTTTCCAATTAGTGTCTTTTTTTAGTATTCAATTCCCATTAGCGTCTTAAGATTTCAGTGCATTGCACGAAATTATCTTATATATAAAAACTTAAATGAAAATATTAGTTTGTTAAAACAAAATTTTAAAATCAAATGCAAAACATTTAAATTCACCAAACTATCATTGATATTTATTATTAAATTTATTTATAAAAAATTGCAATTGATTTGATAAAATTAAATATATTCTTTAGATGTGTCGGACACTACATGTAGATATATCTTCCAAATAAATATATTATATTGATTAAAATAATAGAAAAAATAAAATATTTAGCTTTCAATTTAATTGTGAAACTATTTCGTGAACAATAATAGGTCACAACATATATATTTCCCTAAACCAAAACTAATACAAATTTGGATGGGGAAAAAGTTAGAAAAAAAATATACTTTTAAGACTTATTTTTTTTTGTGGAGCAGTAAAGATGATATTTCAAAATGAAGAAAAGAGTGAAAGGTTGTTTTAGGTAAGAAAATCATAATCAAGAACCGAAGACGGTGACCAAAATAAAACTCAGGATCAGGTAAATTGAAAATATTAATTAAAAACAATTGAACAATAAACTTAAAAAATATAGTTTATTTATCCATCTTAAAAATCAGTTAATATTATTATTTAGTTATAAAGAGGGTTATATTAAGTATTAAGAGCATGAGTTACATGACATCAAAAAAAACAAAAGGCATATCAATAACACTTGTAATAAAATTGAAAATATGTTGCTCAATACATATACTACTATTACTTTAGCCTATCAAAAAAATATTATTACTTTAAAGAACGCTGAAAAATAGATGTAAAATTTACTGTTTGATGTGTTGCCAGCATATAATATCATATAGAAAGGTAAAACAATCGGGCAATAAAATTACAAATTATAACCATGAATATTCACCTAATATATCAAATTGGGAGTGTAATAACATCGACACACAGCTTAGATTTTTTTAACTAACGACCAAAGAATTAATACAGCAATAACTAAATTCATATAAGATGAAATCGGTAGAGTAAATGTTGTATAAAATAAGTCCTGAAAGGGTAGAGACAAGTTGATTCTCTATTTCGTAAAGTTATTAATAGGTAAAAGTAAAAGTAAAATAGAATAAAAACCAAAGCAAAAGGTATTAAAGGAGGAAAAGATGAAAGCATTTAATTAAGAGTTTGAGTGTTCAATTAAATTAAATTCTTTTATACAAAGAAGGGTTATTACTTATATTTATTTATATATGTGTGTATCATTTTCTTTTATTTTTCTCACTCCTCTTCCCTCTCTCTCTCTATATCTAACTTACTCTGTTTTGATTCCTGCATTGACTATACTTTGTGTCTTGTGAGGCGTTCAGTGCGTGTAATTACCGCTCACACAGATCGGTGAGCTTAGTTACAAAATAGCATTATTATTTTTATTAATACCATTTTTACCATTTCATATTCATGTTTTACTTAATTAGCATTACAGTGAATGAATAAAATCCATACAAGTTTTTTTTTTTTTTTACGTGCAGTAAGTATCCTTCATTTCATTTCACAGATTCTGATGATTCTGTTTATAATCCTCTCCATTGTGACAAAATCTCATATATTTAAATCAGATTTTAATTCATGAAATATTAGTCAGATTCATAACCACCCATAAGGAATTGTATGCTTCTTTCACTTTTACTTTTATTCAACATTTCCATGTCCAAGTCATTCATTTCAGCATTTAAAGCAGGTCCCTCCAATATTTCATGCTGTTTCTATTTTTATTCTTTTTGATATATGTTGTTAAGTTCTTGTTTTGTAATGTTGCAGTAGCTAAGTGTTGAAGTGATTTTGGCATATTGGATTGGTTTAAACAATGGGGTAAAACAGAAATGTCTATGAGTTCTTTGGGTTGGGATTTTGATCATTTCCTGCAAAATTTCAACTGAGGTAAGGTAGACTCTGCAATACTCCTAAGACGTACAACTTTGCTCCATTCAGATAATCAAGTTTAGAAATTTCTTCAGATGAGTGAATAACAAAACAGCAGGTGAGATTCTCTGCTGAATTTCTCCTTTGTCTTTGATGAGATACATCAAAAGCTATTGATTTCCAAAATCTGAATACTTAGCCTGTCATTGTGATTATTGATTGATATTTTCTTTTATATATTAATCGTGTTGAGTTGATAGTCTGTTCAGAATAAATTTAGGAATAAAAATATAATATTGTTTTCAGTTCGATATTGTATACGGACTGGTAACATGATAAATTAATAGCTGATGAATGCTGTTTACGCATGAAATGTAGATAGTTTATTTTAAATAGATAGATGGTTTTGAGTAGGTAGGAGATTGGTTTAGTATTGAAGGTATCACTTGATAATCATGTACAAATTAAAGAACTTTAAAACTGAAATGGCTATTGGACACCCATGATTTTTTAGGACTGTCACGCATCAGAAGGTGCATCATCCCATCACACCACTGTCAATTTATCCTTTTCTCTATGCCTGTTATTCTTGTCCTTTCTCAAAACTTCTTGATTCTTTTACATGCAATGTTTTATTTCTAGTAGTATTGTTTACAGGTTTTAATTAAAATGTAGCATGAAGTTATCATCTGCCAATTATCGGCATGCATAATCTATAATCTGGTATTGCACATAGCTCAGGATGTAAGGCATGCACTTGTAAACAAATTCATAGCTTTTTCATTAAAGACTGAAGCTCGAACAGTTTCTTTTAAGCTACCTCTTTAAAGATAAGCATAGCTCTTCATTCATGCTGTACCCCAAAATACTAAAGTTGCTAAGTAAGCACTTAGATACATAGGATAAACAATTTTATAATGTTTTGAAATGAGGATTCAATGTCTTACATGCATTGTTTCGTGAGCATTTTTGGCAAAATGAATTTCATGGTTTTTTTTAATGCTTGATGGAAATTTCTGTCGTACATTATTTTCTTGGACATTCCATCCGTATGTTTGTCTGTTGTCTCCATATAACGAGCCATCATATAGTAGTACACCAATACTTGAGCTACAATATTAGCATATAGATATCAGCCTAATGTTTTGTAAGACATCTATCATATATTAATATTTTCTCCTAAAATTTCCACGGATGTGAAAGCAAGATAGTAATATCGTTTCTAGCTAGCAGGATTTCAATAATGAACTTCGGAGAACAGCTTTTGGGTCAAAATGGGAAACAATTTCAAATGAACAATACATGGGTACCAATCACCCCTGAGAAGCTTGTTCAAATAAGATCTAATACAGTACCAGACTGGCCAGGAAACGAAATGCGAAGAGCAAATTATCAAGAATTTCCTGTACCTGGATGCAACTACACGAATGAGATACTACTTCATTACCATGGACCAGATCAGAATCTCCATCTGTTAAGACAAACAGGTCAAATTGGAGAACACAGTAATTTTGGTGGCAACTCCATCCACAGAAGCAGTGTTATAAATCACATTGCAGGCTCCTACGCTCGAACACAGCACTACGAGAGCAATGGATTGAACAGTAATACATTGGAACTATTGCTAAAGAAGAATGCGACTAATATTGCTACTGCTAACAGGAATTTGGATAAAAGCATCAATGTGGCAGCAAGAAACCCACTGCTACCAAGATTTTATCCTCAGGCTAGCAGTGATATGAGTTATTCCTATGCAGCTTCAGATATGGTGTATAAAGAAGCAAATAGACTTCTCATTCCGAATAGGAATTCTGAATTTAGTGGCAGCAACACAGACAACTTGCTCAACAATGATATTCACTGCTCCATCTCAAACCAACTGAAGGACATCTTCTCTGGAGTATACTATGGTAACTTCTTTTATTCTGTAATTCAAATTCAGATATAAATTATAATGGTTACAATGCCTTTACACTGTTATTATTTTAATTGAACACTGATGTTTGGGCAACTGAATCAGAAACATGCTAAACTGTTCATTTACATGTTATATCTAGCCACACAAACAGGTAATATTATCACCAAATTAATACACAAATTGATAAAAAACTATATCTCTAAGGAAATTTTATGATCCATAACATAACAATTCAAGGTAAATACATTTCTACTGTAATTCCAATAATCGGACTTATGCAGTAATGCAATGAAAGAGGGAGCAAAGAAAGAAAAAAAAACCAGTTTCAGTACAATTTGGCATTCACAGTAACCAAAAGAAAATTTGATTTTCATCACAATGATGAGATTAATTATTCTTTAATTATTAAGACAAAAAAACCATGAAGTTATATACATTGATAATGAATGGAGACAATAGTTTTATCATTTATTTTATTAATTTCTTTACGAAGTCATGGAAATGTTATCCTACAAGTTAAATGGTAAGCAACAATGAGAAACTATGATAAAGATTGTGATGTTACAAGCGCAATGATCCTATTTCTTTGCTGTTTAAACAATACCTTCCTGCATCCCTTATAAGCTTTCAGCAACAATTCTATGAATGACAAAAACTGCTTTTACAGGTGATTCTTACCCTGAGCATTATTTGAACTATGTGCCAATTGCAGAAGCTGATGCCACCACCAGTTTCACCAACTCCCTCCAATCAATACCAAAAACAATGGATCAGCTCAAGTTTTTGGAAAACCAGATTTGTCCGATGCCTGATTACACAATAGCTGAAAGCACAAGTCATGAGAAAGATTTTGTTTCATGCACAGAGAATGAAATCCAAGAATATTGTGATGGGCTTCTACAGCAAATTGTAGATTCTTCATCTGCAATAGTTTCTCCAACATGTGGGGATCAAAAGGGTTCTGTCAGCAACATTTGTGACAAGGCAAGTGACGAGATTTTTGACCTGAACAAGACTCCTGAGCAGAAAGTACCTAGGCGCAGAAAGCATAGGCCAAAGGTAATTGCAGTGGCCAAGCCCAAAAGAAATACAAACCCTGCAAGTCAAGAGAACCAGGTTAAGGAAAATCCACGCAGAAAAAGGAAGAATGTCTCAAAAACTGCAGCAACACCAAAGGCAGATGTTGTAAAAGAAATGTGTGATTCAACTGCTGCAACTACAAAATCCTGCAGGAAAGCTCTAATTTTTGACTTAGAAAATAGTAGATATGAAAGCCAGAGCAGCATGGTTTTTCAGCAAGAGATCTACCATATAAATGAGAATGCTTTTAATACCACTGCAGAATACAAGGTCAAAGAGATGCATAGTGGAGCAAATATAAAGTACGAAACAAACTCAGCTTTGACGATCAATCAGCAGGATGAACTTGCAGTAGAAAACCAAAGACCCAGGAACACAGATGATATTACACATCTATTGAAAGGAAAGGTAACAAATACTTTCTTGTCGGAAAGGGAATTAACCATAACCTTGTCAGATACAACAGAAGAAGAGCAGAGAGAAAAATTTCAGGACTCTGAGAAAGGTCCAGCTCAAGGAAATTCTAGTTTATGGCAGGAGAGAAATAGTGGATGCATGCAGCAATACATTAATGCAAATGAAATTGGCAACACTCTCTTTCAATCAGAAATATGTTTTGAAAACTCCCAGGAGACAGGGGAACTGATTTGTGAAAATATGTTTCAGTTCCCTAGCATTCTCTCCAATTCCATTGAAGCAAAGGGTTCCAAGAGAAAATATTCCAACAGCACTGAGAACCAACATTACTCATCCAGAAATCCACTTGGTACTTCCTTGTGCCAAGAGATTTTACAAGTGGATGGAAATTGCAAAGATGCAGATCTTGCTAAAGGTCTCTTAGAAAAAAATAAAAGGAAAAGAACTCAAAATAAAATCCCTGCAAAAGCCCGCAGAGGATCTTCCAGCAAAAAAATCTCCAAAGATAGTTTGCAGAAAGTAAGAAAACAAGAAAAAAAAGGATTTCAATCACACTGTAAAGAAGAAATGCCAAACTGCTGTATTGAAAGCAGCAGATTCTTAAAGCAGAAAAACAGTGGAGGCAGCACTCGTGATTCCTTTGCTATTTCAGGTAATGCATGTCAGTTTGATAAAGGAAAGGACTTTTCGGTAAGCAAATAATGATAATTATCTGTTTCTTTATTTTCAGGAGAACCACACCAGATATATTCCACCCTGATAGACAACATAATTTGCCAACTGAATGGTCTCAACCTCAATGAGGGCAACATATCAGAGATGGAAGGACAAAAGGCACTTGTCCCATATAAGGGAGATGGTTCTATTGTACCCTACCAGGAATTTGAATTTGCCAAGAAACATAAACCAAGACCAAAAGTAGACCTAGATCCAGAAACGGAGAGAACCTGGAAACTGTTGATGGGGAAGGAAGGAAGTGAAGACCTTGAAGACGAGGAAAAGGAGAAGTGGTGGGAACAGGAAAGAAATGTATTTCGTGGACGAGCTGATTCCTTCATTGCACGGATGCATCTTGTTCAAGGTACAAAACATCAAATCCATAGGCCCAAAATTTGCTGACAATATGCCTATGGTTTTCTTCAATTTATGATGTTTGACGGTTAACTTGTCATTACAATATTATTCGTATATGTATTTGAATCCGTAGGAATTTTAGGTTTTGGTAGGGAAGAGAGAAAAAGAGAAGTTACCAACAGTGTGCTGAACATATGAAATGATAAATGTGATACAATACCTTAATTCTCTTACAAATAATAGGTCAAGTAATAGCACTACTAGCACAAGTACAAGTATGTAATAAAACTAATGTGTACTCTAAGGGTTTGTTTGGTAGTTGGGAAGGACTGATTGAGGGAAAAGGGAGGATAGTCCCCCACCTTGCACGGGGGTTTACTTTTCTCCTTAGAACTAAAATTAGGGGGACCTAAAAAAAGGAATTGGGGAACGATTCTGAAAAAATTTGGAGAGCTTTGAAAAATTTCTCAAATCCTTCTTTTATAATACTCTCAAAACAAAGAAAATATTAGTCATAAACCCTACAAACAAGGTGAGAGACTCTCCTCTCTTTCTCTCCCCTCCCCTCCCTCAAAGCCCTACCATTTCTTTCTCTCCTAACTCTCAAACAAAACCTAAAGAACAGTTTACTTTGACACACGGGAAGGAAAATGACAAAGGCACACAACTATGAATTGACAACAAATCCTTTATATTTAATTAGCATCCCTTTGACATAAGACTTTGACATTCAAATAGGATTAAATCAACAACAAAAACAAAAGAACAGTGATTTATTGAAATTATTCACTTGATTGCAAAATTGTTCATTTGTCGACATATACATGTAAATCAAATATACCTCTACTATGCAGGAGATAGACGCTTTTCGAAGTGGAAAGGATCTGTCATTGACTCGGTGATAGGTGTTTTCCTCACTCAAAATGTTTCAGATCATCTTTCAAGGTAAGCTCATACATTAGCATTAGGTTTTTTCCACTTTTCACCACTCGGGATGTTAGGCCAAAATTGCCAATGCTAGTACAAGATGATGTGCAAACACCACAAAAACATTATGTTTCATTCCTCTATTTGCAGCTCTGCCTTTATGTCTCTAGCGGCAAGGTTTCCTCTTAAATCAAAAAGCAGCAAGAGAACATATGATGTTGTCACAGACACATTGGTTGAAGAGCCACAACTCTGCATAGTAAATCCAGCTGACACAGTAGGATCATATGCAAGAGGAACATTGAATCAACCAACCTCCTATATTGACTTTGAGAGGCCCCATCATACAGGTGAGCTTTGGAGAGACAGTGAAACCTCAAGGATAAATGAGAGCTTAATAAAGCCCAATAATCATAGCTCAGAGGAAGAATTCTTATCATCACATGATTCTCTTGATTTCTCAGTTACTCAAGACACCAGAATTAGATCCTCTTCAGGATCCAATTCAGAGTCAGAAGGACACAACAGAGGGTGTGAGCCCAGCAAAGCTCAGTTCTTTACTTCAACAAATTCTTTACGGGCAGGAAAGACCACAATGTTTCAGGAATTTTACCATAGTGTAAATGGAGTATCACTGTTTGAAGAGAAAACCAAAGATGGAAAGCTGCAGCAACATGTGAAGCAAAGTTCAAGAGTAGGCAGAAATGATAGTCACAGTTTCCATTCAGCTCCTGGTCATCCCTGCAGCTTTGGTTATCCACAAAAGCAACACCTACCTGTAGCTCCTTCAACAGACTATGCATCATATTACTCATACATACAAGGGCTGAACACTTTTCAAGTGAATGGTGAGGACTTATCTTGGCCTGAAACTGTTTCCATACACAACGAATATCAAGACAAGAATAATAGGAGATTTGGCATCAAGGGAGTAGGAGATAGTGTAGATAAACCTACTAAGATGCAGCATGGAAATGGAACATTAGGGTTTCCCGAGTTACCAACTATGAACCCTTATGTACCACTGAGCAAGCATTCAGTCCTTGTAGGAGATACTTCTCAATCTAGAACTGATACAAATTATAATCAACCTTCACCTAACCATCATCTTGTGGGTCAGAAAACCTTACGATCAGAGGGTGGGACATATGCAGAATCATCAAATACTTCTCACATACTGGGCAGAGGGAAAGATCGTGCAGAGAACGATCACATCAATATACTTGAGCAAGCAGAAGAAGTTTTTGACAGTGAAAAAATCATATCCACAGAAACCAGGCAAGTATGCTCAGGTAATGGTCAGGCTGAACCTAAGGCAGAGAAGCAAGTTTATTCTCCAGGCCAAAAAGACAAAGAGGGCAAACTTGAGGCTCGAAAAGCAAGGAAAACAAAACCTGAGACCCAAAAAAAGCATGCAGATGACTGGGACAAACTAAGGAAGGAGGTACAGGAAAAAGGTGCAAAGATAGAAAGAAGCACAGATACAATGGATTCACTGGACTATGAAGCAGTAAGATGTGCCTCTGTTAAAGAGATATCTGATGCTATCAAAGAAAGAGGGATGAACAACATGCTAGCAGAACGAATCAAGGTATGCGCAGCCACTCAAGTTTGTAGAACAGAGTTTTTATATTTTGTTTAAGAACATTGAATTTTAACAAAAATGAAATATGCTTAGACAAAGGAGTTCTATGGTATTTTAGGAATTCCTGAACAGATTGGTGAAAGAACATGGAAGCATTGACCTTGAATGGTTAAGACATGTCCCCCCTGATAAAACAAAGTAAGCGCCAATATCTTCTATCACCTTTAACCAATGTCCTGAAACACTATCTTAAGAAAGTTTCTATTTAGCGGACATTGACTGTAAATAACAGAATATAATGCAAATTAACCATGTCTTTTCTACTGGTTTCCCTATACAACATCAAATGCAGGGACTATCTACTAAGCATGAGAGGATTGGGGTTAAAAAGTGTTGAATGTGTACGGCTTCTAACACTTCATCATCTTGCTTTCCCAGTAAGGCTCATTTGAAATCCATTTCATGCTTACTAACATGCAAATCACTAAATAGCCTTTCAATAACATGTTTCTATGCTCATGCCTTGAAGGTTGACACCAATGTTGGAAGGATAGCCGTTAGACTTGGATGGGTCCCTCTCCAGCCACTTCCTGAAAAACTACAAATACACCTCCTTGAATTGTAAGTATCATATGACAACCAGTATGAAGATAAACATACCACCGATAGAGACTGCTAACCACTGTGCCATGCAGGTATCCAGTGCTGGAGTCTATTCAAAAGTATCTTTGGCCAAGATTGTGCAAACTTGATCAAAGAACCTTGTAATATCATAACTCCCTAAAATCTGCTAAAAAATAAAAACTGTTTTACTATTATAGCTGAATCTGTAACTAAGAGATATATAACTGGAATGCAGGTATGAGCTACACTACCAGATGATTACATTTGGAAAGGTATGCATAATTTCATTCTGCATTTAATATAGTATTGATGAAAACATAGTTTTGGAACTATCTTTGCTTCACAACCTTGACATACGTGGTTAAAATTAATTCATATTCCAAATATGTAGGTTTTCTGCACAAAGAAAAAACCAAATTGCAATGCATGCCCAATGCGAGCAGAGTGCAGACATTTTGCTAGTGCTTTTGCAAGGTTAGCTACTCAGTGTGTCCATTGCATTATATACCGCCGTCAACTTAATGCAAAATGCATGCGAAGCTATATATCAAGTCATTCATATGCTTCAAACAAAATAATCAAGTCATAAAGTCTTTAAAATTATAGCTGAAACATTAAAGCCATAACTAATTTAATAGAATAAAGTAACCATGTCAGTTAAATGACATAAGCCAAAACCAAAGAAATCAAAAAAAGAACAAAGGAAACTAAAGGCTCGGTTATATTCTAGTTTGACTTTGGATAGGATCCACATATTTAATACGTTGGCAGGTCCAATGGAAGAGTTTGAAAGAAAGATTAGCTGTCAAATTACATATTGCGTCTATTTTCTGAGTCTGTTGATCAACTTCTTTTCTTCGTAACAGTGTTTTCAATTTCCTGCTACTTAAAATTTTTCATCCTTTTTGTCATTATTACATTTACATTACTACAAGTTTTGGTTATTAGTAACAAGATCCAGAGAGGGACAGGCGTAATAATTTGGAAATTTATGACGGATTTAATGTTGTATTCACCTATTAATTTGTGGCGAATGTCCCTCAACAGAAATGAATCATGATTCATGACTACTTAGATATTATGTTTTCATTCATGTTACATCTGGACTGAATAACTGCAAAATGCAAAGGAAAAAAAACGAAAGAAAATACATACGGTAAGCAATGTAGTGAAATAGCAAAATGTGTGTATGTTTTCTTTTGGGCCCCCTTTGATAGATTTTTGGATACTTCCCTAAATATTTATGCAGCCAGTTTCAAAAAAACCAAGTGCAACCCAACAACACCTCTGTACTCTTGATAACAATTAATGAAAACCTATTGAAAAGCATAATGCTGCAGTGTCTCATAACAGAAGAATGATAATAAACCGATCATTCAAGAAAGCAATCAGATAAATCAAGAAAATATGAGTTCTTTCTATCAACTATGCTGTTCTAGTATCAATCGCACGAGGGACTTATTATATTTTTATAAGCTGACTAACCCTTTCAATACAGTGCGCGGCTTGCCTTGCCAGGACCAGAAGAGAAGCGCATTGTGAGCTTGCCTGTTCCCATTTTAGATGAGAGAAATCCTCAAAATTTGAACCCGGTGATCCTACCTCTCACTGGGAACATGAGCGGAGAAGCAAGTCTTCAAAGCAGGCAGTGTGAACCAATCATTGAAGAACCAGCAACACCAGAACAGAGTACAGAGGCATTAGAAAGTGACATTGAGGACTTCTTATGGGAGGATCCTGATGAAATTCCTACTATCAATGTCAATCTTGAAGTGTTCGCAAAGAGTTTACAGAACCACATGCAAGAACATGAAGGTGACCAGTCAAAGGCCCTTGTTGCCTGGAACCCCCAATCTGCTTCTATCCCTACAGAAAAACTGAAGAATGTGAGCCGGCTAAGAACAGAACACCAAGTGTGAGTACTGGCACTGCTTGCAGCAGCAAAAAATCATCCCATGAAAACACATATCTAAGTAAAAATTTAGTGCATGTTTGGTTTCGCGTGGGAATGGCAAAATCGTGGTGGCTCACCGTAATTTTGTTAGTGCCACCGGAAACCAAAGATGCACTTGAATTGTTTTATTTTTCTGCCATATGTGACCTACAAAAATTAACTCGGTGTGATTTTAATTTGGACTGAGTTAACTTCAAGTTGAACAACCTATAAGTGGCATTTGTAAGTTGAGCATCCTAAAATGCAGCAACTAAGTCATAATCCATGGGATTGCAAGTTCTGAATATAATTTTATCTTTACCTTCGTAAGGATGATTTCTTAATTTTTTGGAACAACCATTTTTGAGATGCAAAGCATTTGGATATTCATTCTCAAAATGTAAGTCCAGATGATAAGGTGTGTCCAATCTCTCTAATTTTAAGACCCAGATGAAAAATTCTAGAAGACTTTTCTAAATGACATCACTATGGTCATTGTCATAAGTCACTATAGTCATTGTCAAATTCCTTGACTCTACACTATACAACGTCTATTTTTTTAATGGGAATCTAAATGATGCTTTGTAACATCCCCTGATTGATGCAGATATGAACTTCCAGATTCACACCCTCTGTTAGAAAAGGTTAGTTATTCCTTTCTTTGTACTCAAGCACGCAGTTATCAGCTTGGGAGATTTTTTTTATATTTGTTTGTTTACTAAAATTTACAGATGGATAAGCGGGAACCTGATGACCCAAGCCCATATCTTCTTGCAATATGGTCACCAGGTTAGCAAATGATACTTGAAATAATCTCAGTTAATAATAATTGATATATGCAAGCAATAGTATCTAAAAGCTGCCCCTGTACTAAAATCTATGCACAAATACATCTAAAACAGACAGGCTGAAAAGCAAACATGCAGTATAGGCAAGATTGTTACTACGTAAATGCTAGGATAAAGTCTGACCATATGTTCACACCCGTATTTATGACATTCGAATACTAGGTGAGACTGCGAATTCCATTGAACCACCACAAAGGAAGTGTGGATTGCAAGACTCAACCAACCTGTGCAATGACAAGACATGCTTTTCATGCAACAGCATTAGAGAAGCTAATTCACAAATTGTGAGAGGAACACTTCTGGTAATGCTTAATTTGTGGATACAGACAACCAGATGAAAGACACGCTATATTTTCTAGCATTATATTGTTTTAATAACTATCACAAATGTTGTCCCATATATAGATACCGTGTCGGACAGCAACAAGGGGAAGCTTTCCACTCAACGGGACTTACTTTCAAGTTAATGAGGTAAGTGTAATCTAGGTTTTGTTACTGTTCAGCCACCTTAGCAAATCTACCCTTATTTTCAATTTCAATATTCACCGCCAAGGTCTATATTACCTTTTTTTCTATCATGAAGTTATTTGCGGACCACGCATCCAGCATTGAACCCATAGATATCCCTAGGGAATGGATATGGAATTTGCCAAGGAGGACAGTATACTTTGGGACCTCTGTATCATCAATTTTCAAAGGTAGGGAAAAAAACTCCATATGCTCATCTTTTAAGATCTATTCTAAACCAGTTTGTCCGAGAAGATAAAGTACTCTCTAAAAACTCTTTTGTCTACTAGGTCTCTCAACCCCAGAAATTCAGCATTGCTTTTGGAGAGGTATGCAGACTATCTTGAAATATCTGTTTTATTTCTTCTCTTATCACAACAAAATTTAAATAACAGCGGAAAGAATAAACCATCTCCATTGGTTGCCTCAAAGGAAATATACAATCTACTGAATTTGATTTCAAAAATTAACTCTGTTAATTGGGACTTTGCATACATGCAGTAAGTATACCTTCACACAAGTAAAAAGAAGGATACAAGTATGCTAAAAAAAAAAGTAATACACCAGTACTCCTTCCAATTAACAACCAAATTTGCATCTGTGGCCAATTCATCAGGGGCAAAAATAAAAGGAGGCCTAAAGCAACTTCAGGTTGAGCAAAATTTTCATAAATTATGACCATGTCAAATATCATTAAGTAAGGAAAAGGACAAATATCAATCATACCTCGTAACCAATTGTTGTATATTTATAATGCCAGGTCCATGAGTCTGACACATAACAGGCATGTTAGAACTGACATATATATATATATATATATATATATATCATATGTGGGGAAGTTATCGGCTTATTTTTTTCTCATTCATATTATTATCATGTAATTAGAGTAATTTGGGCTTATTCTTTATTATTATTATTCGTAGTACTTGCTACAAATTATTATTTATTATTATTATTATTATTACGGCTTATTCTTATCTTTAAACATGATTCCTAGTGCCTAAATAGAGAGAACCCTAACCCATGAAACCCGGTGGATCCACTGTCCCTTGGTGAATATTTTTTGGTTGCCAAAAGCATGTTTCATCTCTGCTTTTAGTCTCAGCTCCTTTTTTCAGGCCATGTTCTTCAACATGGCACATTAAACCATCACCTACACCAACATAACAATTCCAAAAGTATACAGTAAACCTCTCCAATCAAAATATAAATCCAAATGCGTGTGCATCATTCTTGAGAGACTAGATGTTAGACTAGTTGGCCAATAGTGCCCTGAAAAGTGAAAACATCACAAGTACCATTGCACACTTTACAATAAGTGTAGTTCCCATATGCAGCTACAAATATCAATTATCAAACTTGTAATGCCTATTAACATTTTGATACTTCATTTCAGGATTTGTTTGTGTTAGGGGATTTGATCAACAAAAACGTGCACCTCGTCCCCTTTTTGCCAGATTGCATTTTACAGAAAGTAAATTTGCAAAGACAAAAAAATGAAAACAAGAAAATGAAACATGTTGCTAAGAAATTTACCGGTAAAAGCTAATATTGAAGATCAAACTGCTCCAAGACCAGATGAAATTGCCACCGGAGTGACAGGAGATCAACAACTGGCATACTTTTGTATCTTCAAATATTCTTCTTCTAAGTATGCAGCAAGTAATGAAAAAAGTACTAGGTTTTTCTGTTCAGGATGTGAAATCCTGCAACTAGTGGTATTGACCTGTATATCATTTCTATTCAAGCACAAAACAGCCATTTGTTAAAAACATGCTGAAATTATACCAACAACAATTGTAATTATTGCATTACAATCAATAGAATTGTTCATTGACAGTGAACAGAAATTGCAGAAATGAGAAATCAATCCTAGAATGTCAAGTGGTTTGATTAATTTTTTCACAAAATACATAGGAAGTTGATAGAAAATATCACAACCAGCAGAACATTAAATGTAGCTCCTATGTAAATAGCAAGTTAACACTCATCAGAGACATTTTTTATTTGATGATTTATCACTAAAGACATAGGCTATGTGGTCATCTTGAAAACTAAGGATTTTTTTAGAAGTGCAAGTCCATAGTTAATGAGGAATCCAGTTTAAATACAGAATCAATATTGTAACCAAATGCTATCTTTCTAAATAATCCAGCACGAATGTAAAAAACATATGTTGAGATATTTAAGATATTTGAACAATTCTATTGAAATGATAACACTTGAAATTGGGACGAAGATTGATTTCAATTACAATCAAAAATCTATATGCAAGATATTTACATAACATAAATAAGGGAAAGTAAATCAGGGTAATATCTTAACATTTCCCCTCAAGTTTCTGCATATATATCATATGCAACCGCTTGGTACATATACGTGTATGTGTGTGATATCCTCAAGCCTCTGAGAGACTTAGTGGAAATTTTACCTATTTAATCATTAGAGTTCACTAAGGATGAAAGATCTGCCCAAAAGAATCTTCTCACAGATAAAGTGGCAATGGATCTCTATGTCCTTGGTCTGGTCATTGAACTGATAGAAGATTGGAATAGATTCGATATCTAAAGCTACCCGGTTATCATGAATGTTACACATTGACTCAAACTTGTAAGACTGAACTCATCTGTAAGGAGTTATTTCAACTAGTGTTGTCAAGATTCAGACCCTATCTAAGATGGGGGATAGGGTTGCAAGATCGCAAAATGTATGATCGTAACAAAGATCGTAAGATTTTACCAAAATGACTAATTCCACTAAATACTAATATAGTATAAAGTTATTTAATATTTATATGATATATAAGATATGTTGGTTCTAAGTTTTTTCTTAGACTAAATATTATTATTTAATGTGTTATTTATTTTCAATTATTATTGTTGTAAATTCCTTCTTCATTGTGGTCTGCCCCTAGCCACCTAATTGCAACATTTGTTTCACTGTAGCCTCTAACACCTTCATTGTGTTGGGTGTGAACAGCTGGAGGATTTAGTCCCACGTTGCCTAGAGATATGGCATGTGTAGTGTTTATAGAGCAGTTCTCACCTTACGGGTAGGTTTTGTGTGGTAAAGTTAGGCCCAACCCAAATTACAAGATGGTATCAGAGCCTATCCTAGATTTGTTGATGGGTTTCCCACATCGTCCACACTTCAGGCTCATTGGGGCCCGAGCGTGAGGGAAGGTGTTGGAAATTATGCCTTCATTGTGGTATGCCCCTAGCCACCTAATTGTGACATTTGAGTTGCCTTCATTCCAGCCTCCAACAACTTCATTGTGTTGGGTGTGAAGCGGTGGATTTTGTCCCGCATTGCCAAGAGATATGGCTTGTGTAGTGTTTACAAAGCTTGAGCAGTTCTCACCTTAGAAGTCGGTTTTGTAAGGTTGAGTTAGGCCCAAACCCTAATCTCATTTACTAGAAGCCCTAGTCTAAGAAATTATAAACGAGATTAGGATTTCTAGTACAATGGATTCCTTTGCCAAGAGCTATTCGCAGGCCCACAGGCTTATCAAATTGGGCTGAAGCAATTTGAGGGATTGGAATGTGCGATAAAATCATGGGTCTCTTAAATGAAAATTTCCTGCATTGGAACGGGACAAGGACAACGTTGATAAGAAAGAAGAGAACTGAAGGAAAAAATCTGATGTATGAAGCTTGCAAGTAAGGACCAAATGAAATAGAATGGGGAACCAGCAATAATCAAGAGGCAGACTCTTGTGTTATCGAGGAAATGAAAACTATAGTATCTGCAAAGCAGGCGGCATCAGCTTATACATATAAACAATCAGTTGAAGGAGAATAACACCGGTATCATATGTAACTCACATATAAAATTTTGTAACACTAATAACATTTTTAGTGTTATAAAATCATGTGTGAAATTTGCCCCCACAACACAAAATTTATGTGTTTGTCCCTATATCCATAGACATTTTCAAATACCGTATCAAACCAAACTCTGAAATTAAGTCAGTTAAGCCATATCCTAATTTGACCAATCAGCCACTAAGTCTAAACCAAAACAGTCTGTGAGGTTGTATTTTATTGATCTTACTTAGTTCATCTCCTTTCCAACACACCCCTAACTATTATTTGCACAGACAAGGGCCAATAGTATAGAACATTAGATCAGTAGAACATTAAATGAAACATAAGAAACTTAGCACAAAAATGGCATAAATCCATAAAGCTAATGGCAAGTATTTATACATTCAGATACATTCATTAGACACCTACATTTGCCGTATCAGGATTAAGTTCTATTCAGCAACCAAAGACAAAAATTAATTAAAAAAACATAAAAAATAACATCGTTCTACAACTGCTGAGATGAAAACAGTAGACAATTGAGTCTGAGTTGGTACTCACAATTTTATCATCCACTCTGCATCAAAGCATGCATCAAGAATCGATGTTATTCTTCCAAATATGAAAGTGAGTGCTGCTGTAGTAACAATCCGAAAACCCTGATTATCTGCAATTAGAACCCCTTGACAATTAGAAAATTCTACAAATGATTCTAATCACAAATCGCTTCTCTCAATAAACAGATTTTAACGAAATCGCCGTCATATGTGAAATTTCATAAAATACTAAATTAAAATCAAAGACACACACAACGTGAAAACACTCTTGATGGAAAGATGATGAACAAAGGCAACGAATCTTAACTGTACCGGAAACAGAGTTGAGATCTTCGATTTCTATTTCCCATAGATTTTCCTAGCAGCGTCCAAACAAGATGACGAGAAAAAGAAGAAAAAAAAACGGAGAGAATTTGAGAGAGAGCGAGAGAGAGGAAGGAGGAGAAACAGAAGAAATGAAAAAATTAGGGTTTGAAAGTGGAAGGCGTGGAATGAAAAGAAGAGCGGAAGACATCGGGAATATAAAAGAGTGGGAAGAAAGGAAAACTTTTGTCGTTACTCGCTGCCATTGCTATTGTTACTTGCCGCCACTTGCTATTTTCCCTCCTTAATTTTTTTCAAAATTATTTTTTCTCTGATTATCATGCTTCGTTTGCGTGATAGGAGAAACGGAGAGAAATCGGAGACTATGAAAAAGCAAATGAAAATCATCGTGGGATTAAGATTTACCATCCTGCGTGAAGATGTCGTGTTCTCCCCACAAGTTTATATTCACTCATAAAACTACGAATTTAATTGATATATATTCTCTAGACTAGTTTTATAATAGAATTTTATTTTACAATAATAATGGATATCTCATTATCTCTAAAACTATCTTTCTTGTTATCTAAACATATAAGGTAGAGTAGTTCATCTTATAAATAGAGTTACTCTTATGAATAATATTGTGTTATATACAAATCGATATTAGAGAAAAACATTATAAAAAAATTATATATGTTGTATGTATATCATTTTTTGACCAATTTTCTTTTATGACATTTGTGGGAATTACTTCTTCCGATATAAACATTCTACTAATGTCTCTATTGATTAAAGTTTTTTTTATATAAATGTTAGTAGTTAAGTCGTTAGTGAATAAGGGGAAATATTGGTAGCAGAGGTCACGCATTTGACTAAAGTGATAAGTTTTGTTTCAAGAGTACATGCAACTCTATTCACACTTGCCCTCCTTACTTCCACTCCGATGGCAAGATGAAAGACTCGTATTTTCCAAGAGAAAGTTTAATTCCCAAGAAGATTGAATTTTGGATGAGCAAATGCAACTAAGAACACTACCTTTTAGATAAAGTTTTTAATTTTGCAATTGCGATATGACACATGTTCTTCTGGTACCATGTAGTAGTTCATAACTTGTTTATCATTAAAAATAATTTATCGTCTATATGGAAGATATTATGATGATTTTGAGAGTTGGATCGTGTGGCATTGCACTGTTTTCCAACATTGACAAACAACACTTTAGTCTTACTATTTTATTTTTTTCCTTCAAAAAAATGTTTAATTGCATTTTGAGTTTCATCTTGTCATTTTAAATTTTTAAAATTTCAAACAATAACGATTTATTTGTTTTCAAAGCAACTACTATATGTTGTAAAGTGAATTTTTTTAAAAGTGGTATTTGACATAATTGAGCAGTTCAATTCGAATATTTTTTTATCAATAATTTATTGTTTTTTTGGACCCATATTTATGTTGTTCTCATCCAAATACATTTAATGATGTATTTAGAGACTAAGCAAAAAGAAGCAGCCATATCTATAATGCCTCTTTGCACTTGTCCATTTTGTGTTAGCGTTCTTTATCTTAACAGTATAGATAATGAAACAAACTATAGAAAGAACAAGCAAAAAGATCGACCACAGTGGGAGTCGAACCCACGACCTTTTGATCCGAAGTCAAACGCGCTAATCCACTGCGCTATGCGGTCTTTTGTGGTAGTTAGTGTACATGATATAGTAAATATATTCACGTATTACTAAAGAGCACAGCCCAATGATGTACTGCTCTTAAGATGGACTTGTACAATTTTTCTTGTTATGCTTCCTTTCTGTACATAAGTTATAATATCATTTTTCATCGAGCAAAAAGATAATTTATTAAAAAAACTAATTCTAACACAAGGGGTGCTTAAGAGTTATGTTTGAGAGTTTGGAGAGAAAGGAAGAATAGGATTTTGAAGACAGATGAAGAAGTAAATGGAAAGGAAATAGTAGTAAGTAGTCATCAGATTTTATTCTTCCTCATTGGACTAAACACCTCTGATATAAGACGATTTAAAAAAATGCATTGAAGTAGAGTATTGAAAGGTTTTAGAATAAATTTTTAAATTCATTACTTATTTTTTATAATACCCTCAAAATTAAAATGATATTATTTGTAAAAAAATTATTTCACTCACTTTAGAAACAGTCTCCCAAAAAAATGAGAAATTTTCCTCCATCTTTCCATTACCTCCAAACTTTTCTTTTAGTTTTTCCTCCTAACTTCCAAATTAACAAGACCTAAGAAAGATACATTGTTCCATTTTGGATCCAATCATTAGCTAAACAAGTCTTAATAAAAAATAAATTAAAGGGTCATGGTAACAAAATAAAATAATATTTTTAAATAAAAAATTACTTTTTAAAATTTACCAAATGGCCATGATGGGATTCGGGCTTGTTTGTTTTTACAGTGGACCAAGGAAAAGGGAGAGGAATGAAGAACGGTTGGAATTCTCAATACAGATGATCCCATTGATGTGAATCAAGAAAGAGGCCTCAAACATTTGTTTTTATCTTTAAATAAATAATCATCGTGCAAACCCATCATATAGTCCTCCATTTCCCCATCACGACCCCACCCTTCTCCAAGTGTCCGTACAATTTTGTGATCGACAAATCATGTTGTCCAGCTAGCCTTTTGTATACTTTTCTTATTTAGGCAATAACAAACACATCTTTCCCATCATAATTCATAGACCACACAAAAGGAACACTTTCCATTTTATTTTTCGCATTAATTTCAACCTTTTTAATCATCCATGCCTTACTTAGGTTCCGTATATAGAATGAATCCATTAAAAAATTAGTCTATTTTGAACCTATTTTGCTGCAGCCGTGGAAAATAATATGACTGTGGAGATGCAAATGTTGTAGAGGTCATATGTGAGAGAATAGAAAATTTGTACTATTAGCTATTAGTTTTGTTGTAATTATTTTTATTCAAATTGAGTAAACCCAGTTCATATCAATTATAACTCAAGTCTTACCCCTCCTGTATATCCTAGCCATGAACGATTTGCCCATAGAGTTTGCATCAACATTAAAAAACATCAACATTAACCACCAAATATCGTACCTTTTCGTTTTTTGACTTTTGTTACTGCAATTCAATCTGCGTTTAAGAATCAACACACTTGAAATGGGGAAGAATTATAGCTCCATTCAACACATTTGAAATGGAGAAGAAGGGAATAATTTTATAATATGAACCCTTCACTTGCAAGTCTCTTCAATTTACTGAAATGCATTTTATAAAAGAATAAAAATAGTTCCACTACTATTCGTCATAGTTGTTTTTTATAAACTCTAAGATGAGTGAAAGAATCATTTTTTCTAATAAATAAACTAACCCACTTTTTCTTTATTTGGAATAAATAGATGAACCCTTATTAATTTCATAAATGACTTCTACCCATTCACTTGATTAATTATAACCAGTATAAAATGGGTCGGTTCAAAGATTGGTCCAATCTAGACCATTTTTTGTTCATCATTAGATTAGATTATCAACAAACTTATCATAGGTTAGTTCACACCAAATATGACCCATGAACTTTTTATTAAAAAAAAAGTCAACTCTCTCTCACTGCACTCAATATCTCTCTCCCCTAGTTCCCCAAATCTTCAATTTCAGAGCAATTCTTCAAATATTTTTTTACTTGGTTTTTGTTCTTAGATCATTAGAGATAAAACTCACGTCAAGAGCATCGAGAACAAAGAAGAAACAAAATGTCATTTTCAATCAACAAGATCGAACAGATCATAACTTCAATTTAGGACAAAAAGAAGGATTACTAGAATTGCAAATCCTAATGTTAACAAATATAAACATACATGTTATTGGATTTTATATTTTTTTATAATCAGATGTAAATTGTTTATGAAAGGTCATAGAGTTTGATAAAAAAATTAGTGGATAAATATGTTTTTTCCAAGCTGTAAGTTCTATAAAAAGTGTCTGCAAGGATAAAAAGTGATTATTTAAAATATTTTTAATTGACTTTTTATATATTATTCTTCTCAACTTTATTAACTTCTTTTGATAAGAAATTAATTTTTCAGAAAGTAGATTGGGAGGGACGATGGAGAAAAGTGAATAAGACGAATTTGGATGGAGTTTTGGTAGGGATGAGTATTGGGTGACGTGGAAGAAGATCACACTTGAGAGATAAATTACATGTGGAGGGTGTATTGTATAATGGTGAGGATATAAAAAATCTAAAGGAAAAATTTCACGGTCCATCGTGGACCAATAGTTTTACGGTGGGGGTTATAACCACCCTTAACTTAATAGGATTTTATTAACTATATAAAATTAGGTGAATTTGTTGTAGACCACTCCTATACGTAGTCTATGATACATAACATAGAGATGAACAAATAAAATATCAGATATAAGACGAATTTAAAAAGCCGGTTAGAAAAGCGGCAGCGGGTTCATATGTGTGGTGGTTTATTTGTATATGTTCTCACTCCTTCACATTATAAACAATATTAATGTGCGTCATTTTTTCTTATGTGAAAATTTTTTATTTTTTTTCAATTCACACCAACTACTCTAACTATAATCATTTCCAACAAATAATCTCTTCTACACATTCAAAAAAATAATAATAATAATGTATTCATTAAAATAGAGAAAGTTAATTTATACTAAGAGTTCAACAAGTCAAATTGTTTCATCAAACAAATAATTTTAAGAGTTGAATAATCGTTGTATATAAATGGACATTGAATTATTTCTTTATGTAGTTTATTTAAGTTCAATATATTATTTTTATACATTTAATAAAGAGAAGTTGAATGGTTAAGTGCTTGTAAAATGAATATTATCAAGAATTAGACGCGAAATTGTTTGTTCAATTAATTATATAAAAGATATATATTTTCATTGAAATTAAAAATGTAAAAAAATTTAAAATATAAAAAGAGTGTAAAAGTAGTGTAAGATAATTTGACACTATTGACGATTCAATCTACCACATTATATTATATAATTTTTAAATCAATAAAATCCATTTAATCATTTCATATTATAACAAATTATGATCGAATAACTGTGTAAAATTATTTTTCTTTCTCATATGAAAAACACATAAAACAATTATAATATATATGTATACTTTTAAAAAATGAAATAATTATATATATATAACGCCGCAAATCTGTTTACATGTTAACCCCACTAATCAAAATCCTCGAGTCCGTCCCTAGCTACCACGACCCATTATCATCCAGTAACAACCACCCCCTCCATTTAGCTAGAAGACTCAAATTAATCAATAGTAAATCTTTAACCCCAAAACCACCTCATCTTTAGGTCCACCTACATATTTTTCCACCCTCCAACTGAACTCCTCCACAAGAATAGTGTATTTTTATATTTGAACCACTAGCTTTCAAACTTTAACTCTCAACATTGACTATGAAATGTAGAAAATTGGAATATTACTCAAAGTTGAGTTAAATGAGAACTATATACGACCCCCCAAACTAACATATCTATTTCTACAATTGCCAGGCCTAAACCTTAGCACCTCAAACATTGGTTGTCAAGTAGACACCCTCCCTCAGACTAGCACCAATAGGAAAACCAATATATGTAAACAAAATGGAGTTGTCTTTACAATTAAAAAATCTAGTTGCCATATGCATAAACTCACGGTTGACAAATGAATTAGATTGTAACCAATATTATTTTAACAGAATATTTAAAATAAATTCGATCCGATTTTAAATTTAAGCCTTTTGTGCATAGCCCTTGGTGGAGACATCTCTACAAATATCAACTTGGTCAGTCGGTGAACAGTTCACTAATACCGAGAGACAACCAATACAAATAAAAGTCGCAATCTTAGTTCTCGAATCTTCACAAAAGTCAAACCTCCTCACCGTACACTGATGTAATATTCAACAAGTGTTACTCAGCTCTATATAACTATTTTATGGGTTATCTATATTACTAAATTCTCTATTAGATTGAAAAGTTATATCACAACTCTATTCTTATAATTTTTTTAAAAATATAAAATCACTTTATATGTTATTTAGTTATATCAAGAATAAGTTTTATATAATTTTTTATGGAACAACATTAATTTTGAGGAGTTAAATGACAAATCAAATACTAATAAATTTTTACAAATATTTACAAAAATAATATATATGTATATATATATTTCGTCAGTGAATTTTATAAAATATATATATTCAATTAATTTTTATTAATCAATGTAACATTACTCAAGTGTTTATATTGGTGTAATTTAATTAATTTGATCTCATGTATTAAGACACAGGTAAAAAAATACTCACAAATATATTTGTACCCAAAAAAAAAATACAGAATATCAAGGCTATTTAGAAGAGTGTTTTCCTTAATAACACTTTGTCCGATAAGCACTCACGTTTACTATGTCAAAAAAGAGTATACTATGTGCTTTTATAGTATTTATTTTGGTCTCACAAAGTTTATAAGCGCCGTTAATGTTAGGCGATATTAAAAGTATACAGCATTTTGTAGCGCTATTATAAGTGATATAATGTATAACTACACTCAATTTTTAAATATTATAGATTTATCTAAAATTGATTTTCAATATATTGTCATGGTAAATAACATTTTTAAAAGAAATTTCACCTTATATTCTAAGGTACAAGTACGAGCTTATATACTACTAGAAAATTCTTCATTTGTGGCGGCTAAAAGTCTCACAAAGGAGACAAAAAGCCACAACAGATAATTTGTGTTGGGTTAAGGTAGCCACAAATAACTCAGTCACAAAATTTTATAGTGGGCAAAACGGCCAGACTATTAAAGTTGGTTATTTGGTTACTATCTGTGAGAACTTAACAGTTACAAATTTGTGACAAAAATGTCAACCACAAATTTTTGAGGACTTAAGCTGCCACAAATGATAAAACTAATAGAAAAAAAAATCTGCGTGAAAGGCTAGCTGCCACAAAATCTTTCATTTGTGAGAGCTTAAGTCGCCCAAAGGGTAATTTTATTAAAAAAATAATAATTTTATAAAATTCAAAATTAATATAAAAATATATATTATATGTGAAAAATTAATATTAATATAATTTAAAAAATAAAAATTTAAACAAAATATTATATATAAAAACAAAAATATAATTTTAATATTAATTAAATTATTACTACCAAACAAAATAAAACATTCTAAAATAACTAAATTGTAATCTGAGGAAAAATTTTACAATTCAAATATTTTACTAGCACTTTTTTTAACTAATCTTACTGACAATAAAGTTTAAAAATAATATTATAACCAATTTCAAAAATAATATATTATAAATTCTAAAATAAAATAGTAACGCTATAAAAATAATTTATAACCATATAATATTTTTTAATAATAATTATATAAATTATTAATCTATATTTAAAATATATTTCATACTAGTTTGATGTAAGATAATGTCTAACTTGAAGTTTAATAACAAATAACAACTCTTCGCATCAACCAAATAACATCACTATCAAAATCAAAATTAAAAATAGTTATTAATAAATAACTTCGAATAAAAAAATAACATTAGAAAACAAAAAACATAAAATAAATACTTACGGAAACTCAAGAGATAAGTAAAGAGAAAAATAAAAGTTAAAAAAAAATATTTATAAGAGGAAGGTAGAGAAAAAATTTAGAGAGAATATAAAAATAACAAACAAACCAAAATAAAAAACCACACATTTATCACCTTTAAATAATCACACCCACCCAAAACACCTTACAGGCGCAAACCTTTAGCTTAGAAAACGACGCCATACAAATATCATATATGTTTTTTTCTTAATTTTTTTATTATAAAACATTCTTCTTTCCTAAGAGTATTAGAACATACTATTTAACATAATAACAATAATAATAATAATAATCGCATTAAACCATAGAGCGTGCATGTGTGAAAGAAACTGGAGATTGTCTGGTAAGATAAACAAACATAACAGTAAACAAATGGAAAGAAACACGATATTGTCACAATAGTTAGTTGTTCAACAACACGGACGATTGATGATGATAGCGGTGAAAAAGTCAACAGATGCGATTAGGTTGACATTGGCGACCGACTTTTAATACGAGAAGGATGGAGGTAATCAAACTTGAATGTGAAGGCATAAGGTGATCGAGTTTGAAACGATGGAGAATCAAGCGTGAATGTTAATGGTACATATGCGACCAAGTTTGAAACAAAGGAGACAAACGAGTTTGAAACAGAGGAGGCAATCAAGTTTGAATTCATTGGGTTTTTGAATGAGACAATTAGTTTTTTGTTTTGAGAAAAAACAAAACTTTAATCAATAAAATAAATTTGCCGTTAACTTATAAGGAGAAAAAAGAGTTGACACACATTAATTTTAATAGTGCTTGCAAAAAAAAACTCTATAAAAATATAAGTGTAACTTTTAGTAATGTTTATAATAAGTGCTATAAATATTAAAAACAATAATATTTAAGTGCTAGTTGCGTAATGTAAGTGCTATGTTATAAGCACTATAAATATTGAAAAATGACGACAACATTTACTCAAGAAACAATATAAAATTAATCTGTGTAATATTTAATATCGCTTTTAATATTTCATGTAGATTAGTGTTTTTAGAGTACTCTCTCTTTATCTTTTCGTAGATTTCACACAATAAATTATATTAATATTAAATATAATCATATAGAATTATTAGTTGAATTATTTAGTAAAAAAATTGACTTGTTGAATTGGAAAAAATAATACTTATAAAATAATGTGAATTAAAATTATAAAATAATAACGTGTACATGCACGACTTGTTCAAGCATCCAATTTAAAGTGTTCCATTGTGGATTTCTTTAAAAAATCTCACCTTATATTTTTTATAAAAAAGGTTTGGTGGATATGTCATGGGGGTGTACAAGGTTTAAGAAAAATAGAAATAAAAGAAAATGATATAATATATTAATGATGTAAAATAAATTTGAAAAAATTTAAAATGGACTCCTATCATTGTTGAAATGTGTTGTATGAAAGAAAAAAACAAAAAATACTAAGAAAGGGTGGAGAAGTTTGAAGGGGACGATGAATGATGATGGTGTACGAGCATAGGAGGGAGGCACGTGATATAGTGATGAGTAACAAGTTGCATTGCATTCCTCGATTCTCTTTGGTTGCTTATATCGCGCGGCTACGTCAATGTGCATGGCAGCAAAGCAATTAAAGGGAGCGTGGTGGGCCCTACAAGCACTGCACTGCAACAACACAGTGGGTCGCCAACGTCTGAACTAAGCAATCAGTTATGACAATGATTCAGTCACTCCCATCTTTCTTTCTTTCTTTCTTTCTTTCTCTCTTTCTCTCTCTCTCTTTTTTTAAAAAATAAAAAAATAAAGTGATTGGACTACTTGTTGTTTGTAGTAGCGATGTTTGGTTCCGATCCCTAGAACAATCCTCGGATCATCCCAAATAGAATTTCAAATCCTCTTTTCTACACACTTTATTTCATAATCCCGATTATACATAATGAATTGAAATGTGTTTGTATTATAGCTAGCTTCTTCGACATATCTGCATGTGTGATAGATACTCTTGTGTCAAATCTTGATGGATATATAGATCAATATATAAAACATGAGTGTTTTCCTACATTTCACTTATCGATTATACGAATAATACGATTTGAATTTATTCTATATTTTTTTTTTACAAACATCAAATTTTACTCTTCTTTTGATAATTTATTAATTGGTTGTTTGAAATGAAATAAAGATAATTATTTTTTGCTTTCTTCGTTTGATTGAGTTGAAAAAATATAAATGTGTATTTGGTTGGAGGTATATACGACAAGGAAATGATATTTTTTATTTTTTGTGTTTAATCTATTTTTTAAGAGATGATCAGAGTTAAATTCCTAATGAACCTCATTTTACTCTTCTTTTATTTTTGAAAGATTCAAAGAAGAAGAGAGTTCGCTAAATACATTTAAAAATAATTTAAAATTGATTTTTTTCTCCCCTTTGAAACAAACATACTTTTAATTAAAATAACTCTTTTCTTCCTTTCTTCCATTCTATTGAACCAAATATGTCTCTATTCCCCCTCTCTCTAATCCTCTACCTCTCCTCCATTAAAATATTTCTCGTTCCATTTGTAGAACCAACACACTCTAAAGCAATAGATTGTTATTAAATTAAATGTTTATATCATGACCAAATCAATATCCTTAAATAAAAAATTAATGATAAACAAATAAAATGAAAAAGTATTTCAATATCATAGATATATAAATAAAAAATATTAATAATAAAGAAATTACAAAAATATATAAAAATGAAAAGTGTTCAAAAAAAATTAAAGATAAATAAAAATATTAATGAATTATAAATTAATACAATATCATTTTTTGTCAAGTGATCTAATGACTAGACTTGCACAACTTAAGTGTGGAGAAACGAGGAGTCTCATGTTTGAATTCAAACTCCTACATATTAAGGTATTTGTAACTATCAACTGAGTTGTATTTATAAAACAATAAATATAAAATCATTGATAAAATATAAAAAGTGAAATATTTTTTTATTTACTTATTTACTATGAATTATCAAAAGAACAACAAGATGATTTAATTAATAAGTTAAGAAAACAAAAACCAAAAAAGGCCAATAAAAAAACGTGCATGAAATTTTAAAATAAAAAATAAATAAATATTTAACTATAATAATAGATACATTCCCTCTTGCAATTAATTTCTTCTCAAATTAGGATGATTGAATAATTGTGGGCCCTATATACACTTTTTTTTCTTCACATATTTTCTCCTCCACTAAATCGATGAACAAATTTCGTACATGTGTTTGATGCATGAATTATTTTTAAAGGATGGAATTTGATAAGTTTCTGGTGCGAACAATATATATTGAGAACTTGAGATCCATTTCTCCTCCCACATTTCAACTCAAAAATATTACGAAGATTTTGAATGACAGACTTTCTAGGAGTATTGAAGGTTAAAGAAATCAAATCGAGTTTCTATATAAATGACAAATTTTAAAATATTTTTGTTAAAGAAAAAATATAAGATAACTAAATTTTTTCATACATAGATTAATATTTTGACCTAAAAGATATAAAAAGTTTAGAAATAAAGAAATTAACAATGACAAATCAGGGGTAAGAAATTTTTATAAAGCCTTTATTTTATCTTTTATATTGTTTTTCATTTGTTCTGCAAAAGTTATTCACTTATTATTAATTTTTCTATAAGCAAATTTATTAAGGGAATATAAATGATATTTCAACCCATCTACAAAATAACAAAAAATCAGACTCAACATTATAGCAGAAAATCACTGCTCAGCTCATCTTATATAAAGGATTTCATAAGGGATGAGCAACTCTAGAGCTTTTTAGCTTCTTTCTCGTGTTCTATATGTTTGACAAATGTTATGATTTTTTGTAAATGCAGTAAAAAAATTTTGGACCGTTTTCTAATTGTTTTTCGCTTATACAGTAAATCTTCTAGTCAAGTCATTAATCCGTGAAATTTTTATTTTGGGTCAATGAATACTACTCTAAATTATTAAAAATATAATTTTCTCATCAGTGTGACAAATTTAGATAGAAATTTCACATTTTATATTATTAATTTTTTTTATTTAATATTTTTAGTAGTCTTCACACATAACACTTGATACAGTTAATTATAATAAAGATGATAACAAAATTATATTTAAAGTAATTATAACAAGTATAATATGAAATTTTGTTTAGAAGTAGCATCAAGTTGCATATATGTTAATCGAGAACAAATTAATATGGGCATATATAACTTAAGCTAAGTATGATAAACAAAGATGCTGGTCCGGTGTTGAATAGTAAGTAAAGTAATAAAAAAGGTGAAGCCACAAATACTGTACATACGTCACTCGACCAATGCATTATGTATGGTGCAGTATGCAGGCATATAAAATTTCATCGTGTGATGCTCTGCCATTTGTCGACATCCCATTTGCGGATGTAACGTTAAAATTATAAGCTATATGCATTCATGTAAATCATTTGATATTTTATTAACAATAATTTTTCATATTTCCACAACCATTTATATGTGTTTATTGGAAAATTAGTCGTGGACCCCAAAACAAGCAATTTCTAATATATCTTCAGAGAAAATAAAACAAAGAAAATGATATAATAAATGTAATATATTGACGATTCAATGTAAAGAGAAAATAAGATGTTGAAAAATTTAAAATATCTAAATATTATTGTTTGTATTTATAGTAACTAAATCATATTTTAAGGTGAAGAAATGTCTTAGTATATAATTTATTCGTATAAACATTATTTAAAGTTTTCATAACAATAATACCGATATTCTTTAGGAGTATTTTGCTTCTGAATTATATTTTTATTTAAAATTTTCTATTATATTATATTCAGGAGGTAGTATTCATACTATGCGACTACCTGAAGAATAATTTAAATTTTTTTTTGCAATATGAGGTCGCATTCTTGGATGTCAATGTTTTTTGTTTTTTATTTTAACAAATAAATAATTGTTAATTTAATAAATAAAAAATAAATAAATAACAAAATTATTATTAATAAAATCAAATAAAATAAAATTAATAAAAAAAACATCAAAGTTATTGCGGTGAGTAGATGTGCCAAAATAAATAACATGTTATATTATTTTAACAAATCAATCCTATTTTGCAGATTTAACAACTTCATTTTTTTTTAACAAATACTATTATAACACGTTATTTATTAAATCTACAAAATAGGAGTGAATTGTTAAAATAATATAACACGTTATTTGTTTTGGTACATCTACTCAACCGAAATAACTTTGATGTATTTTCTTTATTAATTAGATTTTGTTTGATTTTATTAATAAAATTTTGTTTTTTAATTATTTTTATTTATTAAATAACAATTATTTATTTGTTAAAATAAAAAAATAAAAGGTTATAGATAGTCACATCTGAGCATGCAACCTCAACAAAAAAAATCCCTTAGATGGTCGTAGGGCGTAAATGTTACCTCTTGAAGGTAAAAAAAAATGATATCTTAATATATAAATTTTAATGTATGGTATAATGGAGAAGTTTAAATAAAAATATGATATAGAAGCAAAATATCCTATTCGTTGTAAATAGAATTAACTCATATGGTACAAAAAGAAAGGATTAGCTTATAATATAATTACTCTTTCATCCGATTTTAAATATAAGTAAAAACTAAGTTGAAGAAATTTAATGTATATGATCCAAACTTTATAATAAATATATCAACATTCTTTGAAGTTGCTTAATTATATTTAAGATAAAAAAAATATTTATCACGAATAAAACAAAAATTCACTTAATTATATTTAAGATAAAAAAAATATTTATCACGAATAAAACAAAAATTCAAGTAATGTCTTTATCAAAAAATAAGAAAATTAAATATTCGTGATTCAAAATTAAAAATGATTTAAGGGTAAGATTGCTAAAGTCTTCACTTTTTTTTAGATGTATAGAAGAAAAACTTATTAAACTCAAACAATGAAGGACCAACACATAATTGACACCACACACAGCCTCAATATCAATACATTGCTATTGGCAATAATTTGAAAAAAATTTAAATATAATTGTATGTAATTTTCATATTAGTGTTGTGTTAGTGTCCAATACCAAATACATAACACAAGCCTTCAATTTAAAGTAAAAATGCTTTGTAAAACTCAATTTATATTTGTTGTATGTTATTTTTAAAAAAATTAATAGCGATTTTGTCTAAATTATAATGACACCCTCAAATTCTACTTAAATTAAAAACATCATTCGTGGTAAAAATAATAAGTAATTTTTAAGAATGAGTTAAATTTAAAAAAAAATTATGAACATTCAAACACCTCTTAGAGAGACATAAAAATAAAGAATGATATAAAAGATATTATGATAGAAAAAGTGATAAACAAAAATAGAGAACATAGACTAAAAAAAAGTAAATGTAATATATTGACAATGTAATTAAAATAAATAGATAAAAAAATATAATTGTAGAAATAACAATAAACACATATATCTATTCAACACTTAATTTTACTTATATATCTGTTTTATAGTCTTTATTTTTGAAAGTATATCAAATATTTTTTATAAACATAAGAAGTGTATAATTTATTGTTTTGGAAAGAAACTATAGAAAGTACTTGAGTCCTTTCTACTTAATTTAAAGGAGGTCCTTTGGCCTATCTCTCTCTCTCACACACACACAAACACACATTCTCTTTCTCCATAATACTCTGAGCAGCTAGATGAGTCTAACTTTTAAGACTAGCGGTAGACTCGGATCCTGTCTCCTTTCCTTTCCCACAATAAACTAAAATTAAATAAAGTAATATATATTTTTTCTTTCTTGACAGTTGACAGAAGAGCAACCAATTCCTCTTCACACCTCACTCTCTCTCTCTCTCAACTAAAATGAATGACCCATATGCTTTCCCGGAAGATCTCCGACGACAGATATCATCATCAAGAAACCATCTAACTACCAACAACACCAACACTACACAACAACCACTGTCTCTTTATGCTGCTGCTTCTTCATCTTTTCTTCCTCCATTCAATAATAATTCATATGACCCTATCATGCAAATTGGTGATGTTATCTACCCCCGTGGCGGTTTCACTCACCACCACTATGATTATTATTCCTCTTCCTCCACTACTTTCATGAACCCTATTCCTATCCCAACTACAACTGCTTCTGCATTTGGCACCTTAGAAACTAATTGTTCTGATAATAATAAAGCTAACTGGCTTGCTTTTGATCCTTCTAACAACAGATGGCCAAGACAAGAAACTCTTTCTCTTCTAGAAATCAGATCTCGTCTTCATTCTAAATTCAAAGACAATAATCACAAAGCACCTTTGTGGAATGAAATCTCTAGGTATAATCTTTAATCTTATTAATCACTGCTTAATTCAGCAACCTTTTCTTCTTTACTTTAATTTCCTTTTTCTGATTGAAAATGACACTCCATATTATTATACTTAGAACTTATTCAAGATAACTGAACATTCATGTGCTTTTTCTTATCACCTTATTCTAGTTTGTCTTACAATTTTTTCACTGACTTGCACTGTTTTTTCTTTATCATGATATAAAAATCAATATTGCAGGTGTGCTAATGATTAATTTATTACTCTGAAACCCTGACTTTGTTTTTTGTAGTTCTATTAACCTAATTTGCATAGCTAGCTAGCTAGGGCTATTGGAATTTTTTTTTTTTTTGTTAATTCAAAGGCATGGTATTTGATGTTTCTTTCTGACATCTTTAATGAAGAGAGAAGAATGTTTTCATTATTTTAATCTTTTTAGTAATATAAAATATGAAAATATCATGATGTGTGTTATGCTTTATTAATTTAGTACTATGTTTTTACCCCCAAGGTTTTCAATTACAATCAGATATTGTCCTATTTCTCTTACCCAAAAAATCTCTGAGTTTTGTTGAAAATTTTCATCTGCACTTGCAGTGATTTTTTTTTTTTTTTTTAATATTGTGAAGAATTGTAATAAATGTGATTGATGATGCAATTCCGTGTTCGAGTTTTGTGCATTAAAAAGATGTAATTGAATGGCCAGATTCCACTGGAGTTACCAACCAAATTCTTTGCTGAAGTTCGTAGGTATTTTATACTAATAATATGGTTATTCAAAAACAAATGTAGTTGGTTTTAGATATATTAATCAATTAGTTAGTGTAAATTAACAGTTGATGTAATATCAATTGCAATATTTGAGTTATTTCAACTTAAAAAATTATGATGTCTGTTACCTAAATCGTGGTCACAAACATTTTTATATAAGAAAACTTTGAATGTTTTATGTGTATAATAATAGCTTTGTGATCTACATGTGTTTAGGATAATGGCTGAGGAATTTGGGTACCAAAGAAGTGGAAAGAAATGCAAAGAAAAGTTTGAGAATTTGTACAAATATTACAAGAAGACCAAGGAAGGTAAAGCTAGTAGACAAGATGGTAAACACTACAGATTCTTCAGGCAACTTGAGGCAATATGTGGAGAATCAAACACTACTCATCATCATGCCTCAACTTCAGATAATACAACTCTTCACCATGCTGCAAATGCTGCTGTTGATTCTCATCAAACTCCAAGCTTCACAATTAACCAAGAAAATGTAATCAATATTGGTGATCATCAAAATTTGAATAATAACTTCAAGTACTCAGAGAGTCTCACAAGTTTCTCAAATTCATCAGAATTTGAGATAACATCATCATGTGAAAATAATGATGATGAAGATCTCTCAGCTGTTGCACACATGATGAAGCAATCAAAGGAAAAAGGGTTAGTAGAAGACCAAAGACAAAGTGATGATAAGAAGGTAAGAAAAAGTTGGAGAGTAAAAGTGGAAGAAATTGTTGATTCTCACATGAGGAACATTATAGAGACTCAAGATACATGGATGGAAAAAATGTTGAGTGTGGTTGAACAAAGAGAACAAGAAATGGCATTAAAAGAAGAAGAAAGGAAGAGAAAAGAGTCAATGAGATTTGATAAAGAAATACATGAACTTTGGGCTAAAGAAAAAGCTTGGGTTGAAGCAAGAGATGCTGCATTATTAGAAGTTGTTAGAAAACATATTGGAATAGAAAGTAAAGAAGCATTGGTATCAAATAATAATAAGAGTCAAGTAAATGATACAAAATATGGATACCCTTTTGAAAGTGTGGGTCAAAGATGGACAGAAATGGAGATTTCAAGTTTGATACAATTAAGGACAAGTTTTGAACAGAGAGTAAAAGAAAATGGTGATTTGGATGATGGTATTTGGGATGAAATAGGTGAAAAAATGGTTTATATGGGATTTGATAGGAATGGAATTGAGTGTAAGAAAATATGGGATGAGATTAGTATGTCTCTTAGAAGGACAGTTGATTGTGGAGTCAAAACTAGGCCTTGGTGTTTGGGACTTAAGGTGACAGATGATGATGAAATTTGACACATTTCAAAACACATGCATGCATCAGAGTTTTTGGATTCTGAGCTTCAAAGAGGTGATTATTAAATTAGCAATTTTGGCTCATGGAAAATCATAAGGTGTAACAATCTAGTTAGGCCAAGAATCTAGTGTTTCCTTTTTTATTTATTTATAATAAATTTTACTCCTTCTGTTTTTATTTATAAATAAAAATAAATCAACAAAAATTAATGTATTTAATTTAAATTTTAAATTAAATATATTAATTTTTATTGACGTTGATTCACTTTTATTTATAAATATCAATTAAAAAATTCTATTTTTAATATTTTGTTAGAAGTGAGACTCAGTCTTTCGTATATTTAACTCTTTCATCCTATTAAACAAATCTTATATTATCATTAGTGTTTTAACTCTGTGTGTGTAGGACTAGTATATGCTTTAGTGTAAGCTCGTCGACATTTGTTGTTTAATTTTATTGACATCAAATGCTTGAGTTTATTAATGATTTATATTGACTTTGTAAGTTTTTATGTTTTTATTGTTTATTATTTATGTATATGTGTTAATTTTTTTTAACATACTATACTATAAAGTATCGTGTGTATTTATGTTATAAGGGTATATTGGTGGAAATTATTATTTTTTACGGAAATTAATGGAAATTAAAAAATAATTGATGTTTATTATAAATAGACAAATAACATGAGAGAAATAAAAATTATAAATGACATATTTATTATAAGAGAGTGAATAATTAAATCATATACAACCATCAAGTGTTAAACATAAATAAAAGTCAAAATATATATATATTTTGCGTTTAAGATTATTGTTTCATAAATATTGTTTGTGCCTCTTCTCAGCTTTCTACCGTTTATTTTAACCAAATGAAAAATTATTTACCCATATGCTGCACTTTAATTTTGCAAACCCGGGGCCTTACGTAAATAGGCGCATTTATTTACAGTGTTTTGGTTGGAAAAAAGGAGGGGTGAAAAGTTTATTTTTTTTGTTTTACTTGTATGAAAATTTGAGTTTTAATATTCATGTTGGTTTTTTTTTTTTAAATATAGAAAAACTGTGTCATTAAAATAAAGTTCTACATAAAAAATTGACGTGTATCATGTATAGTTAAATTTTTATACACTCAAAATAATAATAGTAATAGAACATTTCATTTTTTTTTGAGATGGTCGAGCAAGTGTTTTTCAAAATGTGATATTGTCGGAAATTTTTGGATTTTTCAACGATCGAAAAATTCGGAATACTTATGTTCTTGGGCATTAAAAGTTTATTTTGAGATTGAGTGTATAACCGTCTAACTTGGAAATAGAAATAGAGCAAAAATTTTAATGATAAAAATATTGAATATATATATATATATATATTCTCTTTAAATGAATATCTTTAAGATTGTACGTGAATCTGAATCGGAGTGGAGTTTAGTCAAAATCGAAACTCAAATTGTATAGGAAATTTTGTATTGGATCTGATAAAAAAATTCTTAGGTTCAACATTGAGATGGGTAATGGGTTATTCATATTTTTTTTAATTTAATTTTTAACGATGAACCATCGTATTTTTTCTAAAAAATTACAATCTTAATTTTTTTTTTAAAATACAGTGTAATCTATTTTTACTATTTTTTTAGCAATTAATATATATATAAATATATAAATATACAATTAATGAGAATATAAAAATCATAAAATTGATCATAAAATACTTTCATTGCAAACATCAATCAACAAAAGTTTCAAGGTTTCTAAAATTACATAAAATGCTTGCAAGTATTTAAATAACTAAAATGCAACATCCTAAAATAACTAAATAATTTGTAGGAATTGAGTCATTTGAGAAAAATAGGTTGTGTTTGATTTTACCTAGTACTCAATTTTTTTTAACTGTTTCATTTTGTAAAATAAAAATCGATCATTCACACTTATTTACCCAACTCAAACTATTTCTTTGGGTTGATCCGGATTGGGTTGACACAGCCCATTTACAATCCTATATCTCTCTATACTAGGGATAAATCAATTTCTTTTGAGGGAAGAAGATAATTTATTTTTCTTTTTTAATAAAAAAATTAAGTGTCATTGAAATGTTATATGACCATTTATCATGTAATTCTTTTCTTTTTTTTCTTCAAAACTTTAAGTATATCAAAATATAGACTTTGGCTTTAGACCTTCAAAATAAAAAGAAATATTACTCAAACGTATTTTTTTAGAATAAACACTTATTTTCGTTGTTAAAAGTGTGAAACGCTACTATAATAGTACCATAATGAAAGAAAAATAATTTGAAATACTTAAATCATTAATTTGTTAGTCAATCTAATTTATAACATTAAATTTCAATCACAACTCTATTGGTTTTGATAAATTATTCAAATTTTAACACATCAAATAAATACGTGACACGGTGTGAATTCCAACTATTATTTTGGTTTCTTTCATTACTTTTACATTTTGTAACATTGTCAAAACACTTACTTACCTCCACCAAAAAATCAATTCACGTGCCCTCAAAAGTTTGATACCCATAGTTGAAGTTTGCCTTTCTGTTTTCCATTGTATGAAGAAGAAACACAAGTACACCATACTAAATAGCATAAACAAATTAACATAAGCATTACGACATTGACATCATCATCTATTGAACACTAAATTTTTCTATCACATATGCAAATTGGTACGTTACAAGTAATTGATCTCTACATGTGAAGAAGATGATTGACTCCACTTTTTAGCAGAAGATTTCTTAGTCTCCATAGATACCGAAAATGATGTATGATATCCCATAATGGTTTAATTTCTTTTGTTTTTGTAACTCTCTGTTGTGCATTTTTTTGTGAAATGATACTTTTTTGTTTTATTTTATTTTTGGTTTAATTTCTTCATCGCGTCTCAAATATTAGCAACAACAAAGTTTACTATTTCAGTATTAAAATATAAAAGTTTAAGCAATTTTTGCTTAAAAAATAGTATTAAGTACAAGCAAAAGGGAATTTATTCTACTACATTTAATACTAGGGTTTAATAAGCTTTTAGTTCATATAAAATATCATTATTTATTTTTTAGTTCATATAAATAATTTTAATCAACTTTTATCTCTTTAAAATTCTCGTTTTCATTTTTGATCAATGATTTTATACCAACTATTATGGATCTTTTGAATTTTTGAATGATTTTTTGTAGTAATATTTGATATAAAATCAGGGACTAAAACAAAATAGTAAAATTTTATAAGAAATAAAAATTTATTTAACTCTTAATACTATAATTTCTACAAATTCATTAATTTACATTTTATTTTTTTAATTACTATTTTTTCTTATGAAAAAAGTTCACATGAATAATAATTCAGAGTATGCGATTGATTTTTTTTTAGTTTGAATAAATTAAATGATATCGACAATCTTTTTAAAGTCGTGAGTACTTTTTTTATATATGAGATTGTTGGGAGTACTTTCCTCTATGGAGAGAGAGAAAATTTATTTTTTTATTCTTATATCTTTTTAAAAGTCTTCAAATTTTGTTTGAATTGATTAATTTATAAGTGATACACATCCAATCATATATTTTTGTGTATTTAAAAATACTAAGAGTAAAAGAAGAAACATCCCTAGAAGTGACTTCATTATGTGTTCAGTGTTATCTGCCTATTAGTTGGAAAAGCCCATAATGCTGCACTATGTAATTTGGGCTTTGATCTAGACATTGCTTCTTTCATCCTTAAAAGAAGAAGAAAGCTTTACTCCGTACCCTTTCTTTATTACTTATAGCCCCACATATTTTTTAAAATGCCAATAATACCTTGCATATTTTTTATTATTTATGTAAATTTAAATCACTTTTTTTTTTACCTCCAAAGATTTTCGAAGATAAAAAAATAAAAATATTTCTGATAATTACCGAAAAACTTGGAAAAAGTTTTCTGAAAAAAAAAAAAAAAAACTTATTTTAATACTATCGGAAAACTTGTATGGAAGTTTTACGGTAGTTACCGTAAAACTTCCCTACAAGTTTTCCGGTAGTATTTTTTTGCCATTTTTTTTTTCTTCGGGAAAACTTCCATGCAAGTTTTCCGGTAACTTCCGGAAAATTTCATTTTCAAGTTTTCTGGTAGTTCAATTTTACAAAAAACTTTCGGAAAACTTCATTTGAAGTTTCCCGGTAGTTCAATTTTTTCCGAAAAACTTTTTTCAAGTTTTCCGGAAGTTACTGGAAAACTTCAAATGAAGTTTTCTGTAAAATTGAACTATCGGGAAACTTGAAAATGAAATTTTCCGGAAGTTTAACAAAAAAACTTACTTTTTTTGGAAAACTTTAAATGACGAAACGGTAAAATTTGAAAATTTTATAATTTATAGAAGGACAAAAACGTCATTTCCTTATGTTTGTGGGGTATAAGTATAAAAGGAAGGGTATGAGGTAAAACTTTCTTAAAAGAATCTACTTCACATCCCGACAAATCTATTAAAAATATAAAATAATCCTTCCATTATGTTATTAAAAGTATAACATTAGAATTTTTAAAAAATGTAAAAATTTGGTATTTCAATTTTTTTAAAACTAAAAATTTTGAAACAATTTCTATGTAAATTACTAAAATGGAAAGATTAATGTCGACCAGTCTATATAACTCTTGATGCTACTTAATAATTAAGAGTTCCAATATGTGTCTTTTATAAAACAAATTAATTATATTTTTCATAATTTTAGATATTTTTTAATCTTAAATTTTGGAATATTTTTTTTTTAATTTTTTCATTTATTTAAAAAATTCAGAATATATTTTAGGTTCTGAATATTTTTGAATATTTTTGAAATATTCAGAATTTTGAAAGATAAAATTAGAATTAGTACGAATGTAGTGTTTATATATTGGGGTGACTAGTTGAGTTTACTCATCCTTACTACGACTTAAAGAGGAATCTACTAGACTTCCTAACGTTTACTCCACGTATATCTACAATTTCTTTAGATTTTTATTTTTGTTCTCTTTAATTTCTCAAAAAAATCTTAAATTTTTTAGACTTTTTCCTTTGATATTATGAAATAGCTGGAACCAAAAATGAGTACCTAAAATGTTGGGAGAACATATAAATATTTTGAATTTTTAAAAATTAAAATATTCAGTATTCTACACTTTTAATTTAAAAAAAATCGAAAGTAGCTAATATTCTTGATATTATAAAATTTAAAAATCCAAAATACCGGAATTGTTGGGAAGGATAATTTAATATTTCCACCCATATGTAAGAGTGTGGACCCAGATTTAACAGCATGGACCGGTAAAGCCCAATACTCTTTCTTTCTAATTTTAATCCTTCTGCCCCGTGGAGAATTTTAGTTGTAACTTGTAGCTCAATATTTTTCATCACATACAAATATCTTAGAAAGTTTTAGCTCATACCCCATACAAATATCTTAGAAAGTTTTACCTCATGAAAAATTTGCCATGAAGTTTTCTGGTAGTTACTGGAAAATTTGTCAAAAAGTTTTTTTTAAATTTTTAAAAAAAAAACACTATAGGAAAACTTGAGTTACCGGAAAACTTGCAAAAAAGTTTTCCGATAATTTTGTTTTTTTAAATTTAAAAAAAAAAAAAAACACTACAGGAAAACTTGAGTTACCGGAAAACTTGCCAAAAAGTTTTACGGTAGTGTTAAATCTACGCGTTTTTTCCGGAAAACTTTCTCCCCAAGTTTTCCGATAACTACCGAAAAACTTAAGTTTTTCGGTAGTGTTAAATTTCGCGTTGAAATTTTTTTTTTAAATTTTCCAGTAGAAGTTAAAAAAAAGTAAATTTTAATTTGATAAAATAATAAAAAAAAGTAAAGGGTAATTTTGACATTTTAAAAAATTTGTAGAGATATAGATATAATTGTAGGGGTGTGAGGTAAAACTTAAAAATATGCATAGTAAATTTGAAAATTACTATATGAAAAACAGAAAGGTCGAAGTGTGAGGAAAATAAAATAGGGATGGGTATTTTTGTCCAAAATAAGAAAAGTATAGGAGTACACTCTCCAATTGTTGGGTACCATTAATATTTTCCTCTTAAAAAAAAAAAACTCCATATCCCTTTGTTGGTCCCGTACCTCTACAGTTCTCTTAAATCCCAATTTTGTCCCATACTCACTTTCCATAACAGAAACTCTGAGTATTCCAAATATTTGGAAAAATATATGTTTTGGCAGTTTTAAAAATTGAAATTTTTGGAATTTTGAAAAATCAAATATTTGAATATTCCAAAATATATTATTCTATTAAAAATTTCAAAAATTGAATTTTTTGAAACTCTAAAAATTTCAATTTATATTATTCTAAATATTTGAAATATTTGGACTTTGCTGTACACAAGTTTCAAAAATATAAGGGATCATTTTCCGATAGAAGTTAAAAAAAAGTAAATTTTAATTTGATAAAATAATTAAAAAAAAGTGAAGGGTAATTTTGGCATTTTACAAAATTTGTAGGGGTATAGGTATAATTGTAGGGGTATGAGGTAAAACTTTCGTTCTACCTCACAGCTGTACCTGCCACCCCCTCAAGACACGTGAAAAGACAATTTTACCCTTTTAACAATTTATAATAAATTTCAAAATGGATAATTTTGGAAATTTCAAATTATCCAAATTTTCGAAACTTTTCAAAGTTTCGAAATTCTTGAATTTTTCTATTTCGAAACTTTCCAAATTTATAAACTTTCGAAAATTTTCAAATTTGGAAACTTCGAAATTTTCTAGATTTGGAAACTTCGAAATTTTTTAGATTTGGAAACTTTCGAAATTATCTAGATTTGGAAACTTTCCAAATTTTCGAAATTATCTAGAATTGGAAACTTTCGAAACTTTACAAAGTTTTGAAATTCTTGAATTTTTCTATTTCGAAACGTTCCAAATTTATAAACTTTCGAAACTTTTCAAATTTAAAAACTTCGAAATTTTCCAGATTTGGAAACTTTTCAAAATTTCAAAATTATCTAGATTTGGAAACTTTTGGAATTTGTGATGTAAACATTCGAGAGTTTGATAAAACCATCGATAATCTAGGAAAAAATTTCACTTCGAAGGTTTTAGCTTTTTCAAAACTTTCGAAAATTTACAAAAATTTAACTTCGAACATTTTAAAAATTTGAATTTTATCTAAATTACGTAGTTGTTTTATTTTGAAGATTTGAATGCTTCGAATTGTGGGGTGAATTTTGTAAGTTTCGAATGAAGGGGGTGAAAAAGTGAATGATAATTTTTTTGAGATGGGTTTATAATTAGTAAAAAGGGCAATTAGGACATTTCACAAATAATGGGGAGGTGGGAGGTCAAAGTTGGGGGGTGCACGGTACCTTTCTCCTAGTTCTATCTTTCCAAACTTTAACAAACCATTGTGGATTCTGGCCCATTCACTATGCCATCTTTTTGTTGCTCAATCAGTCTAAGGGAATTTCTTTTCCCCTTTAGGTTTCCGATATCTCCCCAATTTTTTCCTTCTAATTTTGTCTATTTGTTTATGTTTGAATTAACTAATTCCAACTTTTATATGAATTTCTATTTTTTAATTTTTTTTTATGAACTTTGTTCATCTAAATTAATCAATTTTTATATTGTTAAGATTAGTCAACTTGTATATAGAGGCGTGTAAAATATATAGTTAATTGGATCATTTTGATAAATTGAATTGTACTGCCAAAAAAAGAAACCAAACCAATAAAATGGTTTATGGATTGAACTACATATTAAAACAAACCAAATCAATTAAATTGTTCATGAATTGAACCACATATTTAAAACAAACCAGTTAACCAAACTTCATTCAAAAATCAGTTTAACAATTTTAATTTTTTTTTAATCTCAATTAAGATTATTTTTCTTAGAAAATTTTCGAGAGTATTGATTTTTTTTTTTTTGAAAAAATCAGAAAACATTTTTTCTAAAAAATTTTTGAATTATTTTTTATATCTATTTTTTAAAAAAAATCAAAAAAAAAAATTTGCCAAAAGAATTTCAATTTTTTTTAAAAATAATCGAAAGTTTTTTAACTCGAAAAATTTGTTTATTGGAAAATTTTTTAAATCTACTTTTCTCGAAAAAATTCAATATTTTTTTGTCAAAAGAATTTCAAAGTTTTTTTTTTCCAAATAATTAGTTCGAAACCAATTTTAACTAAGTTCAAAATATTAAAGTGGTTTATATTTATAAATCAGTTTCAAACCGGTTTAGAACTGCACTGAACTTGTTTTGAAAGTGATTTTCAAAAATTGAATCAAACCATTAATGTAGTTCAATTCAGTTTTTGCACCACAAACATCTCTATTTGTATGTTGTTCATATTCAAATCACAATATGTAAGACGTGTAAATATTGAGTGCCATTTTATTTTCAATTACTACTTTCCAAGTTATTGTAATGAATGAGAATAAATGGATTCTCATTTTGTGCTAAAAAAACACACATCAATCATCAAATTGCTCCTTAAAATTGTAAGACTTGGACATTTACCATGAAATTTAGAAATAGACAAATATTACATTTAAATTGAAAGACATCAGACAATATATTCATTCGCTAGTTTGTTTGGATAATGAGGTTGATGTGGATGTTAATTGTTTATTTAACGAGCTCAACTGTTAGCCAACTCATTGACACTTAAGAGATGAACTCATTTGCCTGATTTTGAAAACGAAATCAAAAATATTTTTTTTTTAAATATTGAAACTCGGTCATCGTTGCAATGGTAACATTTCCATTTATATAATCCATTTTTGATCTTCTTCCAAAAACCTTCATTTATATAATTTTCTTCTTCCTATTTCATGGTTTTCAAATCGTAGAAAATGAAAAAATAAAAAATCGCACATTCTTCTTCTTGCATGGGTGAAAGCTTGAACTCGATGATTATCAAATGTCACTGTGAAAGAAAAGTTATTATTAGAGTTGTTGCAACTAAAAAGAACTTTGGATGAAATTATTTTTCATTTGCTAAAGGTAATTTCTCCATTTTCGTTTCTCATAATTTTTTCTTCTATTATCTCAAAGTTTGCTCATTGAATTATCTAATTTTCTCCCCCAAATCGAGGCACAAGAAGGACAAAGCCAAACTGAAATACAATTTTCACAATCTGAACCCACTCATGAAGATCAAGTGTTGTCCTAAGAGGTATATTTCTAAGGAGATGCATTAAGAACTAGAAAAAATGAATGATAACTCAAAGATTGCATTGTAATTTTTAATATCACTATAGGGACCAAATTGCTACTAAGTAAGCAATTTCACGAACTGATTTGTGTATATTGATTCTGATTTTTGCAGGTTAAAACATATGGACTTAGAGAACTAATTATATATCCTTATGGGTTTTGTTTAAGGCCACCACTCATCAGAAGACCTACACCACCACTCATGAAACATATGAGTGAACTTTTGAAGAATGAAGCAGTTGAAAAATGAAACATTTTGAATCACGCTTTTTGTCTTGTTGATGTTTTGTTATATTTTAAATGATGTAATTGACATTTTACTTATTAATCTCTCTTATGAAATCATTTAGATGATATATTTGGCACATATTTAGATGATGTTATGATATATTTTAGATGATGTAATTTACACTTATTAATTGGAACTTATTTAGGGTTTAATGAGATTCATTAATGCATTTTAGTATTTAGTTTATTTTGAAAAAGAATGTCTCAAGAGCTAATTTATTTGTAATTGTAATCCTTTTAAACTTATTTGCTTATCAATTATAAATTTCAGATATCAAATTAAATACTTTATATTTCATAGCAACAATGTTATCTAAACATTTTCAAACTAATGTCTCTCATAACAATGGTTCAAAATATACTTCAATATTTTGACTTCATTTCCTAATGACTCAATCTTGTCCATCATTCTTGATTTTCAAACATCTTTAGCTCCATTGTCCTTAGTTGAGAATATTTTTACCAAACTGTCAACCTTGCCAACAACTTTGCCTTTCACGCATCTTTGTCTATATCATCCGGAAAAAATAGAGAAATTGGAGAAGGGGCATGAAAAAACTTCAAAAGTTCTTTTTAGTTCGAGCAACTCTAACAACAACACATATTTCACAATAACATTTAAGAATCGTCGGGTTCAAGCTTTCACCCATCGAGGAAGAAGAATAAGTGGTTTTTTATTATTTCATTGTCTATGATTTGAACACTATGAAAGAGGAAGAATAATGAATTAATATAAATAAAGGTTCTTGAAATAAGAAGATATGAAATCATGGAAAAAGAACAAGAATTAATTATATAGATGAACATGTTACAATTGCAATGATGACATAGTTTCAATTTTGTTTTCAAAATCAGATAAATTAGTCCCTCGTATTTTCAAAATTAGGAAAATTAGTTACTCTCTTATGCGATAATGAGTTTTCTAAGAGCTAGACTCGTCATGTAAGTGTGAATTAGAAGTCTCACATTGCTTAGAAAAGTGATAGTTGAACAACATATATATGTGAGAGGACCCATAAGGCTATTGTCTTAAGGGTTTTGGATTGAGATGTTGTGTCCAACTTACCTCTTGGCCCAATGTATATTCCAATAGAAGTACGAAAGTGTAAAGAGAAACATCCATTTGTGATTTGTGTTAAATGAGAAAAAAGTTAAAAGCCTTTTTCGAACCATCCTATAGGTATGTTATTCTTTGGATTGTCTAACCAATGCATGTGTTTTACCTTTAGTTTTAAAATAACTTTTATGCATATCATTCATTTTAAAATCACTTTTATGCATAAAAAGGACGATAAATTCTTCTTTTCAAGTGTTAACGTTATTGTATTTCATTTAAACTCAAGACTTATAATTAAATTGAAAAATCCAAACACTTTTGGATTAAAGTGGTGTTTAATTTTTTCGTAACATTATAATAAAATGAAAAGATACTGCATATACAATAAAAAGATATGGCTTATACTAATAGAAACTCGACGAGATCAATTTTCACACACTCGTTTAATACAAAATCTAAATTTGTGATATATGTATGACTATTATCTTTTGAACAATATTATATTATAATTCTATAACCTTATTTATTGTATACAATAGGTACTTCAATCCTATTTTAAAATATTTTTAATTAAATCCATATATCATAAAAAATATTTAATTTTAAGGCTAAAAATATTGATAAAACTAAAATTTAAAATAATATTGAGAATACATACAATTCTTTATTGAAAAAAATTTAAACCTACGTTAAAAAGTGAAGGTCTAAAATGTATTTATAAATAGTGACCCTCTATCTTTATAAGATAGTTTTGTAACGATAAATTAAATTCTAACGTAAACAATTTAATATCAAAATCTATTTATTTATATCACCTACCATTTCTACCAACACACAAAACTTAATAAATAGTGTTTGATTGTGACTTCTGAGATATTCTATTAAAAAAAATTTAAATTTCAGATAAAATATTAATAAAATTTAAAATGAATTTATAAAAAATAACACCCCACTTTATAAAATGATTTTGTAAAAATCGATACAGTTTGTTATAAAAACTCAACCTTATACAAAAAAATCTATTAATTTAGATGATTCACTATTTATCCGCCTACAATTCGATTTTGTAACGAATTATTAAGTTTAATATAAAAAATAAAATATCTAATACTTCTCCTAGTAATTCGTCGATCAACAACCCCAATTCCCAACATCGAGGACAACGGACCCATGTGACTTGCAAAGTGCCAGCCGCACATAGTCTTATCAATATTTTTTTGTCTAAACCCAAAACTACAATCATTTAATTTTGACAAAAAATTACAATGATTTGACATTTCTTCCTTTTCATCTCTTGCAACTGAATAAAAAAAAAGATAACGTATAGTTTATTTTATTTCGCAAATTGACAAAATCTCCTATTTATTAGTTACTGCAACAAGTGAAAAGATTGAGCTAGAGAATATTTTGTTAGGCAAGTTTCATTTCTAAGTATATTAAATGTATCCTTATATATCACTTACGTATGCAGAGCACGACCTAATTTTTTCAAGCGCCGTCTCTTCTTTTTTTTCTCATCAACTTTTTTTTATTCATACATATTTGAGGTAATTTTTGTTGTAAAACCATTTATCTAATTTATTTTTTTTATTTTAAAAAAGTGATTTTAATATTAATTTAAATTTTTTTTTCATTTTATTTGTGATTGTGTATTTGAGCAACATATTATGTTGTTGATCACTTAGTACAGCATTTTAAATTTTCTATTTTATTACAGCGATCAGTCTAGTTTCACAAATTATCAGTATAATATAAATTCAATTAATAATATTAGTGTTGGTGACATTAAAGCTTCAAACACATGAATATTTGAGATATTTTAATTTTATCGTATACAAAGATATTATCATATTGTAGATATTTTATTATCTTATGGTATTAATTTATACTAAGTGAGTTTATTTACATATTGATTATTATTTTTAATAATTTTAAATTGTATAACTATGGATGTAATTTACAACAATTTAAATAAATTAATATATTTTTAGTAAAAAGATAAAATCAGTTCCGTAAGGATATAGTTGTATCCTCACATTGAACTCCACCCTTAAATTTGATTTAAAATAGTTCTCCAGAAAATGTACGTCGGTTTATTAAAGACATAATAAATGTTTACAAATATGAAGCTCTCACTGTCTTTTTAGAGGTAGTTGAGGAATATTCTACAAAGTGTTTTTTAATGGGAGTACTTTTTTTCAATAGAGCAACACCCTTTAAAGAAGTCCAAACTGCTAGTGTTGAAAAGGCAACGACAACCTGTTAAAATAATTATATTAATTAGGCAAACTACAATAGAGACTCTTTAATTTAAAATTTAAAATAAATTAATTTATTTTTTCCAAATTAAAAACATTCTCTATCATTCTATATGACAATATAATGTTGGGTTTTTTAGTGATTTTTTTGTTTAAACCTGCAAAAAATAATCTTATTTTTGACATTCTTTTGAAATATAATTTGTTAATATATGTTTTTACTTTTGAATTTTGATGTCATATTGGCCTTCTTTTAATATTTTGGTTAGTATTCGTTGAATGAAAAAAAAAAAATAGTTACATTTTGATAGGAGGAGATTCGCACTAGAATCTCAATATAAGAAAAAATGATGAATTATATTTAAAAGAATATCAAAACAAGATATTTTATTTACGAGTTTAGACACAAAATTATTAAAAATAAATTCAATGTTGTTACTATTTAGAAAGATAAAATATTTTTTTATTTATTAAAAAAATAAATGACATATTTGTATTTATTACTAGTAATATATATATATATATATATATATAATACTATAATAGGGTTATAAAGATTTGGAGTAGCTTTTTAATTTTTCAAATTTTACTCTACTGAAACTATTTTATTTATGCATCTAACTTCTCTAAAGTGAAAGTGAGAATCTCGCTTTAAAAAGTAAAATAAATGATATTAATTGTTAAATAACAAAGAGTAAATTAAATGATATTGACTATTAAATATAAATATTGTAGATACGTAATAATGAATTTGTTATAATAATAATTATTAATTTTTTCACATTATATTTTATTTATTTTAGAGAATTTAAATCCTTTATTTACCATTTTATCATCTTTATTTTACCTTCATTTTAAAAATATTTATAATTATACATGGGTATTTTTTTTTTAAATTTACCTTACATTTAAATTATTTCATTTACGATTTATTCTATTATCAATTAAATAATTGAACTTTTCATTGATAAAAAGCAGACAAATACGTTAATGCCTCTATAAATGATAACTAACTTTAACTAATTATAGAGGAAAAAACAATAGCCTTGTAACGCCGCACGTTTCCATTTTTTTCTTGGTCCCAAAAGTTGTGTTTGTGCCTAAAAACCTCTATTGCACCAAACTTAGTGACTTTGATTATGGAAAGGGACGTTCACCTGAAAGAAAGAAAAAAAGTTATATATCTATTATATGGAGAAATTTGACTCAATGTTATACTTACATATAAACATAATATCAATTATTAATTTAATTATTAATAATTGATATTATTTATTTTATTATTTTGCATTAATAACGAAATCTTATACAGATATATATGGACAAGAAAACACTTAATTAACGCCGCTTTAACAGATTACTAGTATACTTTATAATTATACTAGTACATCAGGCAGTCTTAGAGTAAGAGATAGACTAGGGCATTTAGCAAGAAATATAAATTGAGAGACATAATAGAAGTGTTATATTTTTACTTTATAGTACCACGAAGGAACTTTGTTCAGAGTACTATACTAAATGAGTTTATGAAAGAAATTAATAAGTGAGTTTATTTATAAAATTAAATGTTTTTTAATAAAATAATAGAATTCATTCATTTAAATTAATATAAATGATATTAATTTATAATATAATTCAAAGTCATTAAAATTGAAGAGAAAAAATTATATGCGAACAAACTTTAAAAAATCTAAATTAAGAATATATAATGGTAAAATATTTACAAATGTGACAGTTTATAAATATGACAAAATTAAAATATCGAGAATATTCATACTTAGCTATTACGTTGAAGATGTTTATAAACTAAAAATAATCGCAACAAAATAAAAATAAAAACAACGTTACACTAAAATAACAAATAAAAATGTCACACTAAGACAACAAGATCACAACAACAAAAAAACACACAAAAGATAGCTAAATATAAGTGAAATTAACTTATTTAGATAAAACAGAAAAAAAATTTTTTATAGAAGTGACTTGGAAGTAAAAATTGACTTTAAATTATTTATCTAAGGTGAAGAATCGAAGAAAGGAACAAAATGTAGGTATGAAAGAGATTATTTTTTACTTATATGATATGATAGATTTATTTTAAAAAATTATTCAATTTGAGAAAACAAATTTTTCATTATTAATTTAAAAATCAATCTTATTATATACCATTTTTCATAAGACTACTTTAGTATATTTCTTTTGATTTCTCATGGCATCTTTATACCAATAAATTGATTGTGCATGCTTCTTGAAACATTGATAATTCGATGATATTTTTTTAATACGTTGAAAAATTAAATTTATATATATTAGTATTTTTTTTTATAATTTGAAATCAAGAAAATTAAATGAACTTCACTATCATCGTTATAATATGTATAAACATAAATATTTTTGTTCATATTTAAGGCCGGACAAAATAAATTTAGGTCTTATTTTTTTTAATAAGTTTTTAGGTCCTATTTAATAAAGCCTAGAAATTAACTTGTAATTAAGTTTGTTTGGTCAAATATGAAGAGACGATTAATAAACTAATTTATTACAGTAACTTATAGTTTTTTTATAAGTATTTTATCTCAATTTATTCTTATTATTTGAATCTACATTACTTCTTTATCCTTTTTAAATTTGAAATAAAAAAGAAATCAGTATCCACTTTCAACACAAACTAATCAACCTTCCACTTTTTTTTTATGGCCACATTATAAGTTTATAAGACACACGCCTCATTTCTTATGAATTTTTCATCTTGACTTATTTACTTTTATAAAAATAATAATTCATACGTATTACTATATTAGTTTGTATAATTTCATTAAATGTATATTTAGGATATTATATATATATATATATATATATATATATATATATATATATATATATATATATATTACTGATCAAAATAAACTTACCAAATTAAATCCAATTATTTGATTTAATAGTAAAGATTTGTTTTTGAATTTATAGATTTGAGTTTTGTTAGTGTGGTTGAAAAACAAAAAATATAACTTTTTTAAAGGGTTCATTAAATTCTTATATCTTTCTTTAAGAATGAAAGAGAGTATCGGATATCATTTAAATTTTCAATTATCAAATAGTAATATAGCTTATTTTTCATAAGGGATTAAATATCTCAAAATTTAAAGTAGGACCAACAATCAACTTGTGCAACTAATTAAGAAGGGTTCTAAATTTTTTTATAGTATATTCTCACATTTGAAAAATGTATTAATATTTTTAATTTTTTTTATAACATATTCTAAATTTTAAAAAATTACATTGATATTATAATCTTAAATTTTAATTTTAAGATTTTGTGATTTTAAAAATTTAATTTTTCAATTCCAACGTGACCTTCATAGACACTACGGTGGCTCTAATTTAAAGTATATGAAGTGCTTGTATATAATTGTAGTGATTGTTTGGTTGCATGTTGAAGAAAATCCAACATGCGTTTAGAGTGGTCAAACACAATTTATTTTTGGGTTGAAAGAATGTTTGTTATCACTCAGAATGTGATTCTTTTTCTTGGAATTGATTCTAACAGAGGATGAGAATTTCATCCATTTATCCATATCCATCAAACTACATATCCATCCACTACACAATAAAAATATTAATTAATTGAATCTAATTCATCAATTTTTTTTTCAAAATCCAATAAATCTCTCTTTCTAATGCAATCTAATGAATTTCATTTATTTATTTTAAAACATATACCTTTAAGAAAAATACTATTCTATTTATTTCAAAATATATATATTTTTTAACAAGAAAATATTGTTTATTTATTATTTAAATTTATTTTTACATATATTATTTAAAAAACTATTTTTATTATTTTAGAAATAATTATTTGTAAAAATATTTTTATTTATTATTTAAAAAAATCTGATTTTATTTTATAATTTAGAAAAACTTTTTAAAAATAATTGTTTTTTTATTATTTAAAATAAGTAATTTTATTTTAAAATAAAAATAATAATTTAAATATTATAATTTATTAACTATTAATTTAATTACATAAGATAGTTGGTGACGGAGGATATTTGAATTCCTACCGACGTCTACCGCCGGAGTTCCCCAGCCGACCATCATAAAATCATTTTTAATTGAATTTAATCTTAATTAAAATTAATTTGTTAACATATGCCATTAGGTTATTTGTGAAGGATTCCAAAACTAAAATTTTTGTTGTTGAAAAAATTAATGTTTGAATCTTGAAATAGTTGAATGTACAAATTTTATGATAAATTTTTTACATTTGATATATTAAAATATGACTTTGAGATATAGGTTAATATTTGTCTTTATTTAATAAATTTAATTTTTATACACTATTAATATAAAAAAATTATATTATTAGTTTATCGCAATAAATCATATTTACGATTTTAGAGGTTGTCAACATAAAAATATATAAATTAAATTTTATTAACATCAATTTTTGTGAGTTCAAAAACCAAACATACAATTAATGAAACTGTTGCGAATTGCTGACTACCGTGATTCCATTGATTTGTTGTGAATCTTGGTAAGAGGAAACTCTCAATAAAGAATGTATCGTTGACCTTAAAATTTGATGCAAGGCAAACGCAAAAGCAAAAGCAAAAGCAAAAGCAAAGGTAGTTGCATTAAATGTTTTTAACCTCAGTTAAGTATCAGCCGCTCCATTTGTTCATTATAGTTAGCCATAAATTTGCCATCATCTCTTATGAATTGCTTCAACTAAAGTTGTTGAGTCCATTAACTCCCATCAATATCACAACCCATCTCTCTCACACACCTTACCATTTACTCACCCAAACCCATAATTTCTCTAACTCCTTACAACATCCTCTTCTTCACTTTATTTTACGATCACAATGCTAACAAATGTACAACTACATACGTTAAAAGAATTAAAATATATAGTAATATTATTTTGGAATTTTTTATAAGTTTTAAAATTGTTCTTTTCAACCTATTTTCATCTTATAATCTTTAAGGTAAAAAGTATTCGTTGTTACTGTCTTTATCCTTTAAACACAGAGGTTCATCCATTAAATAACAAGAATTAAAAAATATGTAGTAATATTAATTTTATTGATAATTTATATTATTTTACATGTTTATCATTCAAGTGAGAGAGATAATTAATTTAGGTATTCATTATATATCAAATTATCATTTTTAATTATTAGTCTGTTTCTCACTATTATAAATAAAAATTAGAATTAATATTTTAAAAGTAATGTACATAATAATAATAATAATTGAAAAAAATAATTAAAATTATTTTAAAAATTAAGAATGATATTTATTCTGACATAATTTTTTTAAGGTGCCTAAATCCCTATTCATCAAAGTGATGCCTCACTTCAAAGTCCAACCAATCAAGCTGGCTCCATTGGAAATGCTTTTATTAAACTCACCTAAAATTTCACACTACCTTCCATTCTTAAAACCATCTTGTATCCATGTCTCCTCCATTCTTATAATAATCAAAATCCTCCAATTCCTTCCTTAATTTCCCCCCCTCATTCCATAAACCAAAAATAAAATAAAATAAAATAAAATAAAAAAATGTCTTCTTCTCTGTTTTCATCCTCTGTTTCTCTTTCTTCTCACTACCATCTCATCTTCACTCTCTTGGCTTTTCTCATATCAGTCCTCATTTTCTTCCTCACACAAACAACCAAATCCAAAAAAAGCCACAACCTTCCACCAGGTCCACCAGGATGGCCAATTGTTGGCAACCTCTTCCAAGTTGCAAATTCAGGAAAACCATTCTTTGAATATGTGAAAGATTTGAAAGCAAAATATGGCTCAATCTTCACACTCAAGATGGGAACAAGAACAATGATCATAATAACTGATGCAAAGCTTGTCCATGAAGCTATGATTCAAAAGGGTGCTCTCTATGCATCAAGACCACCTGAGAATCCAACAAGGAACATCTTCAGTGCCAACAAGTTCACTGTGAATGCAGCTGTTTATGGTCCTGTTTGGAAATCACTAAGAAGAAACATGGTTCAGAACATGCTGAGTTCAAGTAGAATCAAGGAGTTTAAAAGTGTTAGAGACAACGCAATGGATAAGCTTATTAATAGGCTTAAATTTGAAGCTGAGAAGAATAATGGTGTTGTTTGGGTTCTCAAGGATGCAAGGTTTGCTGTTTTTTGCATACTTGTTGCTATGTGTTTTGGTTTAGAAATGGATGAAGAGAAACTTGAGAGAATAGATCAAGTTATGAAGAATGTTCTACTTACTTTAGATCCAAGAATTGATGACTATTTACCAATTCTAAGCATGTTTTTCTCTAAACAAAGAAAAAATGCTTTAAAAGTTAGAAAAGAACAAGTTGAATTCATGGTACCTTTCATTGAACAAAGAAGGAGAGCAATTCAGAACCCTGGTTCAGATCAGACAGCTACAACTTTTTCATATTTAGACACTCTTTTTGATATCAAAGTTGAAGGTAGCAAAAGATCATCACCTTCTAATGAAGAATTGGTTTCACTTTTATCAGAGTTTCTCAATGGAGGAACTGATACAACAGCAACTGCAGTTGAATGGGGAATAGCACAACTCATCGACAATCCTAAGATTCAAACAAAGCTTTATCAAGAAATTAATGCAACAGTAGGAGACAAAAAAGTGGAAGAAAAAGATGTTGAAAAAATGCCTTATTTACAAGCTGTGGTGAAAGAATTATTAAGAAAACACCCTCCAACACATTTTGTTTTAACACATGCTGTTACTGAAGATACTACTTTAGGAGGCTATGATATACCAACTAATACGAATGTTGAGGTGTATACAGCAGGTATAGGTGAGGATCCTAAACTGTGGACCAATCCTGAAAAATTTGATCCTGAGAGATTTGTTTCAAAAGGTGAAGAAGCAGATATAACTGGTGTAACAGGTGTGAGAATGATGCCATTTGGTGTTGGGAGAAGGATATGTCCTGGTTTGGCTATTGGTACTATACATATTCATTTGATGTTGGCTAGGATGGTTCAAGAGTTTGAATGGAGTGGTTATCCACCTGGGAAGAAAGTGGATTTCACTGGCAAGATGGAGTTTACTGTTGTGATGAAGGAGTCTTTAAGAGCTGTCATCAAACCAAGAGGTGAAACAGTGTTGTAAAACTTTTTTGTTGTTGGTTAATTATGGTTTGTTTGTTTCTACAAAAGATTTACTATATCTTTTTACATATACATCATCATGTAATAATGACTTACGCATATTATGTCTTGTTTGTTGGACAAATTTATCTTGGATCTGTCATAATTGTATCTTAATCTTATTTATTGGATACATTTGTTGTTTTATCCTTAGTGTATATGAATACACAACTAGTGTCTATTATAAATAAACAGATTAATTCAGGAGTTCATTTCTTCACTTTTTTTTTCCTTATGTGAAAGTATGTAATGCAATGGAAGGAAATTTTTGCACATCAACGGATATACTACTCCCTTTGGACTCATTTATAAATCAAATTATCTATTTTCCCACTTAAAAATAATATTGAGGTGCATTTATTTTTTTTGATTTCATGTAAAAAAAGAAATACATTTACTAACTTACTTCTAATTATAATGGTCATCTTTTCGCAACATTAATAGATTAATTTAAGAGTATTTTTGGAATAATGACATTTAATATGGACAAATTAGTTGGCATTTGCTTAAATTTGAGGTCAACAAATATAACACATTTTTGTTGTTGTTTATAATTGAATTCAAAACAGTGGACCACTTATTAATAGAAAACAAAAGTGTTTTTCCAACCTCAACTTGTTGAACAAATTCCAAATAGATCACCGTATCACCGATTCAGCTGTAAATGTAAAAATAAAGTTAAAATTTCATATGACTATTAAGCACCACCACTTAAGAAAGTGGCTCACCTTATAGTTTGCCACAAAAGAGAGTGTATAACAACACTATGATAGATCTTTAGAAGAATCTACTTTCTAATTGATACAAGTTTCATAAGTAGAAAGTAGAATCATAGAAGAATCTACTTTCTAATTAATATAATATAAAAAATAGTGATATACTCTTGTGCGTTGTCTCTTTGGGTGAAATGTAAATACCAGGAAATAGTGAGGGAACAACCGGACAGCTGGTACATGCAGAGAGCATTAGCAATGGTTGAATTGACTCATATGACAGAATATAAGTTACTTACTGACATCACAGGTTAAATATTTTGCAGAAATTTGATGAGTAGGTAAGTAGTAATTGAAAAAAACTTCAAATAAAGAAAAATATAATAACTGAAACTGGCCTTACTACTTGAAAACATGAGGGTAGATTTTATTAAATATCAGAAATTAATTAACCATGACCAAAGTAACCAAAATAATAATAATTGTGATAAACAGAAAGAATCATATTTCCATATATTACATAAAACCTCAAGTACAGGTATAAAAAATAAAAACCTCAAGTACAATATTTTTTACCATGTTATACGTTATAGAGTATTTACCAGCATTAACAGTGGTTAATCTCAGTCAGGATATATGTTGGACACAATTATTTTTCCTCTCTTAAGTGGGGTTTTCCATACACAAGAATCATGGTTTGAATATCTGACAATTTATTTAAGGTGTCTAAGTTCCTCTGTCATTCAAATCAACTGCATGCTGATTCTATTTGATGTGACACTTACGCAAATGTGCCCTTGACCTAAAGACATTGGGTGCAACTTATGCTGAAAGACTCATCAATTCATGTAATTATGCAATTCTACAAGACTAGTAATGTAATTCTAGTTCTTCCATTTATCCATCATTTTGACATAACACATAAATAGGAAATGCAGCTCATCATTTTTTGGACAGAAGGAAATGTTGTTCAACAATTATTAGTCTAAGATAAAAATATTTATTTCGTTTGGGCCCAAACTTACTAGGTTCAGTCCATATATACATGGACAAACACACCTCAGTATTACACCATGACAGACTAATAACATGTAGTAGACTAACACTCAGTACACATGCTTGTAGGTATAAAGTCTCTTGCTCATGTACCATATTTACATGTCCCTTACTTTTCACTCTCAATATTTCTATAAGTGTATTATCATGTTAGAGTTGGATCTTTTCCCTAATTACAGATAGAGAGAAAAATGATGGAATTTTTACAGAGTTGTTATACCAAAATCATAAATACTAGTAGTGTTTAGGGGGTGTGTACCTGTCTACCTGACATGTTTGTAGGATTCATAGCCAGTTGGAGAAGAAAGTTGTGAAAAAGATTACTGCCCTCTACCCAGTTAGGGTTAAACAGATGAGGCTAATGATTTGACTATTCTATTTTACCAAAGTAAAGCAAGACAACTCAACCTTCGATGAGAATATCAATGGCTGACATGCCAACATATCCATATTTTCTTACACATATAATGATATACACATTGTTAATCTGTTAATTCATTTTGTAACAACTGTATTGAATTGCTTACATTACAAGAGTTGGTTCACCTTTTTAATCCTTCTACTAGTACTTTGCCTATTCCTGATCACAAACAAACAAGTGGATTCTAGGTTGCACAAGATATAATCTTTTCACAAAGAACCTAATTATTCAATTTTCCTTCAAAAACATTATAAATAAAAAACAGATGAAAAAAGAAAGGGAAAATAATCACCATGAACCTTACTAGGACAAGACGTGTATCACAAAAAAAAGTATACAATGTTAAGCAAAAAGACAAGATACAATAATGACAGTGTGTGAATTGCATTAATACAATGATCTACAAGGGAAAGACAGCTGTAGCTGCTGCTGATCGCAACTAATTCTAGTCTTTAACAACAATTACAGCTAAGAAAATGAGAGAGAGAGAGATTCAAGTCCTAGCTACTGTTGAAGATCAAGAAAAGAACAAAGGAGGAGACAGCAAAGGGAGGCCCTTGAGAGGGGTAAAATTTCTTTGCTATATACAGTAAAATAGTAAAAGAAAAGAAAAACCATCTTTCAACATGCTAATACATTTAACACTCCAATTTTGGAACATGAACTTTACTGAATTAGTGATTTGAAAGGAACCAATCAAAATTTATAAATTTGATGGGCTCTCTACATGCTTCTTCCCTTCATCTTTAATGAAATCGCTTGGACTTAAGGAGGTGAAACTGTTGATATCAACTGCTCCACCACCCTCAGATGGAAAGTGATCCTCTTGTATAGGGTTCACCCCATGGTTGTCGGGGATTCTTGTTGACGATAATCCAATATCATCCATCATACAGTGATAATGATGAGTGTCGAAGGACTCCATCCCGTAATGGGAGCTATATACAGGTTGCATTGTTCGTGTTCTCTCGGAAAATTCACGCAATGATATTCGACAAACAGGACAAGTGGCATTCTGTTGCAGCCATATGTCTATGCAGGTCATATGGAAGGAGTGTCCACAATGGGGGAGGATACGCAGTGTATCTTCATCTTGGTACTCTGAGAGACAGACTGTGCATCTGCAAATACAGCAAAATTGAATGTCGGGTACCATGAGGTAATTATCTGATTGAGAAGTGTAAGTCAGAAATTATTTAATACTCCAATACCTAAAGCCCTATCCAAAATTAAGTTCCTGACATCATAAACTACATAAAATGAAATTTCATATTTGAAAGGTATTGATAACCAATCACTATTGTTAGTGAGTCCCAGTTAGTTAGGGAGGGAGTTAGACAGGAATGCAAATAAATAGAAAACGGGGGTTAGAGGAAAGCCGGCTTGTCGTTTGAGATAAATAGGGCCTTTAGGCAATGGGCCTGTATGCTGATCAAGCCACCGATGATCAACAAGCTCTCTAGGATAGCTTATAAAACAGCTGACAGCTTATATGAAAATAGTTTAACCACACTTTATCATTGATTATAGAAATAGTTTATAAATAAATGCTTAATTAAGTTATTTACCTTTTCCCATATGCACCCGCATGTAAAACACATAACACTTTCTCTAGCAGTCTAGTGAGATAGACACATTTTCATTACAAATGCACAGAAAAACGGCCATAACCCTCACATGAACTAACTGTATAATTTCATTATCAACAAAATCCTGTTAACATCTTCATTACAATCTCCTGTCCCTACACTTTTATTTAGCTTAACTACCGAATTGGGAAGAAACCACATTATAATATTTTGCTAAGAAAGTGTTATACAGTGATTAACAGATTAACAATAGAGTTTTACTAAACCCTCAATGTTTCAGCTCACTGATCATACAAAACTTAGGGGGGGAAATTAAAATCAGAAACAGTTTGAATAATGAAGTTACATACTGAGAATTTTCACCAGCAGCAAAAAACTTGTCACTGTACTTCTTTACTGGAAATTTAGCTACATCTATGCGTTCAAGACCTTGACAACCACGTTCCATCTACACATAGTAAAATGTCCAAATCATAAATCAAAAAACAAATTTTCAATGGGAAAAAAAATACAAAGTTTTGACTGCACATTGCATTTATTTTACAAATAAAAGAACAAATTATTATAAAATAAAACAAATTATCTCAAAGGATCAAACTTTTGAGATGAACTATGAAATGATTACCTACCATGGTGAGATTGGATCTGGAAGCAACGAGAAATGATCTTCTAGAAGCATTCATTTGAATTCGAGCACAAATGAGTCTTGTGCAAACGAAAACAATAAACATTGTGCTAACAGCAAAACCAATCACAGTCATCACCAAGTTAATCCCAGATGAAATCATTGTATAAAATTTCCTTAATTGATTGATAAACGCACCCCTCACCAAGGAGAATGAGAGAGTGTGAAATGAGTTTGAGACGGTGGGAGCAAAGAAGTGTGGTTTATTTGTTGGGGGATGAAGAGTGAATCAGAGAGGGTTGGTGAGTGAGAGTGGAAGTGTGAAATAGAGGATTGAAACCCTAGAAGTGGAAGGCATGGTTGAAGAAGGAGTGAAAATGTCCTAGATTTGAGGGTTCGATGACCAAGCGTTTTTAGATCTCATTATTCGAGGTGTTATTATTATTATTATAGTATTATTACTATATCACCTTTGATGTGACTTGGAAAGTTTAAACTTGGCACGGAAAATAAAGTTCTCTTTCTTTGAACTCACTCTCACTAGGGGAGAATTCAAGTTCCAATTCATGCTCTTCTAGATCAAAATGTTTTTGCATCTAGATGTAAAAGTTGTATTAAGTTGAATATTCTCAAATACTTGATACTTCGTAAGAGAAAGAAAAATAAAATATCAATGTATATTAAATATTTTGATTATTAAATTATTTTATTTCATAAATAGATCCTCAAATATTCCAAGGAATTCAAATTCGATTGAATTTATGGGCAAAAAACAAATACTTCAACTACTAATATAAGAAAAAAAATAGTTGTCAAAAAGTTAATATTATTCTTTTAAAAAACACTACATAGGGCATATTTGTAAAAAATAGACTATTCCAATTTTTGTCTTCAATAAATTTAAAAAAAAGTATGAAATAAATATTTATTATTATTTATAAATGATTCATAAAAAATATAAAATAAATATTTGTAAATGATGTACATCAAAAATTATGAGACAAATATTTTTTATTGATATGCAAAAAAAAATATTGGACAAATATTTGGAATCGATAAATGTTAAAAAACAATCGGATAAATATTTTCGTTGTCATGTACAAAAACATAAGACAAATATTTATTATTAATAATATGAAAAATATAAAATAAATATTTATCATTAATATATAAAATAATATTTTTTAATTTAAAATTTAAATAAAATTCTAATAAAATACCAATCACGTGTCACTCGTGATTTTGCACTAATTTCTTTCTAATTTTATCTATAGTATTATTATCACCTTTAATATGACTTGGAAAGTTGAAACTTGGCATAGAAAATAAAGCTTTATTGGACGAAACTCACTCACAATAACTATGGAGAGGTGGATGATTCAAAACTCACGTTTCATATTTCATATTAAATGTTTTACAGCTATATATATGAGATGTACCATACTTACTAGATGAAAAACAAAGGCTTTTTACGTAGGAATTTCAAAGTAATTATTTCCTGATTCTTATAATTCATATAAATTAAAAAAATATTATTTTTTATTAAATTACTCTTATTAATTATTGGTGTATTTATAATTATCATCAACACAAAATAAAATACAATGAATTGAAAATGATACATATAGTATTAATTAAAGAGTACAATTAAAAAAATAATGAATATTATCTTAAAAATGGAAAGAATAATTCATTTTACCATAAAATTTGGAAGGTGTTCAAATTTTGATAGTTAATTTTGACATAAATTTCAAATACACAATATAAACTCAAAAATATAACATAGATATTAAAATTTAAAATTAAAATCTAGATAAGTTTAGATGATATTTTAATTGT
>JBBPBO010000001.1:9049650-9155771 GCA_037974295.1 Cicer cuneatum | reverse complement strand
ATCATCTTTTTTGAATAATAAGTTGAATTTAAAATATATAAAGTTAAACTAAATGAGAGGTAGTTTAGATATACTATTATTTAAAAAAAAAATGAGCTGTTTATATTTCATTGTAAATGGAATATAAAGTAAGTTGTTTGAGGAGATAATTTGATATACTTTTTTGCTAAGGGTAAATTAGTGATATTAAACATTAATAAATAATATTATATTTAATTTGATCTTGAATATAAAAAAAAAATTTGTTCAACAAAAATTAATGTCTTTGGTCAAAATTTAAAATTAAATATATATTTATTTTTGTTGACTCATTTTATTTTATATTTAAGAATGGAGAGTATTTATTTTCTAACAATAAAATAGAAAAAGTAATGGTATTAATGGATTGGAAATTGTACCAATTAATGCACACTCATACTTTAAGTTGTTATCATAATCTAAAAGACAGTGGAAAACCATTTGCACCTCGTGAAAAGGTAAGAGATAAAATAAAAGTAAAAAATAGCACTTTATTTGTCTTTAATTATAAAAATCCTTTGACATATTTATTTGTCTATAAATATAAGACAATTTATAAATTTTTAGATGCATTTATCACCCTTTTCTAAATATATCCCTTAATTATAATAGAATATTAAAAGTTTTGTTGTATGTGTGCTTAAGAATAAAATTTTATAATGGCTCTATCTTATTTTACTCGTAGACAACACTCATTATATTCATCATCATCTCTTATTTTTTTACTGGTATTCATCATCATCTCTTATTTTTATTACTGGTATTCATCATCATCTTATCATGTTCACCAAGGTGTGAAAAAATGTGTTTAAAAATTTATAATATAATGTGTAAATTAATCATTCAAGTTTGTGTATTTGGGTATTATACTTGGAAAATGTTAACTAGTATACTCAGTTTATTTTTTACTTGTATGCATTTTCTGAGTATTATAACACCTGAGTCCACAAACTTGATAGTGAAAATGTATTGCTGATAACACAAAAGTGGATTTGTAAGGATATATTGCATTATACTAAATTAATCAACTATTTCTAGAAGTGGATCACTTGCATTTTTTGAAAAGTTGATAATGAAAATTAAACCTTTTTATCTATTATTGCCATGACATCATCTGACACCTCACAATATTTTAAAAAGAAATGTGTGTAAAATTGATAATGGTGATGATGATGAGTTTAAACATTACACACAAAACTAGATGATAGATGGCCAAAAATGTTAACAGTGCCGCATAATGTGTTGTATGCAATATGAACAATTAGTACAAGTAGAAGAGTCTATAGGATATTTTGTCACAAATAAATATCACCACAACAAAACTAGAGAGAATACATAGAATCACCTGCAAAGTACATTACATACATGATACATGACAATAACATCATAAACTGATGGAATTATATACATGGTTCATCTAAAATGGTCGCCATGAAATGAGAACTGATCGGCAAAAGGAACCCCAACTGGTCTACTAGAATAGGGTTTTGAAAGTTCGCCACCATATTGCGTCTGCGGCGATGTAACTTGATAGGACGGATTGACGGGAAACGAGGGATACACAGGTTTACTAGAATTGGGTGGGTCTCCGTTCAAAAAAGGATCAAAAGGGGACTTTTTAGAATCAGATATTGGCCCATTTTCCAAGTATTTGGTCGTGTGAGCTTGATCATTTGCAGACAAGCTCATCATTGTGCCGTAATAGGGGTTGGCGACGAATTGACCATCAGAAGTTCTAGATGTGCCTCTATTATTAAGATAAAAATTTGAACCGAATCCACCAGCTGAATCATGAACACCAAATCTAGAAGTTGCTTCATCAGAAAAATCTGTTGGTAGTCTGAAGAGACCAGAAAATCCAACAGGAATGTCAAACCTACCCTCACTTTTACCGACAAAAGCAGACGGTTTAACAGCTTTATTACTGCTCTCTACCAGTGGCAATCTATTGAGCTCCTGTTGTAGGGATAGCCTAGCTTGCTTAAGTGATTCAAGTATCCCATTGATCTCATGCGATTGTTCGCGAAAAACTAATGCATAAAGGTCATTTTTGTTTCTTGAAGAATCATTTTGGTGCAGACCACCGTGCTGAATATACGTTGGAAAGGATAAAGTTGGCTTGGAATCGGGGTAACCACGCTCATGTGGATCATGATAGTTCACCTCAGAAGACTGAGGATGAGAGTTTACCGAGCTCTTAGGTTGGTTTCCGTTAAGTGGTGAATGTGAATTTTCTTGACCAAGCAAATTGGAAGTGCGGAAAGTTGTGCTATTCTGATTGTTGTAATCTCTCGTGTCATCATATGATTTTGGCATGACATCTCTGGCCTTGGATTTGAATATTTCTTCAGATGAGCGGACACCTCCTGGCTTGGCTTTATCCTCTTGAGCATTTGAGGTGATCGCCTTGGAAGATGACAGAATCTGAGCCTTGCTTTCCTCTTTATCCTCAGTCATATTTGAGCGATTCCCTGGATCACGTGAATCCTGCATAATTTATGACGCAAAACAACGTTTTGAGATTTCAGGTGATTCTAAATGGAGCAGAAAACCAGTAGAGAACCTACGTTGAATAATAAAATCATTTGATGTAGAAAGCATATAAGAAGATAGTATTCATATCTGTTACTAAACTGAAACGGTAAAATTTAAGATCATGCAAAAACTCTTGCCATACATGCAACAACCAAACATCAACAGATTTCAAGAAAAAGCACTTAGAATATGAGACACGTACTGGTGTTGTGCTGTTATTATTCTCTCTAAATCTCTCCTCCCATTCTCTTTGAGCCTTCTCCATTGCTCCAAACCGGTCAATAAGTTGGGCTTGGTGTTCAAGTGCCGTTTCCATGTCCTCCTCTCTTCCGCGTCTATCTACATGACGATTTTTGTTAACTAGGTTCACCTCCAATTCATCCCCTTCTGGAATTTTAGATTCAATTCTCAGAATGTTGGACCCATCAACTGAGCGATTTGGATATCCTTCAGAAGAGGAAACAAATTCATTTTCTTGGCCGTTATCCTCAACAGACTTATCTCTGGATTCCTCCACCACCGACCTGAGAAAACTCGAACCATATATTTGTTAACTTCATAAGCAATTGGAAGATAAGTATTCAAAGATAATAATAAATAAATATAAATCACATTTGGGGTTATGCATATCTTAGAGGGAAAAAGCTTTGCTAGCCATTATTAACTGTCCATGACAAGTCAAACTGAACTAATATACGTCATAAACTTAAGTAATTATTTAAAGTGGAGTTACAACATATTAGCATTCTACTTTACTTGGATTCATAGGTAAGAAAATGAGTTGACACAACAAATGCACATAATAAATGAGAGGAGAAAATGTTAGACACGAACCTGGTTTGTCTATGTCTTATCCTGCGACATGACTTTCCTTGGTGGTGCTTTGGAGAAGAACTGACAGATGAAAAACTGTTTTGCCTTCTCATATTAGAAGTCTTGTATTTTTCAAGAGAATGGGGAGAATCGTGACGTCCTTTCCAGGACAAACTTCTATTGGATACTGGTGAAGAATCCACAACATGAGAATCATACAGTTCATCTGACTCGTGCCTTCTCTCTTTTGAGCTCCTATATCTTTCACCCTCTTTTGAAGATTCATTACTAACACCAGATTCACAAGGAATGTCAAGGTCTGAGCCTGAATCTAATTCTTCAGATAGATCACTTATCCCTTGATCCTCCAAAATGGCAAGAACGTCTGCAGTGGCTTTCTCAGCCATCTTTCTCTGAAGAGTCACCGTCCTAAGCTGGTCCTCTAATTCCGCAACCTGGTAAATTTAGGGGAAAATTGAAGTTAAAAAGAAATTATTAAGAAAGATCACAAAATTTTGATTCCACAAACTAGCAAACGTAAACTTGACATGCCTTTTTTTCCAGTTCAGCAGTTCTCTGTCTAGCACTTCTTGAGATTGACCTTTCAGCAAGCAATCTTGCCCGCAGGAATTCAATAGTCATTGAAGTGGAGTCCTCCATGCAGGAAGTAACCCTAAAGGACACGCACATCTAATGAATATAGCTCAATTGGAGATCTACTACAGAAGGAAAAATGAAGAAATAATAAAATATAATACCAATACTAACCTAGTAACAGAAAAATCTTAAATAACTACCATTCAACTTACTATGGGAAAACTAGTATGAACAAAGGACCTACAAGGTGACATCACTGTCTTCCTTTCTACACTCGCTGCCTTACCTTGCTCCAATCTCCACCCTCCAGCCAGAGAAAAATAACAAGGAATTTTGCCTACATCAACTAGAGTCATACCAATTGGTACTTTTATTGAGAGTTAGCTGAAGTGAAAGGGGCGACCTGGTAAACTGTTACCTAGGAAAGCATGATCCAGGAAAGGGCCCCCTCGGCTAAAAAGGTTAGGGTGAAAGCACTGCCAGGGTGGGCAGCTAGAGTGAGCCATCATCGGCGCAGGCTCTGAATGCAATATCATGTACCACAATAAGTAAATAAGAAAGCCCGGTGTGGTAATATGCCATAACCAAAAAGACTAGTAGTCTTTTTACACGAGTTCTTGTCATGGATTTAAAGTAACATTATAATAGTCCAACAAAATGAATAAAATGTGTCCACTGTCTAGTAAATTGAAATCAACACTTGAATTACAAGGATATATTAAGTTGATTAGTCCAAGAGTTCCATCACTAACTTGGAGGAATTTCTCCAAAGTAAGGAGAATTTTCCACCTATTTAACAATAATAACATAGTGAACCAGATGTAGAGACAACCGAAATGGAACCCCGATAGGTTCAGTTGACAGGTTTAATTGATTCCCAATGCAAAAGTAAATAAATAAATCATCCTATGAAGCACGAATTCTCGGATGCTAACACACACACCATACACAACACTGACACTATAAATAATTTGAAAAAAATAAACTAATTGAATGTAATCAATGTTTCAGTGTCGTGTCGGGCACTGGGGACACACCGTCGATCAGAAATGTATGTGATAATCATCCCAAGTCCCATACTCCATCAACACTTATAGCAAATCAATCACGGAACAAAACAATAAAAATAAAATAAATGATTATATAAATATAAAAAAAGGAACCAGAAGACAGTACTGTTTAATTATTGAACTGCTACGGTACACCATCAGAAGAAAACTATGAGTAAGCGAACAAGCTAAATAAAACTGTTGCAAAATCATGAGAGAGAGAGTAAAAGCGTGGTCATAAAAGAGAGGAGACACCTAGAAATCAGAAATTGAATAAAGGGTAACTGAAATAACCTCTGGTCTTGCGGATCGAGTGTAGGGGTTGGCATGATCATGAAGAAAGTTCAAAGTCCAGCTTGTTAGAAATCATCAAAAGCCGACTAGAGAGAGAGAGAGAGAGAGAGAGAGAGAGAGATGTGTGTGTAGCTTTGAGTGTGAATTGAGAAGAGGGTTGTTGGGTCATCTAGGAATGAACAGAGGAAGGTTCTTTCATTCGACCACCATAACTCATCTTCTTCAACTAATTTTCCCATTCTCTCCTTTTAATTTTTTTATTATCATCTTTATTTTTTTGTGAAATATCTCTATTGTTTTATTATTAACACTACTACTTCTTTTGTATTAGTATCATTTACTGGGGGATTAATGGCATGCACTCTTTCAGCTAATTCAGCTTTACACTAATATTTAATTTGATAAAAAATTATTATTTTGTTAATTTTAAGATTTAGCTACAAGAGTTGGCTTTAGTAAAAAAAAAAGCTATACAAATTGATTGATAGTTGGAATATAGGAACTTTCGTTTAAAAAGAAAAAAGAAAGTGAAATTTTATTAATGCATTCCTAAAGTTAGTTTTTCTTTCATTTTCATATAAAAGAGATATTTTCTTTTTGACATGCATAAAAAAAAAATGTAAAGTTAGTTTAATCACAGAAAAAATTTAAAAAGCGTCCATCGTTGTTGTATGTATCATTTAACTTAACATATTACCTTTTACGATTTACTTTGATTAGTTGTAAGTTTTACACTTCCCTATTTTTTTTTGAGTATTTGAATTTTTTTAAATACTCTTTCATGTATTGTTTCGAATTCAACAAGTCAAAAACTTAAATTAATTGGCCCGCCCAAATAACTTTAAACAATAAGCAATCTTCTCGGACACTTTATAACACATTTTTTTTATTAGTTGAAATTAATCACATCAAATTTTATTGGTTTCAATATAAACTTATTACATTTTATATGAATTTTAATCAATAAAAAAAATGTGTTGAAAAATTGATATTAAATAGTATGATGTTAAGATTATTCTTAAACAATATATTTAACTTAATTGACTAATTGAAAACTAAGAAAACATCAAACATTGACTAACACATAACCTATTGAGCTTTCAGCTATAAAGTTAACAAATTATACGAGTCTCAGCGATATATTGTTAACCCTCATTCTAATTAAGGTACAATAACTCTGTAAGCAACAACTACTTATAATAGAAAAATTCTAAACAATTTTTATTGTGATCAAGCTACAACAACTCTTAAACAAAGACAAAACTTGAACGAGTAACTAATCAAATGATTTATATGGTCGAATATCTTATACTCAAAACTAGTATAATAATTGGTTTGCCACCATGTCTCACCAGGGATGTCAGCACATACCACTAAATGGGGCAACGGTCCGACTAAGTTGTTTATTTGAGTATTAGTTATTGAATAATTTTATTTATCTTCCATTAAAAATTAAACTGTTACCCACACTAAAAAATATAAATAATTTCATTTATGGAAAATGTAATATACAGTGGTGTGTGAGATTAACTGTGGAATGGTTGTTTGACCACAAATATAGAGAAATATATTTTTTTAACAAATGAAAACAGGAAAAGAGAAATTATAACTCAGATGATAATTGGATCTTTAATTTTTTTGGTATATAACTGTATAAGTAATTTTCAATCTTGTTTGTAATAAATTGGTGATTTTTTATATAAACACCTAAAGTATATATTATCGTACTCGTTAATCAAAATCTATCAATAACTGATATTTAGAATTGTAAAATTCAAATTCAAATTAAAAATTGCATTATTTTAGAATTCTATTACAGGGATTGGAATAAATTATTAAAATTAATAAGGTTAGGTACACACTCCTCTAGAGACTATGGGGAAGTAGATGAAAATATATTGAAATATTTACGTTAAAGAGTATCTTATTATCATTCATTTATTAAAATTAATATAAATCTCATTATTTGGAGGTTACAGAAAATATATTATCAAAGGTGAACGAGATTGTGTGACATTGTACCATAATAAAAAAATAAGCATGTTAAAGTAAAAAAAATTAATTAAAAAACATTACAAATGTAATTTTTTTTACTAAATTATAATAATTAAAATATTAATTTTATCATAATTAGTTTATAACTACAAATTAGATCGCTATAAATTTTAACTTTTATTATAATTATTTTAAAATTATATTAAATCACGAGGCGAGGAGACCACAGTGTTAAATTATTTATCCATATCAATTAAATTCAAAAAAATAATAATAAGGGTGTTGCTGTTTTGACAGTCTTGTTGACATCCAGTAATAATAATTTGTTATCACTGTAAAAAAAGAAAAAAAGTAAACCCAGATAATACAGTAGCGAACAACATGAAAGAAAACGAAGTTGTTAATTGTTATATTATAAAAAAAAAAAAATTATTATTCGTTGAAATAGTGAGTAGTAGATTACAACAGCGTTGAACCGATCTCGTGATCGGAATCGGAAACTCGAAAACAAACCAAAAATGTATTACTGGGTTGGAGCCACTTCTTCTGATTACGCCGGAACTCCTCCCCAACCTCGCAGGTAACTAACCAACCTTTTTCTGTTTTCATTTTTTCAGAAACCAATTTGTTTTAATTATTATTACTTTCAGTGGTCATTCTGCTGTTAACATCGGAAAATCCAAGGTTGTCGTCTTCGGTGGTCTTGTCGATAAGAAATTTCTCAGTGATATCTATGTCTACGATATTGGTTAGTACTCCCTTTTCGTTTTGTTCTTATTATTATTATTATTATTATTATTACTATTATTATTATTATTATTATTATTATTATTATTATTATTATTATCAAATTTGCGGATTTGATTAATTGTATTTACTAGCAATTTTCAGAGGCTAAGCTATGGTATCAGCCAGAGTGCACAGGAAGTGATTCAGATGGACATGTGGGTCCCAGTCCACGAGCATTCCATGTCGCTGTTTCCATTGATTGTCACATGTTCATTTTTGGTGGCCGTTCTGGTGGTCAAAGGTTTGCTTTCTCTTTTATTGTTTTCTTTCTCATTTTATCTTATCATTCCATGATTTTATTCATCAGTGAGAGTAAGTACACTGAGAAAGAGTTCATCTTGATTAGACTATGATCCTGTTTGGATAAACAACTTATTTATTAGCTTATAGCACAAACACTAATGTATAAACTATTTTCATAACACATGGTAAAATAAAGTTAAACTGATTTTATATAAGCTATAATCTGTTTTCATAAGCTATGTAGGATAACTTATGAAAATTAGCTGAAAACACATAAGCTCTCCTAAACCGTTTCGCAAATGCTTATGCCACTATATAAACTCAAATAAGTCAATATAAATAGGCCCTATATCATAAATGGATTGTTAATACTCCATTAGATTTAAGCAATGAAGCGCACACACTGGCACTGACATGTAGACACCGCTGGTAATTTCAGGAAATGAAAGTGATTGAGTGTAACCACGTATGTCGGTATCGTGTCGACACACCTTCAGTCTGAAGTGTCGGTGCTATATTTAAGTAAAACAATATTTGTTGTCGTGGTTTTAGGGCGAAGATTAATGCATTATAACTCTCATGCTCTTACATTACTATATATGCTTTATGTGTGTGAGTGTATTTGATTCTCAATATAATTGTCTGAATTTTACAGGTTGGGGGACTTTTGGGTTTTGGATACTGGTATGACATTGTGTAGTATATTTGTTGGGTTATTGTTTTGTGATAACTTTCATTTTGTGAGACTTGACATGTTTGGGGTTAATGCTTTCTTGGCATGCACAATGTTATTCAAGATATATGGCAATGGTCTGAACTAACTGGCTTTGGTGACTTGCCTTCGCCGCGAGATTTTGCTGCAGCTTCATCTATTGGGAACCGGAAAATTGTTATGTGAGACCTATACCATTTGATTTGACTTCTAATTGAAGTTGGATTAGGATTAAATTAAAACGTTTGATAATGATGCAGGTATGGTGGATGGGATGGAAAAAAGTGGCTTTCTGATGTTTACGCCTTGGACACAAGTATTTTCCTCTCTCTGGGATTGAATTTTATCTCTTAAAGACACGATTGCCTTTTACGCGATTGAAACAAGTAGTAACACCTTCTTCTTACTTTCATAGTATCCCTTGAGTGGACGGAGCTCTCAGTTCCTGGAACATTGCCACAACCTAGGTGCGGGCATACTGCCACAATGGTCGAAAAACGGTTGCTTGTTTACGGTGGAAGAGGTGAAGTCTCATAATTCTCCTTGTTTAAGAATTGATTTTCTTGTATGTTGATATCTTTTATTAGTTTATATCAGTCTTTTTATCCAAATTAAAAAGGAAAATATTTACAGGTGCCCCTAGGGAATTTTCTAAGAAATCAAAAGCAGAATGTCAATCTCATATGAAATTATTATCTGAAATGAGTGTTTTTGCCTGACTTTGACAGGAGGAGGTGGACCGATTATGGGTGATTTGTGGGCCTTGAAGGGCCTTATTGAAGAAGGTATGTATGTTATTTTTTTTTTGCCTTATTTATATGTTTATCAAGCTTGATGTTGTTTATTTATTATTTAGCTGTAGGCTGCAATTTGTTATTGTCACATCTGGGTCCTGTGTTATGTTGGTTGCTAAATCTTCCTTTCTTAGGAAATTGTTTATTTTATTCAAATTTAAATGTGATCCTTTGTTAGTATGAATTTTTTTACACTATTTATTTTGGCTCTATATTTTGGTTTTGCACTTGACCTATCAATACCTTGCTTATTACTTCTCCATTCGCCAAGATATCAATCTATTTCTAACAAGAACATACAATCTTGTAGTAGAATATCATATAGAAGGTTGTAATGTAAATTATTGAAGTATGTTCTCTATCTTCACGTAGAAGTCCCTGGCTGGATTCCCATTTATTAGTATACATATGTGAATATCACATGAAGCTTGTAGAATTGATTGACACACTTATAGCAAAGAAGATATATGTTCAAGTGCTGATGTAACAATTTAGTTTCCGAACAAGTCTTAAGTCCATTTAGGGGTGGAAAGGGCTTCCATTTTACAGATAAAAGCTCAACTTTTGAATCCATAGGTGTGTCCATAAGATGGCAGTTCAACACGTTCCTTCCGAAATATTCAGAGCATATTTCCTCTAGAAGATTTCAACATTGGTAGATAGCCCAACCGACATTTATGGTTTATCCACTACATTCTCTGTCTCCAGTTTTAGAAGTGGAGACAGAGAATGTAGTGGGTGACGGCAGAACAAATTCAACAGAATAAATAGAAGGTGGGCAATGATAAGTAAGAAACATAAGTGGGAGAGAATTATGAGTTGAACACATAAGACAAAGGGTCACTGGAGGATTGGCCACAAGGGGCCTCTATTCTGTAGTATGTGTTTTCAGTTGAAAACTACAAGCTATCATCTGCGTTTCTGTGTCTTAGTTTTGATTAGAGCATGATTATCTTTGCACTATTTAATTTTGGTGTCTATTGTTTCCAAGGCCTATACATTTTAGACATACAAGTTGGTGTGACAATGTTTTTGAATTCTTGTTGATTCTTTGTTTTTTTTTATTTTCTTCGGAGCAAAACTTATGTTAACTTATTTATACTTTCTTTCTCTCATCTTTCATACACTTTTTTATTCTAAATTTAATTATTGGGGGCTCCTTATTCAATTCGGTTATGTACTTATAGTTTGTATGTGTTGTGGAGGGAAGAGAATGAAACACCCGGGTGGACTCAATTAAAGCTTCCAGGTCAAGCTCCTTCTCCTCGATGTGGCCATTCAGTTACATCCGCGGGACACTATGTAATCACTTTTGCACAATCCTTATTTCTCTTTCTAGTTTTGCTATTTTTAACAATTGCCTTTAGTCTTTTACTGCTTTAACGTGTAATCCTGGCATTTGTTTGTTTCTTTTATTTATAATGGAGGCAATTTTGCAGTTGTTGATGTTTGGAGGGCATGGGACTGGTGGATGGTTGAGTCGTTATGACATCTATTATAATGATTGCATTGTATTGGACAGAGGTGAGAACTTCCATTCTGCATGTCTGGTATGATTGCAGGCTTATCTATCACCATTCTTGTTTTTGGAACCATGAATTATTTTGCCTTTGTTAATCTGTTCCACTTAAAGTTGACTTGCTACTCTGGCATCACCACACATTATAGTTGGGACTTCACAAAATGCTTTGAGAGAGAAAACTGGAAAATGCATGTTAGTGATAAGAAGAATTATTTCGGTTTCAAGTAAATGAAAATTCATGCAGAATATTTAATACTTGATGATAATATCTTATTGTTGAAAGAAGCAAATGAGCTAATGATGAAAAATCATGTATTTGAATCAAAACTGAAAAGTTGTGAATGTGACATGTTGCTTTAACTTTTGCTGAAGAGTGAAGTTTGCAAAGTATGGTATTCAGATGCATTATTTTGAAACATATCACATATATTATGCTTCCTTTTTGTTTAAATTATGGGAAAGTCATGCAGTTAATCAAAGATTTTATTGGAGAAATGGCCAATACTAAGTTCAATTACTTAAACTGTTGGGTGGGCTAAGTTTTTGTTCTTCTGTTGTGTGCAGTTTCAGCACAGTGGAAGCGGCTGTCCGTAGGCAACGAACCCCCTCCTGCTCGAGCATACCACTCTATGACAATTATTGGTTCACGGTATCTGCTAATCGGAGGCTTTGATGGGAAATCAACTTATGGCGAGCCATGGTGGTTAGTCCCTCAAGGTATTCATTGTTCTTTTCAGGTCTTCAGACTTATTATTATTGTTGTTGTTATTATTAATATATTTGGGTATTGGTTTCAAGTATTTTTCACTGATGAACTGTGCAAATAAGGGTTTTTAACCTTTTTTTTGTCTGGCAGTGACTTCTTCGCAAGCAAGATTCTCTGTCAAACAATAACGTGTTACTGCATGAATTACGTTATTTTCTTTATATGCATATCTGATTTGCTGCATCTTCTGTATGAGTACACTTACTGGGATTGTTGTTTTTGAGTTGACTGGAAGGAATATTCTAATCTTGGAACTTTCTAATCCATCTCAAATACTCAAAGAAACTAGTCATTTCAATAAATACTATTTATAATAGAGAATATTTAGAAGCAAAAACCTTTCAATCTCATTAGAGAAATGTCGAAAGAACTGAACAGTCAAGAGTCAGAAGCACAAAATAAACTAAATACCTCTCACTTCTTTGCTTGTTTTACAGATGACCCAATTGCAAATAGGTTAACTGCATCTCCACCGAGAAATATTCCTGAAAGTAAGGATGCAGCCTCACTTAATGGTAATTTTCAACCTCAATTCAAGGTATTGGTTAGATTTGTTTTGCCTTATCTCAATAATACTTCTTTGTCTTCTCGATGTTCTTCTTAATTTGAAGGGAGTATTAAAAGTTTAGGTTAAATAAGAAAAATTAGTAGTTATAATACTAAGTATTTCTGTTTGAAAATTGAAATTTGGTGGTAGAGACTATTGAAATTGTATTTTATGTCCTTGCAACCAAAAAAATAAAAAACTGTACTTTGATACTTAGCCCCCACTACACTTCTATTCTTGGACAATTCATGGTTACTGTCTTTGATTTCATTCATTGATTCTAAGAAAATTTGTACACATCACATTACCTTTCTGTCATTTAATAGATCCATCTTATAATGTTAATGTCTTGAATTAATTTACTTTCGTCACCTTTGTCAGGAAAACCAACCAGAGAAATTTCCTCTTTCAGAATTGCAACGAAGATTGCAAATATCAGTTTCACAGTCAAATTCTAAGCTTCCAATTGTGAATGAATTGGAAGATAAAGAGCTTCTTGAATTAGCAACAAGATTAGTAGGTGAAAAGGTTTCTGCAAGTTCACCGGTAAAGTAAAACGTTCCTTTTAATTATGTAAGACATTTTCTATATGTTGGTATCACAGTAGTAATTTGATTGAAATAGTATTTCATTTCCAATTAGAACGCAATTGAGGCACTCCGTGAACACTGGAAGAAGGCTGAACCAAATACAGTCAAACTTAAAGAGCTTGGACCATTGCTTCGGGATTACCAACGTCTAATTCACCGGCTTCATATGTAAGAACTACATTGTTTATTAATTTCTTTCTGGACTGTTTTCCCCTCTAGTGTTTACAAGGCTTGTGTTTCTTTTTTTCTTCATTAGAGAAAAGAGTGAATCTGACCAGCAACCTGGATTTGATGAACATATGATGCATCAATTTTATCATGTCAAAAACGTTTCTCAGGTATACTTTTTCAGGTTAATTGGATCACTAAACCTTTTTCATTTTAAAATGAGGAGAATTAATTGGATTATATTTCATCAGTAATATTTTGAGTATCTATAAAAATAATCTCAAACTATACGAGCATTACTAGTTCTTGGTGAAAATTACAGTACCGTTTTTATTTTCTGATTGTTCGTCTTTACTCCTATTGCAGTTGCGCATGGCTGATATACCAAAACTTTTGGCCGAGTACAAACAGCTTCCTATATTACATTTCTGAATGTCCTCAAGCTTTTAGATTTAGTTTATTTATGTTTTCTTAAAAAACACACATAAAGAACCTAATTCATTTTAATTTACATAGTTTGAAAAAGTTATCATAAATATTTAATAGCCAAGTTACGATTGTAAATGAACGAGTTTCCATTGAGTCCCTATGACATACTAGTCATTAATGTCATCTGATGCTTTGTAGTCCTTCATCACAGACTAGTAGATAACAAATTGGTGGATGGAGGCGACCATTACTACATATTATAAGACATATATCATATAAAAGCTGAACTGTATTTGAATATGTTTCCGTTAGTTTAATATCCGATCCTATTTGCTGAATATAAGCTCATAAATCAAATATTTCATTGCGGATGTTATTCAGATTTTTGCAGAAGTGCGGTCAGCAATAATCAAAATAACCAATTGACAAACACATAAGAAAAAAATATACTTTCCAAAAAATTATATACTTGAATACTTAGGGCATGTTTGAAACACTTTTGCATTTTAGCTTTTAAAAATGGTTTTATAAATTTGATTTTAAAAATTGTTTTAAAGAATAGAATTAAAGAAAAAACTTGTTTGAGATATTTGTTTTAAAAACAGTTTTAGAGATGAGAAAACCTATTTGGTAATATAATTTTTTAAAATAGTTTTTGATTAGAGAATTTAAAAAACTGAAAATTGAAAAGTAAAACATTATTTATTTATTTTGTTTTTTTAGTTTTAAAAAGTATAATATTAAAAATAATTTTACAAAACAGTTTTTAAAAATAAGTAATCCAACCAAGTTTTTTAATTTTTAAAAAACTAAAATAGAGTTTTTAAAAAGAGAATCAAACAAGCTCTTATTCTTGTATTTTCTTATTATAAGAGTTGGTGTATGTTTTTCATTAACAATAATTATTCTGATTTGTGTAAAAAACATGAATTATTATGACTGAATAAATATAAATCAATTAAAAAACTTATTGTTTATTTATGTAGTTTTTAATAAAATTTGTTGCTTATTTTTGAAGCTACACTGTAACTTATTGCTGAAACAAAAGTGATAGGATGAAAAATAATTTGTTTAGGAGTACACGTTAATTTTAATGTTAGTTTTGATGAAGTGTCACTATATTTGCCACATGAGATGTTAATTTGTCACTGAGTTTCCATCTCCACATTCCCTTCATGTGTTAGGTGACCCACAACCTTCTTTTTACGTCTCTCTTTTTCCCTATCCCCTCTCCACAATTTCATCTCTCCTCTAAGTCTCTTCCTCCCTCCACCATCCTCATTCTCCTCTTTCACCAACAGAAACAAAATAACACACTCAAAGTCACAAATTTCCTTTTATATCAGCTGGTACCTTTTAGAGCTATAATTAATATGTAGCATTCATTTTATCAAAGCAATAATATAATAACCATGGTGAAAACCCTTTTAACCACATTCAAACCTTGTTGAAAGGTGGATTTAGATATGCAAACGGGTGGCTCTTATGACTATATCGATTGATGTCATAACATGAACTAAGAGTCGATGAAGATTGTGAATTTTATAGGTTGAGGAGTATGTTAGGGTCCTCTATACGGTACATGGACGAGGGCTATGGAAAGGTTGTGGGAAAAAATAATGAGAAGACAAGTCACACATTTGTCAATTTGAATATCATACCGAGGTCAACATGTGTCAAATTTAGTACCACATATATCACTTTTAAAGACTAAAATAAAATGAATGTTGTGTTAGAATATTAAAAAATATTTTATAATATCTTTTATATTATATTAGAATATTTTGGGTTATTTTCTATAATCAATTTATATCCATAAAGATATCTTAGAATATCTCTCATTATTATTATGATTTGTTCATGATTTAATATTGAGTTTATGTTTTTTTATAAATAGAGATTAATATTGAGTATTTTATATTCAAGTAAACATAAAACTACTATCAATAATATTCAAACCCTTATTATTTTCTCTCATCCTTTTCTCTAAAATCTCACAACTTCAACATGATATGTAGAGCCTATTTTGATCCTCCTTGATCCCACCTCTATTCCGATGCCCAATTCTCAATATTTTGGAACTATAATCATAGTTTCTCTTTTCCAACGTGATCATTCCTTTTTCAAACCACTATTGTGATATATTCTAACATCGGTTTCACTTGTTTTTCATTCAGTTTACTGTTTCCGCCATCACCACCACTGTTTCCGGCAAAATACCACTCCACCAGCTTCGCCTTTTCCATACCGGCCCACACCTTAAAGCGCGTCGCTGAAATCCGTTGCATGCGCCTCATCGTCCATTGCGCGTAAGATCCACGTGCCACTGCTTTTCACTATGCGTTACAATGTGTCCGACATCTGTTTAAGACGCGACCTCTTTCATTAAACTCGTTTCGGCCTCCTGGTTATGAATTTGCTCTCGTATTCTAGTTTTGGGCTACTGTTACACCTGCTACCTCCAAGATCTGTTGTCTGCTGCTGCCTGTCGTCGCTTTGAAAAATTTTTATAGCAAGTTTTCTGACAAAACCACTTCCATGGTAAAACTTTGCGTTTATGAGTTGTTTAACGATTTAGGGTTTTATTTTGGGTTAAGGGTAGTGGTCAGGTTTTAGTTAGTGAAAAACTGCGATGATCAATTTGAGTTTTTGAAAGAGAAAAAAATAATGTTGTCTGAATAGGGTAGAAGGTCAGTGATTGGTGGTAACGAGGGTTCATTTGGTGATGAATTTGAGAAGAAAATAGGTATGTTGCTTCGTGATCAAAGAAGACATGAGGTTGATGATCATGAACCTGAACCTAATTTGTATAGAAGTGGTTCAACTCCTACAACTGTTGAGGTTCATTGAGTGCAGTTGGTGGGTTATTTGGTGGCGGTTCTACGACGTCGGTTGCTATTTCAGAGTTTTTGGATAATGGTTTTGCTTTTGAGGAAGAGCTTAGGTCTGATCTAGCTTATCTTTCATATTATTACAACAATGTAAATTTGAATCCTAAACTTCCACCTCCTTTGTTATCAAAGGAGGATTGGAGGTTTACACAAAGACTAAAAGGTGGAGCTTCCGTAATTAGTGGAATTGGTGATATGAGAAAAGCGAATGGAGCTGTTGATGATAATGAGGGTAGATCAATCTTTGTTACACATCTTTGTTTTAACATGAGGAAAAGAGAAAGCGAGGTGGTGGTTGATGAAAAAATTAGAGGTTATGCTGAGTGGAGTGGTGATAGACTCATTAGTTTGCCAAGACCTGGTCTTGGGACCATACAAAAGAACCTTGCAAAAATTTTCCAGGATGACTTGGGACGTCCCACACCTGTCACGGGCTTTCCCTCTCGTCCAGCTAGTCGTAATGCATTTGATGAAAATGTTGAGATCACATCTTCTGCTGAAGTAGAGCTGGCTCATTTGCGCCATGATTCCTCAACCACTGATGCTTTAAGATCTGGATCAAATGTTCAAGGATCACCTGCAACCCAAAATGTTGGGCCCCAAGCTTCATATTCTTATGCTATTGCACTTGGTTCTTCCCTGTCACGAAGCAATATTGATCCACATATTGTTGCTCTTAACAACCCATCCGTAGACAAGAATTACTTTGGCAACTCATACATGAATTTACTTGAGCTTCAGAAAGCTTATCTCGGATATCTGCTTTCACCTCAGAAGTCACCATACAATGTTTCAATGTGTGGTAAATCAGACAGTTCTAATCATCATGGTTATTATGGAAATCCTACGTATGACGTTGGTTTGTCTTATCCAAAAAGTCTAATGACAAACTCGTTATCTAGTTCCCTTGGATCTAACAGTCCTTTTAGGCACAATTACATTATCCAGGAAGTCACCATACATTTTGTCACTCCGTTGATCGATCATGGCTTCGTTTTGTTAGAGTCGTATTGCTTCTTTTTCGGTGTTTGTCATGCAATTTAGTTATTACTAATAGATTATAATAGTAGCTTATATTCTCATCGACGATCATTCTGATGGTGTCCCTTTTTCCACATATGAATCATATGAGTGATGACTTCTTCTTCCGTTGATGGTTATTTTGACGATGTCTTTTATTTTTATGACTCACTTTATCTTGGCAATTTGGACCAGATGCACTAGCCTTGCCTTTTTTTTCCTTGAAGCAGATTCAAGTTTAAATATTTTGAGTCTTTGATATGATTGGTTTGGAGTTTCGAAATGCAGTTTCTTAAAAGAACAAACCTTGCTGTGTTCAATTGTTTGCCATTAATTTCTCTCATGCTGATGATTATTCCAGCTATCTGGCTAGGCTATATTCATAACAATTCTCTCCGACTTCACTTGCATCCATGAGTTGCCTTTCCATCCATTTTTTTTAATTATTTTGTGGAGCAAAACATTATTTTCTTGTAACAAGCTTAAGCTAGAGGAGGATATTATATCAGCTTATTTTGATTGAGTATATGTTTCTCTATAAATAGATATTAGTATTGAGTCTAACTTAAGTGGATATTATATTAAGGTATTTTGATTGAGTATATGTTTCTCTATAAATAAATATTAGTATTGAGTCTAGCTCGAGGGATATTATATTAGAGTATTTTGATCGAATCTACGTTTCTCTATAAATAAAGATTAATATTGAGTCTTTTATAATTAACATAAAACTATTATCAATAACATTCAAATCTTTATTATTTTCTCTTCTCATTTTCTCTAAAATTCCAAGACTTCAACATTTTGATGTAGGAAGGTTCGCGGCAAGAACCGAGGAAGAAACGGCTTTGCGGACAAACGCAGCGGGAAATGCGGAAAATGATCGTCCGATATCAGATTGCATATTAGTATATCTTTTCGGAAAGGGAATCGCGTCACAAACACAACTCATTGCTTTGCCATGATGTATGGGCTCCAGAACCGTTTTGGGCTCGTCTTGGACCTCAAAACAGCAGTTTTAGTTTTCCCCGTAATTTCGAACTTTTTCTGTTTTACCTAATTTTTGCACTAGATTTCTATTATCTATTTAAAGACTTTCTATGCTGTAGCTAGAAGGTATCCTTTAATAAAATAATTAATTTGAGAGTTTTCTCTTCTCCAATAGATTCCAAAATTTGTTGTTTTTTTTTAGGATTAACACTTGTTAAACTTTTGTGTCAGATTTACTTATTTGTTTAGTACTTTTTTTTAATTCCTAAGAAAATTGGGTTTATTTTCATAATTTTACACGGTGGCTCCAGAAAATCAAATAAAACAAAAAAAAAAGAAAAGCAAATCGTAGCTTCTGCCGCTTTGCTCTTGTTGTATCAGAAACAAGTTGCAGTAACTCAACTCAACTCTCCGTCAAACGCAGCCGGAGTTCGTGCCAGAAACAGTGAGAAATTTTAGGTCTTTTTGTTCAGTTCAAGCATCTTATTTTGAACCGATCTCTCTCTCTCTCTCTCTCTCAATGTCGACTTTCGGAGCCGCAAATACAAATCCAAACAAGTCTTATGAGGTAATCTTATGGTTTTTGAATGCACATATGTAGTTCAGGGTTTATATATTGTTACTGTAATTGTCAACACTCAATTATTTATAACTAACCTTCATTCAATTTTCAGGTATCCCAACCACCGTCTGATTCTATCTCCAGTCTTTGTTTCAGTCCCAAGGCCAATTTCCTCATCGCTTCTTCATGGGACAACCAGGTTTCACATCTCTCATTCTCTTTCTTTCTTCTATTTCATTTCATTTAAGACCACACACAAACATCTTTCAATTCACTTATTTGAGTTTATCTCCCGGCATAAACATTAGTGAAAATGTTTGGAAGAGCTTACAGGAACATCTTATTACATGCCTGTAAGCTGTTTTTAGCTAATTTTCACCAACTCTCCAGGATAGCTTATGAAAATAGCTTATAGCTAATTGAAAATTATTTGACTTTATTTTATCTTTTGTTGAAGAAATAGCTTATACATAAACCCTTATATGATAAGTGTTGTTTATCCAAATAGTCACTTGTGAGATTTTTGTGGAATTATGTAAAAAGCTTATGACATGTCCAAGATAGCTTATGTGAAAATAGTTTGACTTTATTTTATCTTTTGTTATAGAAATAACTTGTATATAAGTATTCATATGATAAAATTTTATGCTATAAGCGCTTAATTAAACTGTTTATCCAAACTAGTTCTCTTTTTTGTGGTTCGTTCATTGATTGACAATTTCTTTCCTTATAGGTTCGGTGTTGGGAGATATCAAAGAATGGAACTGCTCTTAACAGTACACCCAAGGCTTCTATTTCTCATGATCAACCAGTAATGGATTTTAATTTCAACAATTTTATATAAAATAACATCATCACCATCATTGTCTAGCTTCACATTTGTTCTTAACATTCCTCTTGAGACTCACAAGTGTCATTGGTTGCACCTTTAAACCAAATATTTGTTTGTTGTTGAAAGGTTTTGTGCTCCACTTGGAAGGATGATGGAACAACTGTTTTCTCTGGAGGTTGTGACAAGCAGGTCAAGATGTGGCCACTTTTGTCTGGAGGACAACCAGTAACTGTTGCTATGCATGATGCTCCCATCAAAGACATTGCATGGATACCAGAGATGAATCTTTTAGCCACAGGAAGCTGGGACAAAACCATAAAGTATGCATATTTATTCTTTTTATTCACTTACAATCTAAAGAGTCCTACATATTCACGTGTCTTCATCCAATAATTTTAGTTTGGGTAGTTGTTTTATGACCTAATATTTAAGAGCCTCTAAGCAAATAGTTAGGAGTTTGGCTTTTGCTACTCACAATCTTCTCAGTAGAATCAAATGGGCCAGTACATTGTCTATGCTTCAATCCTCAAGGACTCTCGTCTGTTGATGTGATTTAAGAGATGTAATAAAACCATTCATGCTCTTAATCCAACAACTTACGTTTAGGGATTGTTAGTTCAGGATATGATATTAGAACCTCCGTGACCAAGCTGGTGAGAGTATGATCCCATTCCTTACTGTTTCCATTCTTTAAAATAAGTGGAATTTCAGTAAAAGGTAAAGGTGTGGACTTGTGTTTTGTCCACACTTCAAGTTCAGAGGAATCCTATATGTGGCAGCATGCTGAATATAATTCCTGTTGTGCGTCCTTCCCTAACAACTTATGTTTTTGGGATAATTGTTTCTTCATGAGAAACTTTCACATATGAGCAAAATTGATTCTTTTATTTTTTTTCTTTATATGAATTACGAAATGTACGATCGTCCCTTTGTGCGACACTGGCAACTGCTAGTAATTTTGCGAGGAAAATGCATCTTTTGTTCTAATTCCTTTTCTTGGTATGCACATGACGGTTTACAAAGGCTTAGCTACATCATAAATTATTTTATGGTATATTTTGTGTTAGGTATTGGGATACTAGGCAGCCCAATCCAGTGCATACTCAACAACTCCCCGATCGCTGTTATTCAATGACAGTGAGACATCCTCTGATGGTTGTGGGAACTGCAGATAGGAATCTAATTGTCTTCAACTTGCAGAATCCTCAGGTGATATTTTATTCTAAGTAATTTTTCATAATGTTTTTGCCTGTAGCTTTGTAAGGAATAGGTATTAGGTTGGCGTTCTAGTATAAAATATGAGTTTAATACTTCAGAGATGAAGTTTTGACTGTAAATTCTATTCAGTATCCAATTGGGTTAATGGGTGCTTGATTATAATTTTTCAACATCATGTGAAATCTACATTATCTGCCTTTTCTCTGCTCAAGTGTAATCCTTGGTTTATAATATTTCTATAAAAATAGTAACTTAGATAAGTGAACTATTGTTTTGTGACAATCCCTTGATTTTCTCAACAATTTTCACTTGCATATCTGAAAGCTCTCTACTGAAACTGGGTCCAGATTTTTCAAACATTACTCAGTAGTATCACACCTAGGAAAACCCTAAAGAACAGTTAGATTGTTCAGTACAAAGAATTCACTATGCAAAATAACTCAGCACTCTTAAGTGTCTGGACAACCATGTTTTTCTTTACTATGATTAAAATTTTATCATGTACTTACACCACGGGGATTACGCCTTATCTGTTTAAGCAGCCAACAAGAAAAAATATGGGATTTATTACATAACTGCGTATTAGAGAAAATTGATTAAATATGAAGTGAACTCATGGAACATGCAACCCAAGTTGAACATGAGTGTCCTTGTTGATACTTTTTTATTTTATCAATTATGGTTTTATATTGGCTGTTTGTCAAAAACTGTTTTGTTCTTTTTACTGGCTTTTTGTATTTAACTTTTTCTATGATTTATGGTTTTCAATGATTTTGAAGATGAAAAAGTGCAGATTACATATTATCATTTGAAGAGCTATTGATTTCCATAAATGTCGATTTTATATATTTTTTTTGTAACTTGTGTGGAATTCTCAACAGACTGAGTACAAAAGAATAGTATCACCCCTGAAATATCAGACTAGATGTGTTGCTGCTTTTCCAGATCAACAAGGTTTTTTGGTATGTATTCCCTCCTCACTTACATTTCAAATACAGTCATAGAAGTCTGAGTTCATAATTGTTGCCCTTATATTTTATTTAATTCCATCACTGCAATGATGTGGCTCAATTCTCAACTTGGATTGGAGCTTGTATGTTCATGCTCCAAAAGCTTCTAAAGCTTGAGGATGCTTTAATTGGTACATTGCATTGAAGTGTTTAGACAATTGGGTTACCAATGCATTATTTACTAGATGGATTTTGCACTGATACTATCAAATGACGTTAGGCCTTATTTATCGAGATAGAACGGTATAGGGAGCGCAAATTGAATTGTATGCTTACATTAGCCTTTGTCGTATTTGTTTTGTTCATTACAAATGTGTGTTACTTTTATGCCATTAGGTTTTTTCTTGGTGTTATTATCACATAGATCCTTTCTTTATACACACTGATCTCCATGCTGCTCCTATTGAGTATTGACAACTTTTTCTCTCTAGGTTGGTTCAATAGAAGGAAGGGTTGGAGTACATCACCTTGATGATGCACAACAAAGCAAGAATTTTACTTTTAAATGCCACAGAGAAAATAATGAGATATATTCCGTCAACTCCTTAACTTTCCATCCGGTAATACACTATACAATATCAAAATTATTTAAATTTCATTTGGAAAGTTGTGGTTACAATATTCTTTTGTATAAGATAGTAAGATCTTATTGATGTCTTTGTGTTCAGATACATCACACTTTTGCAACTGCTGGATCTGACGGTGCTTTTAATTTCTGGGATAAGGACAGTAAACAGAGACTCAAGGTTCTTGCTTTTTCCTAAACTCTCCTTCTCACCTGTCCTCTCTTTCTGAAAGTGATCTATGTAATTCCAAAACACAATTTTTATCTTACACTATAAAAGCTTTTGCACCTTTATTCATAGTATGATATGTTTGTTAGGCTGAACATAAACATGATAGGTAATTCTTTGCTTGTTTTGGTTTGTTCGAGTGTTAGAATATGATGTACACAAATAAGAGGAAAGGATTAGACAGGTGAGAAGTAGTTGCAAACCCTTGAAGTTCTGTTTGTAATTCATACCGTAACAAAGGGATTCTTCCTTAGTTGTTTCTAATAAAGATACTGATTTCTTCCCTATTTCTTTCTGTTATTACTCCTCTTGCTAGTATTTTTCACAGCGGGGCCATGGGGGCACTTGGTCTTTAATTTGCTTTTTATCGGTTCATATGAAAATGGAAGCAGGATTCCTTTCAATATCAGATATGGGTGTTTGTGTTTCTTTCTAGGTTCTTAAAGCCCTAATTACTGTATTAATCATGAATCAATCTAGAAAATAATAGTCTTCGTTCCAACTTTCATCATCTTTTTGAAGTTATTTGCTCATATTGTCATTTTACAATGTGTTTTGACTGTGTTTTGTAGGCTATGCAAAGGTGCAGTCAGCCCATACCTTGCAGTGCATTCAACAATGATGGTTCCATATATGCTTATGCGGTATGCTTCATATTGCTGTTTTAAAACCATAGTTATTTACTTTCTATGCTAGTCTTTTTGTTATAATTTTGTTTCTTCATATCATATTCCTTTCTTCCTTAAATAAGGAAACCTACATTTGTTGGTGTGTTAGATCTGTATGATATGATTGTGCATACAACCACAAGCCTTTACCTACTAGGTGGAGTTGGCCATATACATCAATTGACACTATGAAGTTTTGCCGCATATTAGGTTAAAAGATAGATTATTTGCTTCTAATTATAATTGAAACACAATATGAATTGAGTTGTCTAAATCCCATGTTTGGGGGTTAAACTGTCAGTTTTATGCATATGCAATTGAGATTGTAATTAGTTGATTACTGTTGAAGAAATTCGCAATTTTGTTTTCCATGAACGTGCATTAAAAGCAATTACCAGATATTTGTTTACTTTTTACGGACATGTTGATATGCACCTTCAATTCAGTTACCATAATTTGACTCTGAAACAACTTCACACATGTCTATAGGTTTGCTATGATTGGAGCAAAGGTGCAGAAAATCACAATCCAACTACAGCAAAGAACTGCATTTATTTGCACTTACCACAGGTACACTTGAGTAAAGAGGAATAATGATAAAAATGATATACCTGCTCATAAGGTTTGAAACTTTTCAGATGATAATCCTCCCCACCCCCCAAAACAAAACAAGTTGAGGGATGCTTCATTCATCTTAGTTTTCACTTGTCTTTATTTATCATAATGCATTCATACACAGACCAACAAGTTTTTTCTTCTATAGTTTCCTTTCCATTTTTCCCATTGAAAATGCTAGACAGTTAAGGAGTAACTTTTCTCTCATGTGAGCAGGAATCTGAGGTTAAAGGTAAGCCACGAGCTGGAGCAACGGGTAGAAGGTGAAGTTTGGTGTTAAAGGTTTTGTGCTTTGGTGCATTCATAACAGGGATTTGAAACTAGAAGTGAGAGATCATTTGTTTAATGTTTTGGTGCAACAACTAAAATGATCAGATTCTGACTCATTCTTTGCTTTTCATCTAATATTTTCTTTCTTAGGTTTGCCCATTTTTCTACTCTTGGGTGTACTTTTATCATGATTTAGGGTTAGACTGCTACTCTTTTATTATCACATGTATGTATAGATTCAAATGATGCTGATACCTTTTACAATTCATGTGGATGGATCACAATGAGCTCTTTTCGTACATAGAAATGCAATGTAGGAGCGTCATTTTGGTATGAATGTCATCATTGTTCAATGATATATATCTTAACATGTTTATATTTTGGACTATTCTGATTGTTAAGAATTAGAAGGAAAAAGAGGTGTCGTTCGTGGCTGTGGCGAATTATAACCACCTTTGAAGCTTTGTACGTGCATGTTTGGTCATGAGAGAAAACAGCTGATAATTTAACTTTGAAAATTCGTTAAAACATGGACAAATGAAATTAGTGGGTGCTGGAATACACGCTGCCTCTTGTATCACAAGTTTAAAGAAAAGTTAAGCTCGTGGAAGTGAACCTCACAAAACCATTAAGATGTTGCTTAGAATGTGACTCGCTAGAAGTTGTTGATGCATGGCAAATTTCCTTATTTTTTTTTTTGCCACAAGAAAAAATTAAAATGAAGACAGATTTGTGTGACTAGAAAATGTTCTAGCTAAGTTAACTCTACTAAGTAAAATGACAAATATGTAGTATGTATCTGCTTGGTTAGGTATGCCATTCAGCAAAATATGATGAAAATCGCTGATACTGTTGAATTAAGGTACTATTAAAGGACAAATCATATTAACTTTGCCTTCTTTTTTACAATCAATCAAATGCGAGAATGTTGTATTTTATTTTGTCGAGTCCACAAACAAAGCAATCTGAATAACATTTAAATACAAGCCACTGCATAATGAATAAGCCAAGCTAGTAATTAAGAACACACCGTCAGAGATTATTGTTTTAGTGACACGGACTCTACGGTCTTGCATAGTTCCTCCAGTTTCTTCATCCTCAGTCTTTCACTCTCAGTCAACAGCTGTTAATAAAATAAATTGAAAATATGAAGAGATATATACATTATATTGCTGCCAAGGTATTGGAAGCTATGAATTGCTGATACAAACATGGACAATGAACGCAGTATGGATGTGATGCTAACACTGACACATAGACATCGATATTAATTTACGAAAATATAAGTGATTAAATGTAATCACACGTGTTAGTGTTGCGTTAGTGTCAGACGCAAACATGTATTAGACCGCAAACACACATTCAATTTGAAAGATCAGTGCCGTATAACTTAGACACAATCGATACATAATATTGAAAGAGTTTCAAGTATTATACCTCTAGAAATTAAATCAAGACTTGGAAAATACAAGTGTCAAGTATTATACCTCAGCTAGTGTCGCTACCAAATGAGTCTTCTCTTTGTTCTTTTCATTGAAAGCTTCCAAGGCTTCTTTGTACTCTTTCTCCTATAAAGAAATCTCAAAGGTTAGTTTTCACTCTTACTTTGTCATATATTAACAAAGTAGTTCCAAAATTTACAAGACAAACAATGCAGAATAGTATAAACTTGATGCTAATGGTATTATTCAACAAAAGATACCATAGAAATTACAATTTCTTTCTCCTACCAAAGTCAAGGACAAGTATCATACCTTTTTCTGGTAGTTCTGTCCAAGTTGCTTCGAATCTTTGTTAGCCAAGTCAATTTTCTTACGTATCATTGCAACTTCCTTCCTCATAGGATCATCCAGCACTTCAAGCTCCTAGTAGATTATTATATGACAAAATGAACAAATGACATTAATGATTAGCATAATTAATTTAACTTCAAGAATGGTAATAAGAAGATGTTCATGTGACTCATCTCTAAGAGTTTTAGTTGAAGAAATTTTGTAGCAATTGAGCAGTAGGGACTATTGGATCTAGTGAAAAAAAAATTCTCTTCAAATTTAACAATTCCCACAGTTGCTACATCATGCAAGTGTATGCAACTGTTGTAGGGGATTGAAGTCCAGTCAACAATCTTGATTGGATGATAAAAGAATTTTAAATCTAAGTTGTCTGATATTTATGGAACGACCAAACTTGCTGATTACGCGACTCTATGGATTTTCTGAAAGAGATGGTAACACATGTTTTTTTTCCTAAACATGGAACTTACTTCCCAAATGTGTGCCAAGCGCCTCGTCTCTTCTTCGGCGCGTCCAAGTTGAAGTTCAACTCTCTCTTTCACCTCCATCTTTTTCCTCTCAATCTCTTCTTCCTTAGCTTGATATGCTGAAATAGCCAATTTTGAAACATCCTCATCTTCACACTCTTCTGTTGATAGCCTCCCACTGCTTCCAATACTCCCAAGGTTCTTCATTTTCTGCATTTTGCCTTTGTTTCTGCAAATTAGGCACATGTGTTTCCACAACACTTATTACCACTGTTGTCTTATGGTTATGTCAGTTAGCATAGGCTTGTTTGTTTTGCTTTCACTTCAATATTCTTTCTATCCATCTCAACAACTTGTTTTCTCTTGACTTCAAAGAGACTTTCAGAAGCTCTTTTTTCCTTTATGAGAATCTGTTATAGAAATATTGGATGTATTTAGGTGACATTGTTTAGATATCTGAAGTTAATCTGTTATTGAATCCACAATTAGTGCCTGCTTTATGATGAGGTTTTATATTGTTGGCCATTGGATACTTTAAAACCTTTGCTTTTTCTGTAAAAGGCAGTCACAATCTTATATTCAAAGTCAGATAATAGGTACCAACTTACATTAATTCCTTCAAGCAAAAGTATGTATATTTACATTTCACCTTAGAAATGACTATAGTTATTTTATCCATGCAAAGGAAATAATAAGCTGACCAAACTATGAAAGTTCCATTGTTACTAGGCCACCACAAATAGCTGGCATTGCAAACCATGGTAAGATAAAAATAACTTTTTTTTTAGTTTTATTTATTTATCAATACTTAATTTTCTTTGATCAACTTTATAGACAAAAAAGCACAATAACTTTCTATTAGTTAGACCATATTTTGTTATATAAATAAGTTTTTACCTATTCAATTAAATTTAAAATTATTTTAAATTTAAACGTGTGTTGCCAAACAAGATACATATAATAACAAAACTAGTAAAAGAATATTGCAATTTCAAAATATCATATCCCGAATAAATTCTCATTAGTAAAAATCTCAAAACAATTATTATATATAAGATAAATTGTCACTTATTAGATTAAAATATTATATAGAAAATAAATTCTCGTAGATAAAAATTTCAAAATTACTGTTATACACAAGACAAATTTATCACCAAAGAAATTAAATATTTAATAAATTTTGACCCTATAATTTTTTTTCTATTTATATTTAAAAGTATGTACACATTTAAACTTTAACAAGAGCGTAATAAATCAAAACTATTCATATTTAAAATTATATTTTGAAAAGAAACATATTGCATAAATTTTGAAATATGATAGACAATTAGAGTGAAATTTCAATGTAATATGTAATTTTGTAGAGACAATTTAATTAAATATTTAAAATATATGATGATTTAGATATATATGATATTAAATGTGGATAGATTTTCTAATAAAACTTCAAACTTTATCACGTGAAAATCTAATTCATTCACAAGACACAAAACTAACGTATAGATATACGCTATAATTTGATTCTTTTTATTTTATTTTATAAAAATTAGTACTAATTAGCTAAGTAATTGACCGTGCAATTTGGACTTGTACTAATTATATTGTTTTCTATTTTATAGGCAAATTTAAAGATAAATATTTAAAAATAATAGTAACTATAGAAATAGTATAATAAACATGTATGCTATAGAGCAACAAATTTGGTGATTGATATCCCAAGAGATCAACCTTGTGAGTTTTCGTTTTCATTCTCATTTTCAGTTTCAGTGATTCACTTCACAGAGATAGAAAGAGAGAGAAGCAACTCTCACGATTCCAACTGCATCGCAATAATTCATCTTCTCTTTCCATCGATGATACTTCACGTTTTCAATCAACTCAAGGTTTGACCAATAGCAACAACAACAACAAAATCAAATCTCTTTTTTAATTTTATTTTTGCTTGATCTCTATCTTAATCCCCCTATCAACATCTTTCTAGGGTTAGGGTTTCGAGATCCTTAGGGTTTCTCTCTTTTCTAACATCCCTTTTTCCGATTTATCAAAATTCAACCAAAAGGGTATTTAGGGATTGCTTTTGTTTTTATCAATTAATTAACAATGCAATATAGGCGGCGCGAAGAACATCACGCTGCACTCTCTCAGTCTCCGAAGTTGCGTGCCCACTACCGTCTCGATCCGGGTCCCGACCCGTTTCAGAGAAATCTCCGTGATCGATTGGATCGGTCGCCGGTGAAGCAGAGGAACTTGAGTCCTCTGAAGGTGGATGAGGTGAGAAGGGTTGTTGGTAGCAACAAAAGGGGTGGTGGTGCTGATGGATTTGAAGGAAGAGATTCTGATTGGCATTTGAATGGTAGAAGAAGCGGTAGGGTTCAATCTAGGTCCCCTCCTGCTGATCAAGTGAGGAAAATATCACATTTTGATGACGGGGTTGAGCATAGAAGTTGTTCACCATCACCACCTTTCGGGTTCAGACCAAGATATGGGTATTCAAAAACCATGGATTATGGTGTTAATGACGAAAACTTGGATGCTAAGCGTGTTTATCTCAATAGAGAGAAGGACTTGATTGAAACCAGATTAGGTGGTGGACAGAGTATTGCGCATCAAAGGTTTTTGAGAAGTGAAAATGAAGTAGGAAGTTCATATAGATCTATTCCAGATATCGGTGTAACCTCACGATATGAGGAAGAGGGTGGACACTTGCCTCTGCCGTCAAGGACTGTGCCAACAGGGAGATTTGAGCATGAAAGGCTACAGCACCGAGAGCATTTGCCTGTGGATAAGATACCCATCACAGAATCACACAGTGGGGCTGATAAAACTATGTTTCATGCAAGGGATAGGGAAGTTTCCTATTCCAATGCATCTCCCTCTTATGGGAAGGATTTTGCAGGCAATTCTCACTTGAGGGATTATGGAAGCTCCTCCATAGAAATGAGGAGCGATTTTCTCTGCTCGCACGATGATGGTGGCTGTTCACTTACATCTTATGATCAGCCAAGGAGTAGTGGGAAACTCGCAGAAGGTGTAGGATTTAGTGGACATGGACAAAGGCCACTTATAGATACTACTAGAGGTCCTGAAATTGGGCAAAGGAATAATATGTGCAACCATCGATGTGAGTTTAGTCCTACAAGGACGGAGCATGCGGATTATTTTAATTCCAGATTACGTACAAGAGCAGCACAAGATGAGTATTTATATCAGTATGATGATATACCTAGAAGGGTAGCTCCTCATGGTCGATTGGATTATGAGCAAGCTGCAATGGAATATGATAACAGGGAGTTGTCCAGACATTATATCTCACATCCAGATTTAGATAGAGCTGGTAAGAGTGAAGATTATTATGCAAATCCAAGAAGGGGTGTTATGCATGAGCATGGCCACCCTGCATCGCAAAATCCGAAATATGTAGACTATCATGATATGAGAAGAACATCTATAGCATCAAAGCAGGGTGATGCATATTTGCATTCTGGATATAATCATGTTGAAATTGGGAAAAGAATGCCAAATGATTATGAAGTTTCATATCTGGATGTACCTGAGGCTGATCAAATATCGAGTTTAAGAGTAGAGTATGAATCTCGAAGAGATGGGTTTCTAGGGCTTAAGCAAGAAAGGTTTCAGAGTTCACCTCTGTCTAAGCATAATTCAGAAACCTACAGACAAACTGTCAGAGTGCAGGAAATGAATCAGGATTTTGGCATTCATAACCATTCAGATAGACTTATGAAAAGGAAATACAATGCCAATGAAGAAATAGATGTGCATGATTTGAAATCGAGAACAATGAAATCAAGTAAGTGGGGTGCAACTGAAAAATATCAAGGTTATTATGAAAGTGAAGAGTGGGTAGATGATGAAGATATGAATACGATGTATTTATATAATAATGTTGGATCCAAACATAAGATATACAAGAAGGATAAGAATGAATACAATGAGGTGGAGAATGAGGAAGGTTTTGCTTCTGATAAGAGGATATCACCTCAAGATTCTATGGGACATGTACAAAGACGGTCATTTCGATTTCAGAAGTATTCCAATCAAAATATAAGGCATCATTCAAAGTCCAGTTCATCAAACTGGTATAAATCTCAGCATTTTCCTAGAAGAAATGCTATACAAAAACAACCTAAAGGTTGGAAAAAGTATCATGCATATGATGAGAACAAGCATACAACTAATGACGAATCATATGAAGATTTAGCAAATGGTGCAGTACCCGAGCCAACTGAGGGCTCTGAGGAGTTTATACAAATGGTACATGAGAATTTCTTAATGTACACCAAGCAATTGAATCTGAACTTATCTGTCCAAAGAAGGTACCGGAACCAAGGAAAAGCTGGTTGTTTGTACTGCATTGTATGCGGTAGAAGGTTTGTTTTCTTATCTATGATGCTCTTTTTTCAAATGGAGCACTTCTCTAAACATATATAGAATCAGGAGGACCGTAGTATTTAACTTACAGGCGGAATCAAGTACATGTGCTATTATTCTTGGGATCACGCTTTAGGTTATCAGGCGTGATTGTTGTACTTTATTAAGGGGACTGCATGGACAGTTTGATAGCACCAAACCCATGCCAATAAGATTAAATATATGGTAAACTGCACTGTGGATGAACATGAGTCACAAATCTTGCAGTAGTGGTGTCTGTGGTGTTGAATGATGGTGCAAAGCAAATATTATTTTGCTGCTGTATTGCATAGCTTTGAAGTTAGGTTTATTGTTTGCTAGAGCTGGCATTTAAGCATAGTTTTATGCTAATGCACATGATTTAAGTAATTATTTTAGCTTCTAGATGCCTTTGAAATTTTAGATTATATGTTTCGGAAGAAAGGGAACACAGCTAGAATAACCTGGGACCCAAAAGTTTATATGGCCTGCGATCTTCATAAAACGGATTGCTTTGACATGCCATGACATAGTAATGATAAGACATTACAGGTAGGTTAAAATTTCCAAGATAATTGAGGACTGCTGGTCATATAAATTGAATTTCCTATTGGAAGTACGTCGGCAACTAATTTTAGGCTTTAGATTTTTAGTGGAACTGGATGGACGCTTCCTGTGCTCGCATGGTGCTGTATTTGTATTATAACTATAAGGATTATTCTGAATCTGGATTTGTCAATATTGAGGTTTTAAATTATTTTTCTTGCAACCATTATTCTAGTACGTTGTATGAAATCAATTATAGTTGGTTTTTTCATCATTCTTTGTTCCTTTTGAGGCAATTTATGGTTGGCACCTGGCAGAACCATAGTCTGTATGCTCTGTTATTGCTTTGACGAACCAGAAGGCTAATTATTTATGCTGCTACATTATGTTAGGCTATGTTTGGTACCGGTTTCTATCACATTCATTGCTGCATTATAAACCGATAATTTTGAGGGTATTTCTGCTAACTGTTTCAGATTATAGTAATATAAATATGATCTTTAGTTTTTTTTTTTTCCGATGGCTTCAATTATTATCATGACAAGCACCACCAAATTTTATTTTATAGTGCATGCAATTTTTCTTCTTTTGCTTCAGACTTGAACTTTGTCTGATACATTATAATAAAAATTGTGGTTTTCTATCTTTTTAAATTTCTTATGTACATTTTTATACTTGAGAGGACTTTATCAGTAAGTTTCATTTCCTAAGATTATATGTAATTTTATTGACTCGTAACATGTTTTTTGTCCTGTTTATTTTTCTTTATGGTACAGTTCCTCAAAGGAATTCACAGACACTCAACGCTTAGTAACTCATGCTTTTATGTCCCATAAGGCTGGGCTGAGAGCTAAACACTTGGGTCTTCATAAAGCAATATGTGTTCTGATGGGATGGGATACTTCTGTTCCTCAAGATACAGTAACTTGGGTTCCCCAGGTCTTGCCCCATGCTGAAGCTTTAGCTCAAAAGGAGGATTTGATTCTTTGGCCGCCAATTGTTATCATCCATAATATTTCTATGTCTGATGACAATCCTCAAAACTGGAAGGTTGTCAGCATGGAAACAATTGAGGCGTTCATAAGAGGTGAGTTTGTGTTTGAATATTAAGATACTGTGCTATAATAATTATTCAAACTAGGATTTTTAGTGAACCAAATGTTTCTTAGTTTTATGGTTTACCTTGATTATATATACATACATAAATATACCATTTTAATATGCACGTTTAGCATAATAGATGATACTACTATCTCCAGTCCTATATATTAAAAGAAACAAAGATCACCAAGACCAATGAAATCATTAAATGCTTTAGTATTTATAGTTTATTCCAAATATAACCCAATATTAAATACTCTTGGAAAATGGTGAGACTCACTAATATGAAAAATGCCCATTTTTATTGAACATTGAATAAACTAAAATAAGCAATTAATACATCTTAAAATGTGACTTTTTCTTATATATGGGACCAGAGGGAGTATTATATGACAACCTTGCAAAACTTACATTTTTCCATGGAATCTTTATTCACCAATTGTTGTCTTATGAAAAATGCACATTTGGCAACTTTTTATTTCATTTCATACTTGCAGGTAAAGGTTTTGTGAGGGGAAGAATCAAATTATGCTTAGGGAAACCTGCAGACCAAAGTACTATTCTGGTGAAGTTCTTGGGCACATTTGTTGGGCTGGGAGATGCAGAGATGATTCATAAATATCTTTCTGATAGCAACCGGGGGAGAGCTGATTATGAGAAGGTTAAATCTGAAGGTATCAAAAGCTGTAACATCAAAGAGACAGATCAGGTAGACAAAGGGGAGAGTATTCTTTTTGGTTATGTGGCAATTGCGGAGGACTTGGAGAAACTAGATTTCAATAGCAAGAATTGGAGTTCAATAAAGAGCAGGAAGGAGATTGACGACCTGGATAAGGCTCCTGTTAAAACCGACGAGAGGCGGTGATTATAATATAACTGAGGGCTCTTTCAGTAATTTAATAGTTCCTGGTGATAAAATTTAAGTGTCCTAATTGTATAATTTGTCTTTCCCCATGCTTAAGTTGGTAGTTCTTGTATATACAGGCAGGATCTGCAATTTCAGTCAAGAGTCCTTTGTAAGAGTTATTTCTGTTTCTGTACTTCTAAGTTTTAACTTATTTCACTTAAAACTGATGCAAAATCTTGTGCTTTGAGCAATATAGGCTTTTTAGATGACTATCAGGATGAATGTATCCAATGTTCTTAAAATGCTAATTCATTTAACTACCGAGGGCTAAGGAGGATGAGACTAGTCACTAGGCCACAATGGATAAGTACATGTGTGGGAGAGCACCAATTTGGTCCCTCCACTGTGAGCTCATGTATATTGTATCTATTTTTAAAGAGTACCTTTTCAGGTTCCTTCTCTGCCTTTGAAATGTCGGGTCAATTTAATTTTGGTGAGTTATAATTCTTTTTAGAAAACATTCGGTGAGTTATAATTGAATGTGAAGTTATTTGTGGATTTCATCTAATAAATTTAAATCTGAACCAATCTAATTCAGTGATGAGCGGATTGGGATGAGTCGGGTCATGAGTCATAAACTATTTTCAAAATTCTAAAAGAAATAAATAATCAACTGATGACATTCTATTCCACCAAAATTATATTACTTAAACTATGTTTTAACAGTTTTAAATTTCAGCATTTTTAGTACTCGTTCTTTCGTTTTCAATTCTCTATTATTTATCTATCTCTTCTGGAAATTAAGGACTTTAATGCTGTAAGCAAATACAAAAAGAAACACAACAACAAAAGCAATGTGAGCCACAGCAACAACTCCAAGGAACTCATATTCATAGCCCATCTGTTTCTTGAGGTATGCTTTTACAGATACTGTTCCAGCTCCAGGTACCTCAATTGGAGTATCTTTGTCCCCCAACTGTGATGTCACTAGACCATATACGGTCCAAGCTGTTGGGCACGCCCAATAGTACCATCTCCACCATATAGGAATTTGCTGCGCGAGTGTAATCAGCAGTTACATGATCAATATATTATGATAAGATAGATGATGAGTCGAATATTAAGAACTATACCAAATTTTTTGTGCTTAATAATGTGTGAACTATATTCCATAAATCATACAGGCTAAGGTGAAATTTGTTGTTACTCCTTAACTAAAAATATATTTGTTCATTTTTTTGCTATACATACCGATTTGGGGATAACGAAACCCGAGAATATGTTCCAGAACACTAGAAAGAAGGACATAACAATTGCAGCAATTTGATGGTTTGGTGTTAGAGCCACAGTCATCATTCCATAAAGTGTGAAGTAGACAAAGGACATGAATATGAAGTAGTAGAACCAGATAAACTTTTCAGTTTGCCAAGGGAACCCCATCATTGAGTAAAGGATAAGGGTATATGCAAATGTTTGGATTGCAACATATATACATTCTATTGCTACCTGCAAGTCAATGCTTGTAGGTTCCATAAGTTTTATCGGTTATAAGAAATTCAATTAACTGTTGCTTTTGTCTTTTTTACCTGAGCAAATGCATAAGGAAGAGCTGAGTACATTCCGGCTGCTCTTTCACGGTAGAAGACTGTTCTTTCTACTGCTACTACAGGTTGAACTGAGGAAGTGTTGGTGGCTCCAAGAAATAAAATAGCTGAATACATAGCCCCCGCTAAATTCATAAGATCTTGTTCCTTGTGTCTGCAGCCAAAAACAAATTTTCATCACCTAAGTCACCACCTTATGATCATGAAAGTAATGTTTTTTCTTCTTTTTGAGAATGTTGATAAATACATTGTTGATGTTGTTTTCCACAATAAAATAGATATCAACAAGAGTTCTGGTACACGGTTCAGCAATCTTATTATCATCTTTGGTCAAGAACTACTTGACAAGGTAATGATGATTCCTACATATTTTACTTCAATTTAAAATTTCAATAGAAAGACGAAAGTATCATCCTATGTGAATATATCTTTTATTTGTTCTATTATTATTGTCCAAATAGGAACATATGGTTCTTTTGATCTTACTTGATTCATGTATTTTCATATCAAAGTTTAAAAGTTAGCAACTAATTCTCTCTTTAAGTACAATATCAACTTGGAGAACATGTGGGCTTACATTTTATCTCCTTTTTTCCAGAATATGAGTCCAAAAATAACACCTACAGATATCGACAAGAAGAACCGGATGGCGTTATATTGTGGATTCCTCCAGTAGGACCAGTGCTGTTTCCAAAAGCAAGCTTTGCATTGAGTAATAAAGGACCGGGAATGTTTAGTAGCAAAATTAAGATCTTTTGTTCCTGGTAATGGTGTGCTTAGCTCTTTAATAAGCTCTTGATTCTTCCTGAAAAGAGCTTATATTAGAAATAAACAGAGAAGACTGTGTCTAATTTCACATTGAAAAAATGAACATTGGTGCTTAACCAAAAAAAAGAGGCGGAACATGGTAGTAATATGATGCAAATGCAACTTCAACTAGTACTTAACTGATACAATTCTGACTTAATATACAGTTCTGCAAAGTCTACACTAAGCTGAGACTCAACTGTTGGAGAAGTGATCTCCAACATCCATGTGGCAGGATTAAATCCATCTATGATTCTAGGAATTCCTTGAATAGCCTGCAAAATGTTCGCATAGTTTATAAAATTACAAAATTTACGAATTTTTTATATTTTGCAGTGCAAGAATTCATGAATTCATACTCACCTCAAAGTACTTAACAAGCTTCTGAGATTGTTGACCAAGGGGACCGCTATATATTATTTGTCCACCTCTCTTCATCAAAAGCAGCTGAATGAAAGATGAAATTAAGAGAGCATTTGTTTTTCATAATAACTCAAAAAAAAAGTTGTTCTCCCAAATTTTGGGAAGCTATACCTCGTCAAAAGATTCAAATATATCAATGCTTGGTTGGTGAATTGTGCAGACCACTGTTCTCCCTGTATCCGCTGTATTTCTGACAGTACGCATAACAATTGCTGCAGCTCTAGCATCAAGGCCTGATGTAGGCTCGTCCATGAAGATGATTGAAGGATTGGCGACCAATTCTACAGCGATGGTGAGTCTCTTTCTTTGTTCTGTTGATAAACCATCTATGCCAGGAAGGCCTACTAAAAAATTCCTCAATGTATGTAGCTCAACAAGTTTCATAACTTCCTCAACAAACATCTGTAGTAAGAGAGGTTGGTTAAAAATAAATCAGTTCGTAAAGTTACATCGCTGCGGGCATTTGGCTACATATTATATTGAGCAACTCATGCCGCTAAAATTGAGAGATTAGTACTGCACTTTCAGGATGCAGAATTCATAAAAATCAAGTCACCATCATGTTTCTGATTTTGGAAATTAGCAAATACAATGTTCTATGCAAGAGTTGATTAAAATAAAGCACACCTTCTGTGTTTCTTTGTCGACCTCCTTACCAAGGCGTAGCCAAGCTGAAAAAACAATAGATTCATAGACTGTAAGATTTGGAGAGTGGATATCATTTTGTTCACAGTATCCACTGATTCGAGCAAAAGTTGCTTGATTCTTTGAATAACCGGATACGCTAATGCTTCCCTCAATATAACCACCAGTTTTTCTTCCAGCAAGAACATCCATCAATGTGGTTTTTCCAGCACCAGTTACACCTACTAATGCTGTTAGTACTCCAGGCCTGAAAGCACCACTTACATCTCTTAGTAATTGGAGCCGACTCTCTTCGAATCCTTGTTTTTTGATTTCCTGCTATGAAAACACTATTAAGACATCTTAAAGGCATCAAGAGGAATTCTAGAAAAGGTGAAAGTGGATAATCCACAAAAGCTGAAGTGCATAATAATTGGAGATGATTAAAATGAAGAAAGAGTGTGCAGAATTTACGGCTGGCATATTGATGTAGTAATTCACGTGATCAAAAGCAAGTGACAGTGGCCTAAAAGGTAACACCATCCCCCTCTTGGTTGTTGTTGTCGTGTATGCTTTGAGAATTGCACTCTCTAAGCTGTTTCTTTCTTCCATTTCAATGTCTGCATATAGTCATTTTATTATAGTGTGCATTTGGTATGAATACTGAAAACATGACAAAATCCTAGGAGAACATCATTAGAATAAACATTTCATACTGTGCAGGACAAAAATACACATTCTGATGAAAGAAAACATTACTTGATCAAATCGATATTTTGTTTCTAAGAACATGAATCTTTTTACCAATTTGACAAAAAGAAATGGGTAAAATTGAGCAATTACTTTCAAATGATTTAGCTTTTGAACCATAACTCTCATTTGGTGTTTGCTTTTTCTCATTTTCCTCCTCCAGAACAATGGATTTAGAATCTCCAAATGCTGCAATTTAACTTTAAGACCTTGTTAGAGACAGTCTTATAGCAGAAACAGAAGCAATCAGTATTATGGAGACTTACGATTCAAAAATGTCAACGCGGCGGTAAAACAAATGTTGAAAAGCAGTGAAAAGCCTAAGAGAGCACCAATACAAATCCAGTACCAATAGTCTTCTGTAAACATGTTTCTAGCCTTGAGAAGAGCCTTCCCAACTGTAGGTTCAGGAATTCTTGGATCCAAATTGGGCTGTAAATAAGATAAATGAATACAGTTTTGCAAGAAAATGAAATCAAAGAGTTTTTTTTTCATATGTTACGGATCTTACAGCACTCCATCTCTTGTCAAGGAACTCATTGATTGCAATAGCATTCTGACCATACATCATAGGAGAAGCATAATAGCCCCATATCATCCATGGTTCAATGTCATCTGTAAATGTTAGAACAACCTTATTTCAAAAGAAACATATGCGAAAATCGCAAACAAAGAATACTAAAATTTTATCAGAGTTTGGCCAGTTGTGCCTATGTCTCTGACTGCACAATGGCTGTAGTTCCTTTTTATTGTTCAAGCTCAGGGTTAAACATTAGAATTTGTGTTTAAGTACTGGTTTAGTTTACAAGGTTACCCTTGAACTGTACTGGGAGACTCTCGCCAACTCCCACTTATTGGCAAACTATGAGCCATGCCCAATAAGATAGGACATTATTGAAGTTGTATGATTCATTCCTCTATACCTTGTTTTTTTGCCATGCATTTAATTTGACCAATGAAGTTTATAAAGTGCAAAAGAATAAATAAAGCTCACCTCTGGCAATAATGAAGCCACCAAGTAAGAAAACAAGTAGCAGTATAAAGGTACCAAGTGTATTTGCCACAACTTGTGTTCTTCCAAGAGCAGCAATGAATCGGAACAGAGATAGACTCATCTGATGTATGCAGAAGTATGCTAATAACTGACGAAAAAATCTGTTACAAATGTACAAATTTATTATTGAATCAGATTATTTATATCTAGTTGCAAGTCAATAAAATAAAGAAACTATATAGAAGTGTATCAATTAATTCAACTTTCAAAATATTACTTCCTAGAAGTGTATCAATTAATCATTGTTGACACCTTAATTTTTATAAAGTACATACAAATAGGTAACAAATTATAAAATGCAAGGCTTCACCTACTAATTTTCACTCAAGGAACAAAAAAACTACAGGTCTATTTGTAGCAGTATAATAACCTTTTAAAATATAAAAACAACATAAGTGAATTTTCTTACCTACTTGCAGCTGGAGCAAACCCTATAGTATAATAAGTAAGAACAACCCATAATCCTGACTCAATGAAAGATAGAGGAATTCTAAGAATCCATATGGGAAGTGCAAAAGCCCAAGCAGGACAAAACAACAAATCTCTCTGCTTGAAGAAAACAGGAAGTCTAAAAATAGTCATTGCAAGTTCAGCCATTCCATTGAACATTATATTAATGAGACTGAAGAATAATGCACCATAATATTTTCTCCCATCTTCAAGTTGTCCATATTTCATTTCTGTTCTAAAAAACACTGTCATAGCAATCAAAGACATTATCATAATCTGAGTAGTCTTAAATATGTATATAAAAGCGCTTCGCTTTGTCAGTAGCCACTCTCTTGCAAAACATGCCTTGAAGATTTCTTGTTTTGAGATTCCATATTTTTTCTTAACCAATGCAGCAGGATGAGTTTTCGTGCGGTTGTAACCAGCCCCTAGCTCTTCACAAAGTTGTTGTCCAATGCTATAATTGTTGAAGTGAGCTACAAACTCGGATACACCGATGTAATGGTAAGGTTTATTGTCCCTTGTGAACCAGTACTGTTCTTGATCCTTTCTGGAAGTAACCTCTTGTAAAAAGTCTGCAACTCCTTTCCTTTCTGGACATTTGAATCCAACACTCTCGAAAAAATCGAGAACATTCTCGCGCGGACCTTGGTAGACAATTTGACCTTCTGAAAGTAAGATTATGTCATCAAAAAGTTCAAATGTTTCTGGTGCAGGTTGTAAAAGTGAGATTATCATTGTGACATCCATGATATGAACTAGCTGCCTCAAAAACCTGATTATTTGGAAGGTTGTTGAACTATCCAAACCAGTTGAGATTTCATCCATTAAGAAAACTTTAGCAGGTCCTACAAGCATCTCACCTGCATTCATTAGGCCATATAGAATTATAATATTTAGAAATTTGGTATGAAATATTATTAAAGTATAAGTGAAATATTGAAATGTAAATGTTTCCTTTCCACTTTCATGTAAAACATTTTTTTATCAATACAATTTTTTTTTGACCGGTTGATTAATACAGTTATTGTCTATTAAATGTTGTAATAACTATTTTGTATGATTCTCACTTCGGTTCCAAATAAAAACTTATCATGTTATGCATCCATTACAAAACATTTATCATTATTAGTTTATTGTTTTCACTATTTCGTGTACAAATCTTTGAAAACAAACTACATAATGAAAATAGGGACAGTTTTACAATTAAAGTGAAAGAAAAAAAAAACGTTTTCTCAAATCAAACAGATGATAATTTTTCTCTTCAGTAACTTCAAATTGTTATATAACTATTTTCTCATACCGGTAGTTAACCGCTTTTTTTCTCCACCAGATATTCCTCTTCTCATCTCATCTCCAACCATAGTATCAGCACACATTTCCAATCCAAGAATCTGAGTCCATTTTCTTTGATGTCAGACAGCAAGAAATATTATAATGCTGAATGAAAGTATAGTAATCAAATCTATTCTATAATATAAAGAGAATTTCAAAAGTAAGTATCAAACCTTAAGAACATAATCTGTGATCAAACTTGTTTCTTGACCTTCCATTGCCGTGGCTTTCATGAAAGCATCTATCTCTGAATCAGGTTTGATTCCTGCCTGCTTTTCTCTCCTTGTCAATTCCACTGCTAGTTCATGCCTTGTTCCAACTCCCAAGCAGCGTCTGGAAAAATCCAGTGTCTCTCTTACTGTCATCTCTCCGTGATGAAGATTATGTTGACTAATATAAGCACATGTTCTTTGTGGAACAAATTCTGATAACTCATGACCACAGTAAGTGACTCTTCCTGATACCTATTGATATGAAAATTTTGATCATGCAAAGTAAAAAACTAGAAAACTTGAATTTTATTGTGTTGTCAATCATGGTTCATATAATATAGCAATTTGTTCGAGTTTTCGCTACGCTACAGTGATATAGTGCGACTATAGCCACTATAGGACAACACTTTATACACAATAGCATATTATAGAATAGTGATTTGTTAAAATTCTGCTATGCTATGCTATTTGACAACACTAAAATTTATAAAAGCTCATTTTACTTCCCTTCTTGTTTATGAAGCTTAAATCATGAGAGGTACATTATATTATCATAAATATTAGATTTTAAAAGGTCAATCATAGTCAACGGTTCACCACATTCCTTAACTTGACATTAGACAGCATTAGCATATTGTGTGACATGATAAACTTCTGCAACAGTTTTCTAAATTCTTTAACATGTGAAGCATTATATTTGTTTATTAAACACAACCAATAAAGATCACAAGATAATATTAAAACAATTCCAGCATGATTTGATGTCCTTTTAAAAACATTATGTTATTACATCTTTAACTTTTTGATTGGTTAATGTGTATGATGATGTGCTAAAGCATAGTCATGCTCAAGCATCATTTAAATCTATTAATCATTAAATGAGAGGAAAATATATTTGCATTTTTTTATAAAAATTGAAATGGTAAAACCAACCCTTAAATCTCTGTCAAGTTTCCCAGCAAGTGCCTGCAGCAGTGTAGTTTTTCCTGATCCAGGAGGTCCCAATAGCAATGTCACTCTGTTTGAGAAAGATAATAAATAAAAGACTATAGGAAAAAAGTAAGCAATATACCTAAATAAAATCTTGATGCTTTTAATTTGTAACGTTTTTCATATGGAAATCATACTACCTCTATCACTTATTAAATAAGTAATTTGGATGATTTCACACGTATTAAAAAAATTTAGTATACTAAATTTATCTATTTTGTGTATTGTCGCTTCAAAGTTGTCTTTTAAATTATTTTCGTTATACAATGACACTAAAATATAGTCAATTGCTTAAAGGATTTTTAGTAAAAATATAATTAATGCATCTAATAATTTTTAGTTGTTATTCCTATAAAAATCAGTTAAAGATGTTTTTTTAATTTGAGGCTTATATATTTAAAAAATAGTAGTAAAATAATACATTATTCACAACTCACAAGAAAATAATTTTGTTAAAAGTATGTTTGGATGAGAGAATTTTTTTAGGTAGTGTAATTTTAGAGGGTAATTGAAATTTGTTTATGTAAATTATATTGTTTAGATAATAAATTTAGATAATTTTCAAAATGATAAGATTTTATGAAGTATTTTGTCAAAATTTAATTTGAAGATTTGAAATTCTTTCTTTACTACGTACAATGTGAATCTCAAATTGATTCTTATATTTTTCTAAAATTTTCACATTATTCCCTATTTATTTTTAAAACTTAGCAAATTGGTCTCTATAAATTATCTAACATTGCAAATATGTCCTATTTATATTCAAAAATTGCAAATTGATTCCTAAATTTAAAAAAAAATAAAGGATGAATAATTTAATTACTTTATCCAAACAATAAAAAATAAAAATGATGGAAGTTAAATTGAAGCATTTTAATGGCTTAGAATTTTAATTTCTCTAAAATTTTCAAATATTTCATCTAAACATACTCTAAGTTTTATGTAGAGTGAACGAATGTCTGAAAACTTTTTGTTTGAACTTAGATTGCATTTATATGATTTTTTTTATATATAAATAATGTCATTCTCATCTCAATTCTGAAAACTTTTTGTTTGAACTTAGATTGCATTTATATGATTTTTTTTATATATAAATAAAGTCATTCTCATCTCAATTCTCGAGTAAGTTAAGTTCTATGTAGAGTGAATGAACATCTGAAAACTTTTTATTTGAACTTATATTGCATTTATATGATTTTTTTTATTTTTGTTTTTGATAAATAAAGTCATTCTCATCTCAATTCTCGAGTAAGGACCAGCACAATGGTCAAACAACTTAAGTTAGGGATTTAGACCTAAGAAATAATGTTATTTTTTGTCAAAGGAAAAAAAAAAGGTCTCACATAAGTCCAATAGTTCATGCCCTCCTATTAACCTAGTAAAATAAACAAAACACAAATAGGGTAAATAGCACCCATGGTCCCTTAACTTAATTTCAGATAACGTTTTAGTCCTTTATCTTTTTTTTTCTCAATTTGGTCCTTTATTTTAATTTTAAGTGACAATTTGATCTTTTATGTTTTAAAATACCAACAATGTTATCCTTTTTTTTTTTACAAAAATTCAAAAAACTCATCAAAATTTTCAACCAAAATCCATAAAATTATTTATAATCTTCAATATAATACAAATTTCATCAAATTTGAAACTCAAATCTTCAAATAAATTCATATTTCCATTTTTAACAACATCAAATAAAGAATAAAATGTGATGAAATTTTTGTATGAGTTTATTTGAAGATTTGAGTTACGAATTTGATGAAATTTGTATTATATTAAAGAATATAATTAATTTTATGGATTTTGGTTGAAAATTTTGATGAGTTTTTTGAATTTTTGTAAAAAAAAAGGATAATATTGTTGACATTTTAAAACATAAAAGATCAAATTGTCACTTAAAATTAAAATAAATGACCAAATCGGAAAAAAAAAATATAAATGACTAAAACGTTAATTGAAATTAAGTTAAGGCACTGCATATGCTATTTAGCCAAACAAATAATAATGAGTAAATCATTTATGTTGGTCATTGATTGTGTCAAGTGGTATAATTGTAGTTTTTAAATATATCAAAATTATAAAAACATCCCTTAGATGTGTCTTTCCTAAATAAGTTAGGTCTGCGAGTGTGTTTTCATTAATTAGTTTGATTCGCGAATGTGTCTTTTGTTAGTCAATATAACTTATGAAATGAAATTACTAACAATAGATACACTTGTGGGTTTTTTTAATTTCAATATATCTATATACTATAATGACACTATCTCACACATTTAAGAATCAAAACGACAATTTTCTCAATGATAATACTAATCGTGAATGATCAAGAGAAATAAGACCTCTATGGCTCCCTAAATTCAGTAGTTCATAAATAACTTCATCTTGATTCGGTAAAAAAACTTATTAACTCCATACAACTCTTTGTTTTATATTTTAATAAATATTAAATAATATTGATTATAACAATTAGATAAATAATTATATAGTTTATTATAGGCCTCATTTAATGTTGAGTCAACTCTGTCTTGAACCAAATGAGACCAAGTCAACACCCTAAAAATATTATTGTGTTTGGTTCTGAGAAAAAAACTATAAAATAATACAAATATCTCAAGTAAAAATGAAATGTAATAAAACATATAATAAAAAGTGGATATTTAAACTTTTTTCAATTTAAGAAAGAGGCCTCTCCACGAGTTTATGGGGCACTGGTACAAACAAAACTTTTCTCTTTGGAATAATTATACTCTGATTGGGCCGCTGAGTTGTTCTCCTGAGGACCAGTTTCTTTCTGAATGAATTTCATTTAACAAAAAAAAACTTTGTTTTATTGACCAAGACTTTTCTCCTTTATTGACAAAAAAAGAAGAGTTTTCTCTTTGTTATCTTTTAGATCTATCCGAAGTTATTTAATTGCAGTTTTAATGTTTATATTGCTATTATTTTATAAAATTGATTTTTTATTTTAAAAATCGACAATTTTAATTTTTCATTTAGATTTTTGAACTAAAAAATAATATTTAATATATTTTAATAACGTAACATATAATTTTATGATATAAAATTATGTACATATATTAATTATTTATATGTTATTAATAAAATTAAAAATATAAAAAATTTGAAATTAAAAATTAAATTTTTATTAAATTTATTTCAATTATTATATATCACATTATTTAAAAGTATCCTACATAATAATTTTTTAGTTATATAATCGGAAGGAGTGGCCTAAATACATTCCTAGTCTTTGATAAGTTTACTGAAATGAATTCCTTGCTATCACTTCTAGGTATGACGGCAGGAGTGAGTTCAGCTGCGGAAAACTTTAAAAGTTTAAATTTTGAAAATTTGTTTTAACTGTGAACTATTTAATATTTTTTATGGCTAAGATTTACTTAAAATGTGTGAATTTATAGCAGGGAATTCAAATCCATCTCAGTCCGAAATAGTTCTTAGCTGGGTGAACCCCACTCCAAGAGAGGGAGAGGGAGGGAGAGAGAGAGATATTCTCAGTTATGTCAAGTTCAATGTTCAATCATTTACTTTTTTAACAAATCAAATGCATTCTATAAATTATATATCATTGTGAATATTAATGTTAATTTTCCACTGTCATCTATATTCAGGTATCTTTTAGGGGTTCCTTTAGCAAGCATGATATAAGAGAGAATATTAATTTACATTTATTTGTTATATGAACTAAATAAAAATATATTATATATAAATAAAAATTTACCCTTGTAAAAATCATATTTATTATAAAAACTTAAATTTATTAGAATTTTAATAAATTTAAATTTTATAATCTTGAATAATAATTTATTAGATTATATAAAAGAAAAAAAATACGTTTATAATAAAATCATACATATTTGTTAAAATTAATTATTAATATTTTATTTATAAATTTAGTAGCAATTTTTTTTAATTTATATTATGTTTTAATACTGTTCAAGATTAGCTTATTATATCACCAAAACCTAGGTATGACAATGAGGCGGGATGGAGACAGAATTTGCCTTCCTCCACATCCAGACCTAATTAATCCGGAAAGATTCGCACCCACTCCTGTTTATTAGTGGTGTGAAATTTAAGTCTTCATCCTCGCCCCCACCGAGATTTGGGTATTTAAGCTTTCATCCTCGCCCGCACCAAGATTTGGGTTTTTCCGTCTATACTCGCACTCATTTATATATATAAAATTATAAGTTTAAAAATTATATATATTATAATGAATATAATAAATTAATTATTATTAGCCAATAATAAAATTAAAAAAATATTTTCAATAAATATGAGATTATAATTTTTAATAATTTAAAAATATATTAAGTATATTCAATATGTACATTTATATAAAATTTAAAAATTATAATAATATTACTAGTAAAACGGGTTTGGGTTTAGGGTGGATATCAACACCCAAACCCGTTTCCATCTTCAAATTTTAATTTAAAGAAAAATCGCACTCAATCAAAGCAAATTTTTTTGGTCCAACTTAAAACGAATTCGAGAAAGTATTTGCAAATGCAGATTATATTATCATTGTTTTGAGTCGTAGATAGCACTGGGCCAATAAGTCCATGGCCTTAGGCCCATAACCATGATTTTGTTATACTCTTTTCGATCTTTTGAAGCACACATGTTTTTATGTTAATTTTTGTTAGTTATTTAGTTTTGAAATACTGTTTTGATAATTGAAAACTACTGTCGCTCGTTTTATAATATTTTAATTTGCCTATAAATTTTTTTACATAGTCTCTAAAAGTTGTTTGATAATATAATATTGACAAAAATTACGTTTATATATAACATATTTACGAAAAACTCATCAATGAATTTTAAAATGTTATTATCTTTTTTATATATTATGTAGTAATTTTATAATATTTTAATAATTCAAATAAATAAAATTACTTTGAACACGGACGAAAATAAGTATTGAAAAATCTTTATATATTTCTGCCTCAAGCCTCAAAAGTTCTCTACACGGCTCTACATTGATTTATAAAACTCTTGGGGTGTGTCAAGTTAGTTTTTGGAGAATTTTTGGAGAGGATAATTTTAAAAGATTAAGTTTATATTTTGATATATATTGATATGTTAAAAAAATAAAAAAAATAATATGATATTATATGTTCATTTATTATATTGTTCTTTCAAAAAAAATTAAATTAAATATGTATATTAATTGGTATTTTCAATGAATTTTACTGCAATCGGTATAGTCTTCTCTTCTACTTTTAGTTTAGTATAATGTGTGCGTTAATATGCTGCACTCTTTTTTCTTTCATGATGGTTTTATTGTCTTAGATTTTCCAAGTAATATTTTTAACCAGTGTATTGTTCATACTTGTTTAATTGTGTTTTGGTTTAGTTTTCCAAGCTTTTTGTTTTCTATTTTTTATTTTATTCAATGCATTTATTAGGGTGTTGCAAATAATAGATGTTATTTTTTAGGATGTCAACTGAGAGATCAATTCTATTGTGTGATGTATTTGCACTCTAATTATATATATTATTTTTCTTCAAAACTTCAAAAATGTAACTCGCATGCGTACCTTTGAGAGAATATAATAATTAGAGTTTAATTATTATATATTGTCGATACAAAAAAATTTATAATGTCAACACATCACAATTATTCATAAATATGATTTTAGATGTAATTATATTAAAAATAAAATGTGTCTAATAATCTAAACAATTAAAAACTCTTATTCTATGAATTAAATTCTAATAGTTATCTCTTATTTATCACTAAACAGAATCATATGACATACGAAATGTACTATGTAATGTAACATCAATTTTAATAAATATGGCCTCATCAATTACCTTGCTGGCCTGACAATTCCACTAACATCTTGAAGTATTTTGATAACACTTCTCTTTGAGGGGACGAGCTTGATTGCTCCAAGAATTCTCTGTTTGTCATAAACCAGGAAAAATGAAATATCTTCACACAATGCATTTGAAAAATGTACAACAACTAGTTAAATGAGAATTATTAATGTAGTGGTTGAAAAGGAATCGATATATGATCTAACCAATTTAATAATTTCATTTACTATTTACAAGATACGGATACTCCACTGTAATATTATCATTTTAGTTATTTTGTTGTAATATGATTCTTTGTTTCTATAAAACAATATACTGCAATGATACTATGATAGGGACATTTCAGCTAATTTCACTATCATTAATCCCTTCGTATCACAGTCATTGATACTATAGTAATAGTGAAATGATTAATTCATCCAAAAAAATATGTGAAATGCAAAAAAAAAAAACCTCATTATGATATGAAGTGATTATTTCATTTCCAATTAACTGCACAACGAGTTTTATTGTCTCGTAATGTTTTCTGGTTGGCTAGTGTTTTGGCTATTGTTAGTCCCCGAAGCCTAATAAATTTAGGATCTCATTCAAGATAACTATACAAAATCGATAATAGTATTAAATTTGTTGATAATGGATATAAATATATTTTTTTTATAATTTTATTTTTTATGAGATATAATTAGTTAATATTTTTATATAATATTTATTTTTAATAAAAAAAAAAGATGTAAATTGTATGTTAGTAAATAAATAATTAATGTAATTAAAAATTTTAAAAAAAAATTATAAATAATATATTTTTTTCTCAAGAGAATTTTATATTTAGAGATATCTTTGACTTTGCTGCCCGTCCACTATTTATTGGTGGTAATAACTAATAATTGGATATGAAATATATATACTACTGCTCCCTATGTTCTCATTTATGACACTTTTTGTGCATACTAAGAAAATTTTGTTGTACCTAATTTTTTTAAAGTATAATTAGTGTATTTAGTTTTAATTTTTAATTTAATATATTAATTTTTTAACTATTTTGTTATTTATATTTTATTTTGAAGAGAATACAATTTTGTATGACTATTATTCTTTATGTCTTAAAATAATTGTCGCATTTGTAAAAATAATTGCGACACTTTAGTTTCCAATACAATTTTTTTTTCTCAACTCTAATTAATATTCTCAAAAATTTACTACGCTCTCATGTTATATTTATGGAATCCATCCACCAATAACTAAAAGAATAATTTGATGGAATCGCTATTATCTCTATTTCATCTATATTTTTTTTAATTTATGTAACATAATCAAATGGGTGAGTAATTCTGAAACAAATAGAGTACTATATTATCATTTTGTGTATAGATGAATTTATTAGTTAATTTTGCATATTCTAACACAATTTGATAGAATTAATAAAAGATATATTTTAAAAAAACAATATATCTAAAAATTTACGGAAAATTTCATATTAAAAGACAAATAAATGTGCGGAATAAAAAAAAAGGACAAATAGATTTGAAAAACGTTTTATAATTAGGAAGAGTATAAGATTTGGTCCTACTCGACTCGATCCCTTCATATCATAATTTAATTTAAGCAAAATTTTAGTTGTAACAAATATAAGCAAATTTGACCCTTTTTCTATCATATTTAATGATATTATATCAAAATACCCTTAATTATGTTGCGAATTTATTGCATCAATTTAACCAATTTTTCATATACAATTAATGTTATTACATTGAGATGTGAACAATCAGTATAACAAATTCTTGGCGCGGTGCATTAGCAATCCTATAATATTATTTGTCCTTAAACTTTGAAAAATGGCTTGTGTTTAAGAGTATTAAGTGGATTATATTGTAATAATTTTATCATAAAAATTATATTATGTCCGTTTGTTTAACATTTTTTTAAAAATGACTTTTATAGTATTTTTTTATAATATTTTTAAAAAAATATTTAAAAATAAAGCTTCAAAAAAAATTAGTTTAAACAATTTATTTTAAAATATAATTTTAAGTATTTTATTTATTTTTTATTTTTTTAAATAATAAAATTTCAAAAAATAATTAAAATGAAAAGTTATTTTGATAAACTTTTCATCTTTAAAAGATACTATTTTAATAAACTTCTATTATTTTTAAGTAAATTTTTATAAAAATTATTTTTAAAAATATAAAATCAAAATCATTTTTTTAAATTCTTGAACAAACAAACTCATTAAGTAATTCAGACCGTTGAAAATCTTACTTGACAGTGGTTCATAAGCTATACATATCAATATTAAAACATTAATTATAATCTATATTTATGATAGTGAAAAATTAACAAATCAATATTAAAAAAATACAATTTAATAAAATGATGATATTTTTTATTTATTTTATTTTATTATATTGTTTAATATATATGTAAAAAATTTAATGGTGTATAAGTGTACTCACAAAGTGATTTTTGAAAGGTTTTAGAAGATATGAGTTTAAAGAATTAAATCTATATTTTTATATATATTTAATTTTTTTTTTAAAAAAACAACATAAAATCATTTATTAATTTATGTAATATTATTTTTTTTAATTTTTAAAAAACACTATTTGAACGATGCTATAGTAATATGGAGGGAGTAACTTTTTTTTACAGAGATGGATTGGATTTGATGTGATGTGAGAAAAAAGACAAATAATTGGAATGATGGAAGTGACTGGCCTCCTATTGATTGCTCGGTGGCAGAGAGAGAGAGATAACATAGTCACTTACCTCTATCGCATTCATGGTAGAGTTCACAATGGTTGGTAGTGCTCTGCTTCCATTAAATGCATCTCCTTCAACAAATAAGTGCTCAAATCTCACTTCAACCTTTGGTATCTCTATATCAACCCTGATCAACAAAATAATACCAACGTCAAACTTAAATCATATTAAATTAGGAAAATGTTTCATATATACTCAAAATATATTTGAATTTAAGAGTTTAAAAAAATTAATTTTATATTTAAATACTTCTAAATTTTATGCATTTATTTCTATTTCTATCATATAATAATATATATTATATATATCATATCATTTTCTCTCAACTAATCAATTGTATCAAGATTTAAATTCAGACGAAAAAAAATATATTAATATTTGTCTATAAAAAAATTGAACGTGCTATGTTTACAAAATATTTTCCATAATAGTTGTACAATCCAAATTAAATTAAAAATAAAGCTAAAGCTATTCATTATAACTTTAATAGCATTTTGAAACAACTTATATAACTTTGAAAATATAATGAATATAAAATGTTTACTCCAAATTAACGTAAAAACTGAAAAAAAATAGAAATCTACGTAATATGTATTTTTAATGGGAGCATATGAACACAAAATTATTTGTGGTAGAGAAGATATATGTATATTAGAAAAGAAAGTGAAAAGAAATAAATAAAAACCTATGAATCCTCTCCCTCATCCTAAGGAGAAACTTTTCATTGTCTTGTTCAACAGTTCTTAGTACACCATTCATGAGTTTATTTTTTTCCATCATACCAAGTTTGGATATATCAACCTCTTCATAACAAAATCTCCCACTCTCTACAACTTGTTTCACAATGCTTTTTCTTAGCCTATCAAAAGTAGGAAGCCTCTCAAGAGCTGCCCACTTGAGCTCTTCCTCATCATCAATATCTTCCCTCTTGCTTTTCCTCTCAAACACATTATCACTATTCCAACTTCCCCTACTTGAAGATCCAATGTTCATTTTTAGGCTGTTTATTGACCTCAAAACATAATCTCCTTCTAACTCTTCCTCCATGTTTACCTAAATAAGCATATATAATATATTTGTGTGTGGGTGTGTGGTATTAATGAAAATTCTCTTTGGGTGGAAGTCGTATGGAAATTTTAGAGTCACACAAATAATGTATGTGTGAATGTTGCAAAGGTTGAGGTGAGGTGTTTTATTAGGTCCATATAATTGAAACAAATGATGGCTTTGAAGAATATTAATTGGGTTCACTTGGTGTTGTGTCAAAACTACAAACTAACTATAGTTTTCTTCGTTAATTCTCAAGTACTTAAACCTTTTTAAGGAAAATGATAAGTAATTGATTAAACAAAAGAAGAAGAAAAAATATATCGATAGATATTTAAGATTAAGTTATATAAATATTAAAAAATAAATATTTTAGTACCGTCGACAGGATTCTTTAAACTTAAAAATTCTCAATTCATTTATTTCTTTCCAAATTTAGAATAAATTAAATTTATATTTCAATAGCTAAATATAAAAAAAAAGTTTTGGTTTTATAATAACTAGCAACCTAGCCTACAACCTTACTCGCCTATCTGGTTTTTTTTTTTATCGTGTTAACATCTGTATATATTTTATTATATTTTTTTATAATTTTAAATATGATTTATAACTTATTTATATATTTTTATACATTTAACAATTATGTAATGAGAATTGTGGTATATATAAATATATTTACATAAAAATAAAATTGCAAGCAAATTGATAATAAGTCAATTAAAAAAAAAACACGTTATTATTTAATAACGTTATTATTTACCGATGAATTTGACCATAAATAATGGAAATTAATATTGTATTAAGAAAAAAACTGTTGTAATTTAAGAATAAAATATAGGCCACGATAAATAAATAAAAAATATCGTTTAGTATAGGCCATGTCAAGAGATTAATAAATTTAAATATTTTTTTATTGTGTAAACAGATAATAATAAGCGAATGATTTTAAAAATTGAGTTGGAAAATTTTACATCGAAGTTTCCTTTCCGTGTTAACTGTTAGTATTGACTGTTAGTTAGTGTTAAGTAATTGATGGAAAGTCCAAAAACAGTGAAACTACAGTCAAGGCAATTTACCTGCTTTTTTTTTTTTTTTTATTCTTTGTATGAAATTTCCTGATGATTAATTGACACTATCATGCAAACATCACTTTTAATTGAGATTTTTTATTTTAATAAAAAAATAATATATAAATAAAATTAAAATTTTATAGGTGGTCGCATTTTAGGAATGCGACCTCATACTGCAGAAAAAAAAATCAGATCGTAGGACAGGAATGCAACCTCCTGATGTAAAAAAAGTAAGACATTTTAATATATAAATTTCAATATAAAATATACTGAAAAATTTTAAAAAATAAAGATATAAAAATAAAATATCCTTCAATTGACATTGAATTTTATCAATTTAATTGTTAAACTAAACGTACTTATCGACAAGATCAACTATAAAAAATTTCATAAATATTTAAAATTATTTGATATTTAAAATTATATTTAAAGAATTATGCTAATTTAGTAACATATTATAAGATAAATATTTGATTTTTTTAGAACAGATGAATATTTAATTTTTAAAAAATTAATTGTTAGATTGAATGGTAAATAAGAGATGAAAGAAACAATTTACAATGGTGAGGTCTAGCTTGTAAAAAAACAAAACAAAAATAATAGCCGAGTATTCTTTGTAAGGAAGAAATCACATGGCTCTTTTTTTCTTTCTTTTTCTATTGCTTAGTTGTAGTAGTAATCTTACATGTTTATTATTTGGTGTCTCTACTCTATTGTCCTCAACATGTAGACATATGATGTGACAATGGAAACGCTTTCAACGAGCAACCATTCCCTTGCTGAATGAAATAATCAGATGCTTGGAGAGATTAATTTATTGCTGTCTTCTTGTACGGGAATTAAAACACACTCAAAGATCTCATGAAATTATTGTTTGTCTTCTAGTATTGTAAACTGTACACTTTTATTTTTTTAGCTAAAATATAAATATATATCGTCTTTTATTTTTTATTTAATATTTGTTTAAATTATTTTTTTTATTCAGTTTAATAAATTATTTTATTTATTTATTTTGATTATTTATTTTTTAGCAATTATTAAATATAAAATAAACAACTAAAACAAAAAATAAATGATCAAAACAAATTAAAAAATAAATAAAAGAATTAAAATGAATGTTATGTAAAAATAAATTATTAAAATTATGTTTGAGCTTTTTTTTTACTAAGGTTTTGCATCCATTTTCACCGCTAAAGTGTCCAATCTTGAGAGTATTTGGATTTTTTGAAGTAAAAGCGTCAAATTTAGATTGATAATTGAAATCATTTCAAGTAATAAAATTAAATGTATAGTTTTGATTGTTCGATCTGAAATCAACAATCAATATACATTACTAACGTGAAATTGTCTGTTTTTGAACCAAATGAAATCGCGATTCAGCTTCGAAAGGGAAACATTTACCAATGTCGACGTTTATCTCCTCCATTTGTGATGATCTAATCTCATAAGATGGTAGGATAATAAATAGTTGTTGGAATATAGAAAGTGTGTTATCGTGTGAGTTTTAAATTTGTTAAAGTTTCATATCGGAAAACTCTCATATATTAAGTAGTTTTCAACTTTATAAATACTAAAATTTCACATTAGATAGTTAACATATATGACTTTGCTTCTATCACTATATAAAAAATGTTAAACTCTTATGAAAAATACACTAAGGTTGGAAACAATTCACAACTTTCTTTTTTCTTCCTCTTATGCTCAATGCATGTCCGAGTCATTTATCCCATTTCTTTATCTCTCTTTGGTTTTTGAGTGGTTCTAATACAATTGTCGTTTTAGAGTGATTTTGAGCGGTATCCCTTTGATTTTGGACTGGTGCTAGTACCACTATTCTTTTAGGGTCGTTTATGTTGTATCTTTCGATTTTTTAGAGCGATTTTTGTATCGTACTTCATTCGATTTTTAAGTGGTCTCAATACCACAATCCTAGAACTCCGATTTTTGTGTGTAATTCTAAAACAATTTTCTACAATACAGTTTGTCTGTTGTTTATCCTACAGTTTGTCTGCTGTTTTATATTAATTACTTCGTGGTTGATATCTATCTTGCACAATTTGGACAGTACCAATGTCTTAAAAAGAGCGATTTAGTCTATAATTTAATCCAGTAATATCTTCAACGACTGAAAATTTATTTTAAAACAGTTTTTTCAAAACTCAAAAAACTACAAATACAAAGTTAGATATTTAATTATAGCAGTAAAATTACTTTTTGTTCTTAATCAAATGATTCATCGTGGAAATAAACCTAACTAACATAAAATTTGATCAGAAGAGATTAAAATCTGATTAAATATTATTAATGTAGTCAAGAACTAACTAAGGAATGCTTTATACATCCTTGTGGAAAATAGTAGATAAACATCCTGATGGAGTCAAGGTGAAACACTATTTAATAGAATACGGAAAATAGTAGATAAAAATAATATAAATAAAATTATATTGATATAATAAAAAAGTTGTTAATTATAATAAGTGTGAGAAATTATTTATATATATATTTTAAAGTAACTATTACAACTAACTTGCAATTAATTTAATTAATTTATAATTAATAACACTATTTAGGATGATAAATGGTTTATTCCTAAGTCCATTTTTAAATGATCAGGTTAGTTTGGATGAATTGTGATAATGGAGAGCTAACTTTAAAAAATCTTAGCTTTTTAAAAAAATTGATGGTCGTATTTAATCTATGTAATTTAAAAGAAAATTAATTAAATTTATATTTTAAAGATTAAATGTATTTTATTTTTAATTTTTATAAAAAATTCCTACTCTTAATTTCTTTAATTTTTTGTTCATTTTTATTTTTATCTTTTATTTTAAATAAACTTTGGTATCTTCAAACTATTAAATAAGAAGTACTTTAGAATTATTGCAAGGAGATAATTTGTATTGTTTTAATATTTTATTCCAAGAAATACGGGTTAATTTTAATTATATTTTATTTTGAAATAAATAATATACAAAATTAAAGGTAGGCAATACAAAATCGAATTTAAAAATATTTAATTTTTCATTTAAAATTGAAAAAGATAGTGTAATATTTTGCAACAGTTGTATTGAATGATAAATTGACTCTAGAACAAGCACCGAATGACTGCATTCTATGCATATTCATTGTTACTACCAGACTCCAGCTTTCCACTGTTTTTTTTTTTTTTTCATTAATAAAGGTATCGCATTTTATTAGGTGTCCATTTTTTTTACTTTTTGTTATTAATTTTGCAGTTTTCCATTTCAGTTAGTTAAAATCCTGTCAATTTCTCAAAAGAAAGTGAAAGTTCTATTATTAATATTTTGAGTATATAAAAGTCTAATTATACAATATAAATGACACAATTTCTAACATATATATATATATATATATATATATATATTCACTGCATGTTTTAGTAAAAAATAAATAAAAAAAAGTACAAAATAGAGAGTATCTTACCTCACTTCCTGCATCTTTCAATCAAGATCATGCATTTCAAGAGTACGGCTAGCTTTTCCATTTACTTTTAACTTTTAGACATTTGCAATACAACTGCTTGGTGTTCTTTTTTTTTTATTATTATTATTATTATTATTATTATTATTAATGAAGACAACAACTACAATTTTAAAAGCATTGATTAATAAATTAAAAATAAAAAGAAATCTATAAAAAAAACTTTATATGATAATTTCAGTAAAAAGGATAAATTAAAAATAAATCTTTTTAGGATTGGATACATATTTTTTATCTACTATAAACTTTAATTTTTTTTATAAAAATCTATAATAAAATTGAAAATGATAATTTTTATTTCTATAAAAAAATTAATTATATGATTTTAGTAATGAGTATTTAACAAAGGAAACATATTTGTAGTCTCAGAAAAGTGAAACAACATTCAATATTTATATTTTTTATATAGTAAAAATGTGTACAAAAACTAAAATCAACTTTATTTCAATTTTATAAACATATAAATATGTTTACCACAAAATTTCATTTAAAATATAACTTTCAAATTTATTATTGTATTAAATTTTATTATTTTGTATAAATATTTTAATTCATATTTTTTACACTTAATCCCTAAACTTTGTAAAATTATACCGACATATCCCTTCAAGTATACTGACACACTGCCCAAATATTTTGCACGTTCACGTAGGTTGAAGGGCTTTATCATTGGGGTCATATTGAATGTTTCTATTTTGTCTCCCATAAATAATATATAGCAAACAATAAATTATAGTTCACCTAAAACCACAACAATTTTTTATTAACATTCAGGCCCATTTACTTTATTAAATCATTTTCTATTTTTATTTTTCAAAAATATGTGTTAATATATTAATTGCTAATAAAGAAGTGTGTAGTTTTTAATGTAAATAATTATATATATTTTTAAAAATAATAAAGATATTTAAAAAAATTATGTTAATTATCTTTCAAAATGGATCATAATTAACTGGTATTTTATTTTCTCAAAAATGAAAACACTAATATTTTCATAAAATATATGGATATGTTTTTCTCCGGTTCTCATTTCTTTCATTATCTTATTTTACATTTTATTTTATTTATAATTATAATAAGTATGAATGAAGTTAATAAGTCTACACCCCTTACTTATGGTCTTGGATACGCCATTGGCTAAGCTGCTATTTGCGGATAAAATAAATAAATATTTTAGTTATATATTATTTGATGGATATAGAAACTGATGTAATAGTATTTATACACATAGATATATATACTCGATACTTAATAGTAAATTAATAAAATTAATCGATTTAAATATTTTTTGTTTATATATTGATAGTTTTTATGACAATTTTGTTATACTATGTTAATAATTTTTTGTGTTGATAATATAGGAGGACAATTTTTACATAATACTTAAAAAATACATAAATAATTTTTTTTATTTAAAAGTTCATATCAATTGATATCTACTAATATTACTAATATTTGCATATAGTTAAAAATCCGTTAAGTGAATATTTATATGGACATAAATATGCATATAGTTAAAAATCTGTTAAGTGGATACTTATATGGACATAAATAAGATAGATTTATTATTTTTATCCAACATATAATAGGGTAGAGAAATAATACTATTCGTACTGGTTGATACTTATCATTCCTATCTTATATAATCTTATTCCTATAATAAAATTCACTATCTTTAATAAATTTTAATAAAATATTATATTTATTTACATTTTTTATTATTAAAAATAGCGACGGTCAACTCTTAACAATTTTTTGAAAACTTAATATTAGACACACCCAAATATAAAAATAAAATTGTATATAAAAGTAAAATTTTATTAAGGCTGGCGAAAATTTGGTGACCACAAACAACTTGTTGCATTTGACAAAGTTTTTTCTCGAATTTATTAGAGTCAACGATTTGGGTGAATGAATCATCATTGTAATATATATTTGTAGATAAAAAAAAATGGATCAATAATTTGAATTTGTGTAAATAATGTTGGAATTGTAAAATGGTCCAAATGTGTTGGAATTTGTGTACATCTTGTATATTCTCCAAAAGACAATTCTTTTTTCTCTTAGGCATGTTAAAGTAAGCAAGTGCCGAGTTGCATTTAAACCCAAATATGTAGGTTAACCGCTTGAACCCACCTCAACAAACAGAGGAAACCTATTATTACAATCTGCATGAAGAGTATATGTGTCAATTTTATTTATAAGTTTATTAATTATTTGTTCCAACTCATATGTTAGAAGAGTAAAAAATTTCAGTTAAAAAATTTCATAGTTAAAAAATCTCAAAGTTAAAAAGTTGATAAAATTTTGTAGTATCTATGATCCACTTTTTTAAATTTATTTTTCGTTTTTTTTTTTTTGAAAAAAATTTCGACATTTTTTTTTCTTTTTTCAAGAATTAAGTGTTTCGATATTTTCTTCCAAAATTTTTTGATAAAAAATATTTATAAATTTTTTTAATTTCTTTCTTGAAATTTTTTTACTCGAGAAAAAGATTTTCAATTTTTTTTAATTTTTTCTAGAACAAGGATTTTAGATTCTTTGAATTTTTTTTCTTCAAAGAAAAAAATTTAAAAAAAAATGTCAATTAACAAAATATTATGCTCATAGATTCCCTCACTTAAACCTATAAAAAATAATAAAATAATAAGTATAAGCTTTAAAAAGTTATTTTAATATGTTTAATATAAAGAGACATGGTATGAGACTTTTTAGGAGGGACTTTGAACTATGGGTTTAATTGATGGCTCCAGTGTAGAGTAAAGGTCATGTTTTCGCTCAAATTCAAAGCCAGGTTGCAGGAGAAGACAATTGCAGTGATACTTGAGTTTGAGTTTAATCATCATTCATCATCATTCATTGTTAGGGTAAACATTTTTATACTAACAAAAACAAGTCTAATTATTTGACGATAAAATTTATAATTATGTAATGAGATAACGAAATTAAAGGTTACACAAATATCATAAAATTAGTTACACTATCTTTTTTTTCTTCTCACAATACTTACTTCTCATCCAAACTTGTCCTGCTAGCAAATTATGATCAAGAAATTGTTGAATACATTTAAAAGTGTCCGTTGCTAAAATACTCCTTTTAAAAAAACAAGAGGATGTACATTAGCAACTCTCACATGTATTTGTTAGAATACAATCATTAATTTTTTAGGAGTATATTAGTCGGTTATTAATAATTAAAATACGTATAGATTATTAATCTACACCTTCAAAATTTTAAGTATAGATTAACAACTTACATCTTTCCAATTTAGACTATAAATCCAATTATTTTATTTAAAAAGTTACTTAAATTCGTAGATATTAATATAATTAAAAATTATTGAATTTAAAATTTTCAAATTTATTTATCTCTTTGCTAATATTTAAAAAAAACATAGTATTACGGGTAATGCTACTTTCAATATTAAATTAAAGTACCTCATAAAAAATATTTTATTTAATGAATGTTACGTACTATGGTTGATTTAAAAAAATTTAAATAGTAATTGTGAGAAAATTAAAAGAGAAACAATTGTTAGTTTTATATTAGTTAGTTTTATTGTCTTTATTTTTGGAGTTGTTATAACTATTTTGTTAGTAGTCTTGTTACAAAGCTACTATTATAAATAGACTCATATTATATTATTTTCTCAATTAATATAGATGTATATTCAGAAAATAATTACCATTATGGTATCAAAAGTTTTTTTCTTTCTCTATTCTATTTTTATATTCAATTTTACCAAAATTCTAACAATCCAAATACAGAACCCTTAACCCTAAAATTCCAAAATTCGCTCCTCTTCTCCAACGGACTTCACAACCGTGCTTCCAGATATTATAACTTTTACTAAAAACGTGTTTCTCTTTTTAGTTTTCTTATCATTATAAAGATTGATCTCAAGTGTCTCGGAAACCATGGATTCGTTGTTAAACATCAAGAACTCGAGTTTCTCGTTCCATTGAGGATTTAGATCTCTTGATTTCGTTTTCGTCCTCTTTCTTTGACCGTCGAAATCCACGATCGCGTAGGCGCTTGCAGTTCCTTGACCGTCTTTCGGCATCAAGTTATTTGCGTTAATCACTTCTACAACGAGTTCAGAAACCAGCGACTTCATTGTTCTCTCATCGTTCTTGCATTTCTTTTTCTCTCTTTTCCTTCATCCAACTCTTCAATGGCAGATTCTGATGACGATTCATCCTCACCCACCTCTGCAACAGTTTCTCCAGATGAATCGCGAAATCCAACATCGACGTATTATCTTCATCCTGACAAAAATCCGGGCACATTACTTATAAATATGACTTTACAAGGGCCAAATTATTACAACTGGAGCCGTTTGATGAAACGTGCGTTGATCTCCAAGAACAAAGCGAAATTCATCAATGGCAAGTTATCGATGCCGGCAGAGAACGATGCGTTATTTGATGCTTGGGAGCGCTGCAATATGATGGTAATTTCTTGGATTACTCGTACTATTTCTCCTTCTATTGCTCAAAGTACTATACACATTGAGAATTCAACAACTTTATGGGATCATCTAAAGAATCGATTTTCTAAAGGAGACCATTTTCGTTTTTCCGATCTTCTTCAAGATTTACATTCTATCAAACAGGGTGATAAATCAGTCTCTGATTTCTTTACTGAATGGAGTATTCTTTGGGAGGAGTTAGAGGTTTTACGGCCCATCACCGATTATTCTTGCTCTAATTCTTCTGCGTGTAGTTTACACAAATTAGTCTTAGGTTATCGTTCCTCTGAAACGCTTACCTGTTTTTTAAAGGGTCTCAATGACAATTTTAATATGGTAAAAACCCAGATTTTGATGATGGATCCTCTACCTGATATAACCACAACATTTTCTTTAATTTTACGGCAAGAACGACAAATTATGGGTCCTTCTGTTGATGCCAAGGTTCTAATAAACTCTTCCATCAATGGTACATCTAATGCTAATCCTAGAAATGGTTCAGGTCGTGGTAAGGGTCACGGATCTGTTCGAGGCAGAGGTCCTCAACGACAATGTACTTATTGCAACAGGCTTGGACACACTGTTAATCATTGCTATTTTAAACATGGTTTTCCGCCTGGATATTCTCCTAGATACAAGAACACCAAATCTATTAATTCTTCAATTACTGATGCTGATTATGGGACTACTCCTCAAGATCATAGTTCTCCTAAATCCAATCCATCTGATGGTAATGTCTCTCAATTTACTTCAACAATCTGCTTCCTCTACTAGAGATCAATCTCAACCTACAAGTTCAATTTCTAGAATTGGTGGAGTTTCCTCTAATCAACTGAATTCTGTTTTAGGTAATATCTCTCCAAACTATTGGATTCTTAATACTGGTGCTACTGATCATGTCACTTGTAATTCCAAATTTTTTATTACCTTTCATGAAATTAAACCAATTCATGTTACATTACCAAATGGAAATACTGTTATGGCCACACATTCAGGAACTGTATATTTTACAAATGAATTTAAACTTTTCAATGTTTTATACATTCCTGATTTTACCTTGAACATTATTTTCGTTCAGCAATTAATTACTTCTTTGAATTGTAAATTAACTTTTGTTAACTCTCAATGTGACATTCAGGACCATACATCCAAGATGATTGGGCATGCTAAGCTTTTGAATGGTTTATATCATCTGCAACAACCTATTCATGATGTCAAATATTTTGTGTTGTATTCTTTAAATTCTAGAACATCACATGCTACTATTGATCTATGGATCTTAGATTATGACACCCTTCTAATAATGTTCTTACTCATATTTGTAAACATTTTCCATATGTGAGTTCCCATTCTAATAACATTTGTGATTCTTGCTATCTTGCCAAACAATCTAGATTACCTTTTCATGCTAGTAATACTATTTCTGATAACGCTTTTGATTTGATTCATATGGATATGTGGGGACCCTTGTCCCATTCTTCTATTCATGGTCACAAATATTTTCTAACTATTGTTGATGATTGTACTAGACACACTTGGATTTATCTTATGAAAACTAAATCTGAAACTCGAAAGTTAATGCATGATTTTGTTGTTTTAATTAAAAATCAGTTTGACAAAGTTATCAAAGTTATTAGGACTGATAATGGTGTTGAGTTCTTGTATCCTGAATTTTATGCAAAATTTGGAATTCTACATCAAACATCATGTGTTGAAACTCCACAACAAAACTCTATTGTGGAAAGAAAACATAGACATATTTTAAATATTACTAGATGCTTGCTTTTTCATGCTAATGTTCCAAAAATATTTTGGTCTTTTGCTGTTAAACATGTCATTTATCTTATTAATAGATTACCATCAGCATCCATTGATAATCATAGCCATTATGAGTTGTTATATAAACATCTCCCTGATCTTAATGAATTGAAAGTTTTTGGATCTATTTGCTTTGTTTCTACTTTGCAACAACATAGGACTAAATTAGATCCTATATCTAGAAAATGTCTATTTCTTGGATATAAATTTGGCACTAAAGGTTTTATTTGTTATGATTTACATACTAGGGAAATTTTAGTTTCTACACATGTTATTTTTCATGAAAATGTTTTTCCATACTTATCTAGTAATGATTCTTCTAAAAGTGATTTGTCCTCTTGCGGTGATTTCGGTTCGTTTAATTTCCTTCTTGAACCTATAGAACTAGATTATGTCAATAGTAAATTGAATCATTCTAATTTGAATGATATAATTGTCATGCCTACTTGTGATGAAAATAATTCTGTACATGAAGAGCCTTTTATACCACCTAGTATTCGCAAATCAACAAGGCCAAGAAATCCTCCTGTTTACCTTCAGGACTTTCATTGCAATCTTTTAAACACTTCAGGTATGGCTACTAACTCTACAGCTAATTCTGTTTTATATCTTTTGTCTTCTATTTTGTCTTATATATCTTTTTCTTCTACTCATTTAAAATACATTCATGCCATGACTAGTGCTGTTGAACCCCAAACTTATCATGAAGCTATTAAATCTAAGGATTGGGTCATTGCTATGCAACAAGAAATTACAGCTTTAGAATCTAATAACACTTGGGAATTAGTTGATTTGCCTAAAGATAAACATGTCATAAGATGTAGGCGGGTTTATAAGATTAAGCATAGGGCTGATGGTACTATTGAAAGGCACAAGGCTAGACTTGTTGCCAAAGGTTTCACTCAATTAGAAGATGTTGATTTTCTAGACACATTTTCTCCTGTGGCCAAATTAACTACTGTTAGATTACTTCTTGCTTTGGCTACCACTAATAATTGGTTTTTAAAACAATTAGATGTTAGTAACGCTTTTCTTCATGGTGATCTTCATATGAAACTTCCTCCTGATTATCTGAGTCATAATAGTAATAAGGTTTGTCGTTTAAAAAAATCATTGTATGGTTTAAAACAAGCGAGTCGACAATGGTTTGCCAAACTGTCTTTTGCTTTAATATCATTTGGTTTTCAACATTCACAACATGATCATTCCTTATTCATTCTCAAGAAATTAAATTCCTTTACTGTTTTGTTGATTTACGTAGATGATATTATTATTGCAGGTAATTCTGAATTGGAGATCGATATGATTAAAACTTTTTTAAATTCTTCTTTTCAGATTAGAGACCTTGGGGACTTAATGTTTTTTCTTGGATTGGAGATCTCTCATTCAAGGGAGGGTATTCACATATGTCAACGTAAGTATGCTCTCGATATCTTGTCAGACGCTGGATTATTAGGCGCTAAACCTTGCAATACACCTATGATCAAGGACTGCAAATTTCTATACAACTCAAAGGCACAATCTCATGACCCGATCTCATTTAGAAGAATTATTGGATGTCTTATCTACTTGACCAACACACGGCCTGACATCACTTTCGCCGTACAACAACTTAGCCAATTTATGCAATCACCGACTGAAGACCATTACATGGCAGCCATGAGGATCCTCAAATACATAAAAACTGCACCAGCCGAAAGATTGTTTTACTCATCAGCGTCCAGACCTCAACTGCGAGCGTTTAGCGATTCTGATTGGGCAACTTGTCCAGAAACGAGAAGGTTTGTAACTGGATTTTGTATATTTCTTGGATCATCATTGATTTCGTGGAGGTCTAAGAAACAAAGCATTGTATCTCGTTCATCTCTAGAAGCAGAGTATAGAGCATTAGCGTCAACAACTTGTGAAATTCGATGGATAACATTTCTTTTGCAAGAATTAAACATGGATTTTTCTGTCCCTACAACTGTTTATTGCGATAACCAATCAGCCCGGAACATTGCATCAAACCCAACATTCCATGAGAGAACAAAACATATAGAAATTGATTGTCACATTGTTCGAGACAAACTGCAACTGGATTGTTCACACTCTTGCCCATCTCTTCATCAAATATGCGGACAGATTTCTTTACTAAGTCACTTGAACCTGCAACATTCAATTCAATTCTTAACAAGTTGGGAATTCTTAACATATATTCTCCATCTTGAGGGGGGATGTTAGTTTTATATTAGTTAGTTTTATTGTCTTTATTTTTGAAGTTGTTATTGTTAAGACAAACTCTCATTTTTAAAGTTTTGATGAAAATAAACAAATGTTAATTAAATATTGTTAATTATGATTCTAAATGTATTGTTAATTTAACCTATGCTTTTGAGTGTGTTAATTCAAAGATAGGTTTCAAAAGAATCAAAGAAAACAACATAAACAAAGGGAGAGAACATTCTTCACATATTCTGGAAAACGGAGAATGTTCGCCAGGCTGTGACAGCATAAAGATCAAACTTTCTCCATCACTTAATTGAAGTTATTGTCTATGGTATATACATCAGTATTAAGAGTACATGACAAGGAACAGATGTGATCAATTACAATCAAAAGAAACCATTCGAATCACAAAGAAAAAAGGCCATGAATCAAGCTGCTCAAGCAGAAACTAAACATTCTCCAGTTCTGCTGTCAAGATTGATAAACAATCTTGACAATGTACAATGCATCAAGATAGCTTCCAGTATGTTCAGAAATCAGTCCAGATTGATTATCAATCTCCAGGAAATCCAAAAGCTACAGCTCCAGATTGATCATCAATCTCCAGCAACTACACTACAGTTTTCTGCAACAATATTATGTGATCATTTTCAATCTGTTTTAAATGATCCAAAGCTTCAGTTCAAGCCAGCAATATTATCACTTATCAGAAGCATTAAAGGATCATTAATTACTCAAGAAAATTTGGTTCAAAACGCAACACACATCTCAGTCAGAACAGAAAATAAAAATAGTCAAAAGTTGGATTATTTTTATTCAGAAATAATGCCTCTGGTCAAGCCTGACAAGGGCACTACCAACAGCTCTATTGACCTCCATTTAATGCTCTCAAGCCTATAAAAGGAAGGCCACAGCTCAAGGAAAACGCAGAAGTTCAAGTGCTAATAAGTCTCTCAAAATCATTCACATTTACATACTTGAAATTCTCCAAATCATTTACAAGAATCAGTTTGATTAAATTCGTTTTACTCTGATACATTATACTGATTTCTTTGTAAAGAATCGAATCTCAAACAAGAGTTGAGACATCTCAGACTCTAAACAATCTCTTTATTATTGTAAAACTCAAACTATAAGAGTTAAGTATTGTTTTGGGTAGATTGTAAGAAATCCTATCAAGGTTGATAGGTGATTTGATAAATCTCTTTCTGGGTGGAATTAGATTAAGTTCTGTAAACAAATATCAAGGTTGATCTAGGCTAGGTGCTGTAAAACCAAGAAGGTTCTTGTTTTAAACACTTAGTGGAAAATCTCACAATTGTGAGGACTGGACGTAGCCCAAGTTGGGTGAACCAGGATACATCTGTGTGTGGTATTTCTTATCCTTAATCTCTTTATTAAGTTTGATTATTTTTTAAGATTAAAATACAAAACTGTTTTTCTGTTTTACACACTAATCTGAACATTCTCCTTTTTCTGATAAAACCAAGAACGTTCTCCGTTTTTCTGCTTCCTTAACCAAGAACTTTCTTGAGTTTAAAACTGAAGTTTTTCAGAAAATTTTAAAAAGGGATATTTACAATTCAAACCCCCTTCCTTATAAATCAATTTTGCTACTTCAGTTATAACTATTTTGTTAGTAGTCTTATTACAAAACTACTATTATAAATAGACTCATATTGTATTATTTTCTCAATTAATATAGATGTATATTCAGAAAATAATTTCCATTAACAATCATTAATTGCTAAAAGATTAAAGTAAATTTGAAAATCTAACTTATAGAGTTTAAATCGCATCAATATCTCACTCAATTAAGTGACTTTTTAAAAGAAATTGTTGTATTTATGATCCAAAACTAAAAAGTGTAGGTTGATGATCAAATTAAAGTAACATTTATATTGATTCAATAACATTACGTTAGATACATATTTTAAAAAATCAGATGTTGGATTAAAGGTTGTTATCATATAAATCACATCTATAAAATTTGACATTAATTTATAATTATTTTTCATGTCACTGTGTTGCATTAAGATCAATGTCAATATATATATATATATATATTGTTTAGTATTTTTGTACATATCTTAAATTTTAATTTTTTGTCAATATAAACATAATTTTGATATTATTTAATTTTATTATTGTCAAATAATTATTTATTTTATTATATTTATAATGATAAATATTTTTCTTCTAATTCAATAAGTCAAGGATGGAGGTAGGAAGACAAGATTTGAAGAAGAAAAAATCATATCTTATAGATAAAATTTAGACCAAATACATTAAGACTTTTACTTATAAATAGCAACATAAGGATAATTAAGTTTTAAAAGTGAAGTCATAATAAGTATGTTTATAGATATCCGGTGATACTAGGATGTTTAATTTCTTATAATTAATTTTTTTTTATCAAACCTAGTGGTATATTCATATGTCTTATTGAACAACACAAATTTATAATTTTTTATAAAATTGGAAATTTGTTAGATATTCATGAAATAACTTTAATTTAATATATAATATAAGTTTTAGGATAAAATTAAGTAATCATGAATTATAAAATTATATGTTTATGTATGTTCAATCTACTTAATTTTTTTTTTTTACAAAAAAAAATATCATGAAGTAACTATATCAACTATTGTAGTAAAAGCAATGCAAGGAGCTCCGACCCTCAATCTAAATTATGTCGATTGATTATAAAACAAATTTAGTTAAAAGATATGTAGCAACAAGTAAATCAACATAAAAACAGTCAAACATCATAGTTGCTTATTGTTCGAAACTTCAAATAACTTTAAGAAAATCTCGTTCAACAAAAATATTACAAAAACACATCTCAAGTGCAAACTCGTAGGTTAAGCAAAAACCATATGTTTCAACCACATATTAGTTGGGTAAGGTTGATAATCTACTTTAAAATTGGTATTCATAATTGAGATAATATGATAATATTAAATTATTAGATTGAGGATATTTAGTTCAAGTTTGAATTGAAGTTTACAAATTTATGTTTAAAACAACTTTATTTTGCAAAATTAATTATGTTTGATAGAAATATGAATTTAATTAGAAACTTAATTATATTTTTTGTCCAAATAATGTATTGCAAAATAAAACTTGTTTGAATAATACTAAATGAAAGTGTTTTTAAATATGTAATTACTCAAAAGTGTACGAGTTTAATAATGTTTTTAATAGAAAATAGTTACGGTAATATCTATACGAATATTGTATTGAATTATGATTTATATGGAAAATTTAAATATTAGGATAAAAGTTATGTATTTAAATTTTACTATAAAATTATATTTATATTTAACTATATTATATATGATTATTTTTTACTATAAATAAATTATAAATAATTAATGTAAACTTTAATTTAACTAATAAATGTCGATATTATTAAATTATATATTATGTCTGAGAATATAAAATCTCACAGTTGTGTAATTTTTTATATTATTTAATTATAAAATAAATATTAAATAGAATATAATATGGTATGCTAATGTGAAAGTTTTAACCGAGATACTCATTTTTATGTGCCAACATATGTGAGTTTCAGTTGGAAAGAAAAAAAAATAGTGATGTAACTTTTGAACAGTAAAGCTGTATAAATGAAAAAGCCACGTGACCCTTGATTCTACTTCAATTCAATTCAACAAAGGTTTGTACCAAAATTACTTTGCCAAACAGATAAAAATTGAGAAACTAAACAAAGTTAGTTAGAGAGGAAAATTAAACATGTCTACAAAACGTCTTTAAGCCTAAAAACAAGAAATAGTATCTTGAAACGAAATGAAGAAAAAAAAATGCTACGGATAGAGTTATGCTTTCAACATCAGTTGAAATCCACCAAATGATACAACAAAATATAAAGGGGAAAACTCCCACTATAAGAGCATTCAACTAATTCTTTCATAAAAAAGTTTGAATGATATGCATAAAATGTCTTCCTCGTTCCAACAAAAACAAAATAAATTATCTTGGAACACCTTTCAAGTGAAGGAACTCTAAAAAATAAGAGCACTTGCAAGTTCTTTTATGGTAAAGTAGACTTGTTCATAGTACCTTATGAGTCAAATATAGGCTTGGAACTGTCTTCTAAAGAGCTTAGGAAAATAATATTAATTGTTCACAAATACAATCACTTTCGAGTTAGGCCATATTCTGCTTCAGCCCTTGAATTGAGATGTTCCTACATCAATTCAACCATTTATTCATTAAAAAAAACAATGTTAAAAAAAAATATCATTCAACAATTCATACTAGATAACAAGTGGTAAGTGAATAAATTAAAAATCAATTTTTGTTTGCTATAAAATAAATGTTTTCCAACGCAAAGACAATGATGTTTATTTGTAATCTTTATTTTGGTCAATGAATTTTTATCAGTAATCACAAAATATATCATTTTAATTTATTTCATGTTTGAATTGTTATACAATTTATTTTTATAATCATATGTTATAGTATTTTTTTATAATTTTAATGCAACATTTTTAATAATTATATATGTTATAGTATTTTTTTTTTGGGCACAGGTGTTATAGTATTATTAAGTTCTAAATAAAATATACTACTTATTGGTATTATCCCTCTCATGTTTTCATCGTATTTCATTTCAGAACCACCATGAGAATAAAAACAAATGAAAACACAATAATTTTTGGTAATTATTTTTTCCATAAGCTAAAAGTAGTTGTTTGGAATTATTAAAAACACATTAACTAAAACTGAAAAAATAAACTAAGAACCTTTATAAACCTTTTATGTGTAAAAAGCATTAAGATGATAAAAAAAAAAAAAAAATTTAGGTGTGTATGTTTATTAGAGAATGGATCGAGAAGAAAATTGCATTATTATGATTTTAGGTTGAGACAATAAGAAACCATACATTTATAAATTTAAACATCGTCAAAGCATTGTCATATAGATTTTTTTTTTTGTTTGAAAAGCATTGTAATATAGATTATAATATGTATAACATGGTTTTCCTTTTTTATTTCTTTATTGGTTTAAAGTAAATATTTAATTCATATATATTATTAATATAAAAAGTTTTTATAATATCAATATATTACAACTGTTAAATTATTAGAGATATTTAATTTTTACGAATAAATAATTTTGATGCATTATACGCACGAAAATTAATTTTGATGAATTGACGATCTAAAATTAAACTGTCTAATGTTACCGTTTTTATTGTTTTTATGTCCACCAGTATAGAATGAAATCTTTTTGGAGAATACAGAACTAAAAGTATTTTTGTTTTTTTGGGTTATTTCTTTGGTCGAATATTTGTTGGGGCTCAGCAAGGCTAATAGACTAGTTAAGACTGAAAGTGACCAGAGCCCAATAATATTGCAATCATGGTCCATTATATTTAGAAACAAACAAGTAACACCCCCTACTTTTTACGAAATTTCGTTCAATAGTCCCACTTTATTCCGAATATTTGCTCCTTATTCTTGTCAGTGGTGAGTTATTGATATTATTACTTAGACTATAAGAGGTACCTATGGATATTCTAACTATATAATTTTGTCAAAAGTTTTGGGATTGATATGTGAAATGCCAGTAATATTGCTTGGATGTTAAATGAGACGTATTGAAGAACCCTAATGTGTCTATGATACTCTCTCAATCTTAAATATAAGTAATAAAATCAAATATATTTGAACTCATTTGATTTTATACTTATATTTAAAATTAGACGAAGCGGTGATTATTTAATGGAGCTACGTTAACAAACTGAACTATATGTTGTGATAATAACAAGTGTAGGCCATTAAACGCCAATAATTTCAATTGTCAAAATCTGAGACCAAATCTTTTTGACAGATTTATAGTATTGAAAAAGTTCAATGAGCATCTGGAAACACATTTAGAAACACAAGAGTAAGCTTATAATTAAATATCTTTTATTTCTTGTTTCCCCTTTTCTCATATTCCTTTTTCTAAGTTAATCAACTAATCTAATTGTACAAAATATTGATGTGAGAACCTATTCTAAAGCAAGACGTACATACAAATAGAGAATATATACACAATTACAATTAAAAATAAACAAATGAAAAAATAATTAAATAAGAGGAGCTAGGTGTAACCCTTCCTGCAATGAAAATTGGGTGTTGTGATTATAATTATAATAATAATTAGTATAAAAAAATAAAAACAAATTCTACCCGTCAATCAAGAAGAAAGTGTTCTGCCAATGCATCTATTGATCCTCCAGCTTGAGTAGTTTCAGTTATCCTAACTAACATTGTGGCCTTATAGATTGCTAAATCTGCATTCTCTGCAAGAAACTGAGCCCTTTTGCGTTTTTGTATTGCAACTTCCTTGGATTCATTTGCAGCCGCTTTGGCTGCTTCAATCTTAACCATCATATTCTTATCCTCGTCCAAACCACCTTGTTCATCTGTAGTAGTTGTTGTTGCAAATTAACATATTACCAAACATTAACAGGGAAAAAATAAATATTGCATAAAGTGGGTCTAAAGAATTACACTTTCATATTATCTATACAGTATCAGGTTGAAATACCTAAAACAAAACCATCATATTAACTCTATTCTTGAAGAACTAGAGAAATCTGTATTCTATATTCTTGTTAACTATATGAAATCATAAACTTACTTTGCAAAACACTTGGAAGTTTGCCTCTGCTTATTTGATTGGGGTGTCTCTTAAACGACCTCTTCTTTCGCGACGAAGGTTTGGGAACAAGTGGATGTATATTTACTTTATAACTCTGACACAGAAGTTAAACCAAACATGCAGTTAGATAATGACATTGAAATGTTATTAGTTAGTTAGTTAAATTGATTAATTAGTTATACTGATAAGTTGTTTATCTAATTGATTATATATGTCTATGTAACCTTTGATGTAATTAACATTTTTTCAATTATCAATTTACTTTTCTCTATTTCTCGCTTATCAATAGATTAAATAAAAAATCGTAATAATGTTGAACATAATGCGTGCAATGTAATAATGGAAAAGTTACCTTGAAAATCCTAAGCAGCGACCAATGCTTGTATTTCCGTTTTCTCATCCAATAACTATGTGCAGCTTCTACAACTTTCTCGCCAACAAGATTCTGACACCAATTAGTCACATCTTTTTCATCATAACAATCATTTGGATTATAGTAATAAGCCTTCTCCAAAGCATCAACAATTGACTCAAAATCATCCTGTGAAATATGTTCTTGAAACTCATTATTGAACTTGCTCAGCCATTCTTCATCTTCAGAATCCATGTCGTAATTCGCAGTTTTCCTTGTCATGGCTCTGTAAAACTCATCACCGTTTGTCAATATATAAGAATGTGGTCTGTTGAAGGGAACAATGTTATTGTTTGCATAGTCAGTGACATCATGGACACCTGGTACCGGGATAACTTTCGGAACACGGATTGGAATTTCACGTTCAGAACACTCCTTATAAAGATTCTTAAAGGCAATCCATTCTTGATTATTAGAAAACTCTAATTTCCAACCATTTTCTAATGAAACCATTTGAACTCTAGTGTACCGATTGGAAGAGCAGGGTCTCATTATCTTTTCAGCCTTGAAAGTGCATCTAGTCAATCCATCTTTTTTTACTGTGATATGCCATTCTTTTGAGTCAGGCATTTCTTCAGAAGTGACAATTGCTCCTTCTACCCGGTAACATCTGTCGGACTCGGCAACTAATATATTTGCAGGACAATAAGATGAATTTGCACCAGCACCACTTTTTTTCCGTCGACGCTTTGAATCAGAGGTGACACCAGCAATTTGAGCTTTCCTTTTCTTGACTGAAGTTTTCCCCGTCTGAATGCGTTTAGAGTTCATGTTTAAACACTGTCCTTTTTGACCAGCTAATTTGGAACACTTATCATATGCTTGTAAAGATAAATTGTTATCAATTTGAATAACTTCAGGGGTGATATTCACAGTTTCAATCTCAGAAGCTTCTATCTTGTAGGAATTGAATGAATTCTGCAGTTCAATCTGAAAATCTGGAAGATCAATTTCCTCCTTGATATCGCTAGGAACGTTTACCGGATTATATACAATAATATGTGACCTTAACATATATCTTAAGAGCATTGTAGAATGCAGATACTTGAAACAGAGAGGAATAGCAGAAAAATCCACACAGAACAATGGCATGAACCATTTGACACCAAAAAATTGACAAATTCCAACGTTAGCTGTAACAGAACCCTGAAATAAGATTAAACTCACATGTTATGTAAGATCACAGGGTAAAATAGGAACAGTGAAATCAATCAGCATATAGCTACAGAGATTTATTTATTTAGCTGGGGCCTGGGGTTTTGTTGGTCCGATAATTATTTCCACTAAATGAATTATAAATCTAGAGACTTGGATTGGAATTAAAGTCATATATATTGTCATAAGGAGAAAGTTGATCAAGTACCAACCCCTTAGCAGACGACAAATATTGAGATTCATTTAATTTTTTCGAACACCTATTTACAGCACTTTTTCATATCTATCCTTTTTTCAGAGATTTTTCATATCTATTCATGCATCCATCCATTTACGGTAACAAATCAGAAGGAAAAAAAAACACTTATATTTTTTCCATATTAAATAAATTACAGTAAATAAATGAATGTAGTAGGAATAGGAATAAAAAACAATATTCGAAGAAAAAAGAAAAACATTAATTATTTTTGTCAAAAAAGAAAATAAAAACATTAACTATTAAGATGTTTATACCAAAAGATAATAAAAATAAAAGAAGTCGTGCACCCCTAACGACAATGCAGTTTCCATCAATTTAGAATTCATTGCTGACTTTAAAGGAAAGTAAATAATCATATTAATATATTAAAAATATAATTTAAATACACTGCCAATAAAAAAATTTAACTTGTCATAACTGTTATATTATTATAGATAAGTTATATTTATAAATAGTTGTAATTGTAATGTCCTACTTTTTACACACGATCGAATAAATTAAACTCTTAAAAATATATTAAAAAGATCCTCTAACAAAATATTTAATTTATCGTAGTTGGCTTGTAAAAAACAATATAATATTTGACAAACAAAATATGACAGAGTACAGACAACTTTAAGCATAATTTCCATGATTCAAGGACTAGTATGAAAATGATATATCTTTTTATAGGGACCACGATTTATTCTTACCTGTAAGAAGTGTATCGCTCTTGATGCATAGGCAGAACAAATAGGCTCCGATAGAACAAAAGCAGAGAGATCTTCCAGTCTGAGTCCAAACCTTATTACGCATCTCAAAACCACAAACAAGAAACACGAGAACAAACAAGAAGGCTTCACAACAAACGCAATCACACACCGATTCTGCAACATTTTCATCCGACCACTGTCATTCTCATCAATTCTCTTCCTCTTTCTGCTATACACTATCCCAAAAAATCTATCACGCCCATCCGCTTCGCTCAAACACCGAATCTTTTTATTCCTCTGTTTCACCATCTTCATAATAATAACATTGTCATTATCGTCGTTGCTGACATCATCATTCGTTTTTTTCTCTACTCCACCTCTGCTTCTCCTCGTTTTTTTCTTGCCAGAATCCGCCAACAACCGCCGACCCGACCGCAAAACGCGTGCGGTGTCGACGCCTTTCACCACCCCAAACAAACTCATCGTTTGCTTTATCGGAACAGATGGCATTGCGCTTCAGTACCCAGACCACTCAAACATTCAACTTCTCCCCCAATTTAATTCACACCGAGTTAACTCAACTCGGTAACGAGTTGAATTTAACAAAAATCAGGATCAGAATTCGGGAAAAATGTTTCGTAAATAATAAAAAACGCAGAAAATGAACATAGATTATAAGATCAAAAAAATAAAATAAAATAAATAAAATGAGCACAATAACAATAACAGCCACTTGAACTTGTGTCTTTAATCGACTCGCGATCTCAAATTCGGAAGCGAAACTGAAGACAAAAGAAAATTCGTCAAAGAAAATCGAAATAACGGATTCATAAAAATAACAGCGATTTTACAAAGAGAAACCAAAAAATGGGAAAAATGAAAACAAAAAATACAAGAGACAATAAAAATGAACGGAAGCAAAGGGTGGAGAGATCTAGTAAGAGAGAGAAACGGGTGGAATTTAGATAGAGAGAGGGAGCGGGAAAGTGCGTGCGACTCAGAGGAGAGAGAGAGAGAAAGTATTTGTGTGGGGGTTAGGGAGAGAGATAGAGAGAGTATGGGTATGTGTTAGGGTTTATGGTTAAAAAACAAGAGTGGATAAAAGGATTTGGAGTGATGCGAGCCGTTTGGATGGAGAAATGGACGGTGGATATTTGTTGAGGAGAGGTGAGTTAAAGGGTGTGTTTGGTGGTGTCTCAAGTTTAACAAGCACAGAGATAGGTAGGACATGAGCAGATATTTCAGGACACGTAAGATTGAGGTAGTGTAGTGCAAATACGAGATTGTCCTTAGATCATGGGTGTATTAGATAGAGACACATCGATGTATATGAGGTTGGGAATTGGGGGTAGGAATGTAAATAAGGGATAGTCTGCGAGTTCAATTCATTTTCATCATTTCGTGTTATTGTAAACAAAACAGTAACTTTCATGTATATATCTTTACTAAATTAAATTAGGTTTCATTATATTTTTTATCCCTTTATTTTATTTTATTTACAAAAATATTTATTTTATTTTGAAATAAATATTTTTTATTTATTTCTTCATATTAATGGTTGTTTTAGTTCCAAATTAGAACTTTAATCTATAAAATAGTAATTTTTTACATAGAAAACAATTATTCATAATTCTAATTGTAAGTTTAAAGAAAAAAATATAATTTTTAAACGAAAAATGCACAATATAAAAATGATTATTCATAATTCTAATTGTAAATTTAAAGAGAAAATATAATTTTTAAAGCAAAAAAAAAAAAAAAAAACTTTTTGACTAAAAGTTATCATTTAAAGGATAAATAGTATGTGGAAATGACAATCTAGTCTAAGATTATTCTTTTTTTCATCCAAATTCGCTAAAAATTGAATACAATGAAACGAAATAATATAGATGACTTGTTGTGCAACCATCTTCCAAATGATAGTTAGCAGTCGTAGCGTCCCTCTCCATAATGATATATTTGAAACCTCGGTGTGAAGCTAGTTGAACAACATGAAAAATGCCTCCTAACTCCTCATAACTCAGCCATGACAATCAAGCAAGTCCCAAGATTAGCACTAAAAACAACAATATAAGCACCATGATTGTAACACCCTCTATTTTTGTCTAAGTAATTGTTAATTTTTTTTTCATGATTACTTACTAGATAATTAATAATTTATTTGATATATTAAATTAATTTAGAAGAAAACAAAACTAATATATAGTTTGGTATTTAGGAGAGTGGACCAATAAATTAAATAAGTAAGTAAGTGAATTCTTTCGTTGTTTCTTCACGCAAGCTTTAAAGGGGGATTGACTCTTGACTCTTGAGTCACTCTTCCTTTTATTATGAACTATTTCATTGACCATAATTTACCCATTCCACTCACTCTTACTGACACTCATCGTGCCGTTTCAAATTTTGTGGGACGTAGAATTGTTAGGCTAGTAGGAAGAAAATATCGATCCGTTTCAAACTCTATAAGACGTAGAATTGTTTTGCTAGGAGAAAAACGTCTAAGATAAGGGCTTCTCTCCTACAAGTTAAGCATTAGGTTGTTTATATATGGGTTAAAATTTGTTTAATTAAAAGATTGCTTTTTCATGAAATATGAATATATATATATTGTCTAGTCTACTTAAACTTTTCGTGAAGCTTCCAACGAGTAAGATGATGGTTTTCTTTTTTAACATCATATTCTCTATGAAAATATCTCATTGATTCATGTTGCATTGATTTTGTGAAAAAGATATCTTTATTGTTCATGAGATAATTGTTACTCTTTAATTTAAAAAGAGGTGATCCATAAAAATAAAAAATAAAATAAAATCTATCTCTTGATGCTATTTGTGGTTCCTTAACTTTCATACACATGATCATGTTAGAATTTAAAAGATTGTTTAATTTTTTTTGTAATGAGAAAATAGTTGACAAAAAGAAAAGGATCATAATTGTTTAACGGTGGTAAGCAGTGAAAACGAATATATGGTTGAATACTCTATACTTAGGCTAATGGAAAATAATAATGATATGGTGTATATTGTATGATTTATATGACTAGTTGTTGATTGTATTTGTTTGCTATGTGCCGATCGGTTGTGAGATTGTAGACTAAACTTGACGTGAAAAGAATTACCACAGATATGTGAGGCGTTTGGTTTAATTTGGACGCAATTGAGTTTTGTAGTTTGTGAAATGAATTGTAGTTAATTTTCATGTTTATGTAGAATTTTTACTTATGCTTAAAACCGAGAGTACTGATAGAATAAATTTTAATATATACTAAGTGGAGATGATACGGTATTAGTACGTCTTTTTTTGTGATATAAATTAACTTAAACAGATGTTGAATTTCGTTCTCCATTGGCATGAGATTACTATAGTGATCATGAGAATTTTGCATAAATGTCGTATTATTTTCTTATTTTTGTGATTATGTTTATCTGCAAGTTTGTGTATAAATGTGGTTATATTTTTCATATGTAAGTTTGTGTATAAATGTTGTTATATTTTTCATATGCTTATGTGATTATTTATATATGCAAGTTTTTATTTTAATGTGCAAATTTATAAGTCATATTTGAACTCTAATTGTATAACAATTTGTACGTATAATCATTTCAAATTTAAGCTCAATTATGATTCTCAATACTTAAAAAAATTAACCAAACAAAAATATAACATTCACCCAAGGAATATTAGCCTATGCAAAAAGAACATCCTTGTCAACAAAAACAAGATGAGACAAATGAGAGCCATTATGGCATAGCCAAATGCTCAAATAGGTTTCCAAGAACCACCTCCCACCAACATGTTTATCATTTGAAGAAGTTAAACAATGACATGTAGCATTTATAAAATTTGAGGCAACCCAACATCTTCTATATCTTTTTCTTTTGCTCTTCAGTAATGTCTCTATCAATTAAGTCATTTTTCTTCACCCGCTCTATCCAAAATTTATATATTCATAATAAAAATAGTATTAATAATAAATAAAAAATAGGCACAATTATAATGATACTAAATAAATTAAAAATAGATAACTTTATCCCCAAAAAAGTTAAGATAATTTTGAGTTTTTAATTTTACTAATAATAATTAATTTATAAAATGATATGCTACTAATTTAATAATTTTATAATATATATATATATATATATATATATATATGGTTTATAATTTTATATGAGTAAACTAAATTTTTTACTAAATATATAATTAAAATTTACCAATATCATTTATATTCATGTGACCCACCATGTTCAAATACTTTTATGTTATTATTAATATATAAAGAATTTAATGATTATACACTATAGATGTAAAATATTTACACTAACATTTACTGAAATACTATTTTTTCAAAACAATAATTCTCATATAGATATCAGTATAAAACTATTTAAATTAACCGCAGATACTCTTTAATCCATGTATAAATTTCTTATCATCATAATAATATATATTTAAAAATATCATTTATTTAAATTAAGAACCGGAACAAATCCGACAAGTGCAAAGACTTCGACAAGTTCTTCAACCTAATTGACTATGGAATTGGAGGACAATTAGGAAAATTATGTGTTTTTTTTCTTCAATTATTTTAATGTATTAATTTTGATTATTAATATATAATATTTTATTTATTTTAATATTAAAAAGTAAAAAAAATACAACATAATTACATTCTCAAGATGAAACATCCATTTACATAGTCGTAAATCACGGAGATGCAGCCTAACATTAGCCTTAAAGAAATATTGATGGATTGGTGTTAATTTTAAAAAGGACGATATATTAGAATAGTTATTAAAAAAATAGGGATATTAAAAAAAAAAATTTATCATAGAAGACGTATCCATACTTTCTATTTACGTGAACACATCAAACATACACAAATGAAAACAATTAAAAAAAATTAATTTGGTCATATAATTTAATTTTTTATTTATTTATGTATGTATACTCAAATATTTTTTAGTAGGGGTTGTGTCCAAATAAATATTTCTAGGACCCCAAATATTTTAACACCCCAAGGATAGATGTGAATAGCCAAACATAAGACAAATAAAATTTCATGTAAACAACCAAACGCGAGACAACTAAAATCTCGTACGAAAATCCCATAAAAATAAAAAATAAAAAAACTCATTTCCCTCAGAAACTAAAAATGGACTAATAATCACCTTGAAAACATCTATTGTTTCCATAGTCATTTCATTCGACCCATGTTCTTCCTGAAACTACCGCATGTAGATTGCGGTAATAATGCATCGAAACATGAGAATAGTTGATTAGCTTTCCAAACATACACTTATTTTATCGTATGTTTCATTATCAAAATTTTCATAGTGGCTCCACACAAATGATCCAAGATAGACATTGGAGAGTTCACCATCTGTGCGGTGAGGAGCATGTATGACGCGTTTCCAAACAAACTATTAATTCTTTTATCAAATGCTTTTATCATAGTTGAGGAAAACATTTTGTCAAAAAACAAAATTAAAGGAAAAATATAGAAAAAAGAAAATTAGCAGTAGGGACAACTAAACAAGAAGTCAAATTTTTAATAGAAGCACATTAATACAGTAACATAGCTTTGAAAAGAAGTAAACATTCTGCAGGCTTTATTGTAGCACACCAAGAATACATCAGAGGACATATTCTATAGCTATGACAAATCCACCAAATAGTATTTGATTTACAGGGCTACTTATCTCACATAGAAATTGAGCCAAATGTTTTAGCAACAGTTACTGTGCTTTAATCTCAGATGGTGCTTCACCTTCCCAGAAGGCGGTTGGCTTCCCGGTTTTGGAAACTGTCTTCAGAACTGTGTCTGGCTCGACATTTCCTTTCACTACCACTTTCTGTTCCTTCAGATCAATGTCATATGATTCCACACCTATAAATAAAAGAACTAGTTATTATTTTACAATGTTGCAAGGGAATCCTTGGTTGATATATTGTTATTGTATATATCAAGATTCAGTCCCTGCCAGTTCTCGGAGCTATGGGTTGAAGGAGTTAAAATTCCGGTGAAGAGGAAAACATTAACATAATGGATAATATACTAACATTTGCATATTAAAAAAGTCTCAGCAAGTTTACTTCTATCATGTTCTTGCACCAAGGAAGCAAAACAATTTGGCATTGAAACTTACATTATTTCATTATGTTGTATTGATTGCAGGAGTTTTTCATCTGGTTAAAGAAAAAGTATATTGGATAATTGATGAAATAAATAGAACCGAAATCACCGCAGATTCAACATATTTAGGGGAAGAGGAGGAGAGATGTGGAGCTTTTCTGTTGACTGAAAACAAAACAGGATAGGTAGATGCTTTAATCAACTACTCTAACAAAGGACAAGAGGGAGAAAATTTCATCTACAGATTGTAGCAGATTAATATTTTCATGATTGAAAACTTGAGAGGGAGGATATCAGCCCTAAACTAGTAAAGGTTGGATGATATACTAGCCTGCTAGATAAGGTGCGATTTAACATGCTCAATTGTTCTTCTCTTTGCTCTGTGATCAGTGTTTTCAATCGTGGATCACGGAAAATAACGGTTTGATCAAATTCTGCTATGTTTCCGTGTTGTAGCATCACTATAACCTCTATTTGACAATAATTTGTACCTAAATAGCGTATAGGAGAACAATATAATTTTTTTCAAATTCTGTACGCTATAATGTTAGTGTTATAGCGCCGCAATAGTCATATTTCAAAAATGACTGAAAGGGTCGTTGAATATCTGGACACTTGAAATAAAGATAAGAAGTATGCCAATGGCTATATGCATAAACCACACCACGTTCAGAATTACAGCCAAGGTCATTAACAAACTGCACATGATACTACTATCGGACGATTTTTTTAGCATTACTTAAATACGAAACCCAAAGACAAGAACCCTTCTTAAGATAAAGAGCATCACCAAAATTATTTTAGCTATATAACATCACAAATGACATCAAAATGTTCTACACTTCTATCAACTCATGCCATGTAACAGCAAATACTATTAGAACTCACACCCATATAGCAGATTATAAATAAAGGGGAGGAAACTTCAGAATAAGAGAAACAGCATACACACATTCAAAACCAAAAATATCGAGAACTATGTCAATATGACAACAAATCTTGGGTAGCAGAGGAAAGTTTGCACTAACAAGACACTTAAAATAACGGTGAATACAATATAATGACAACTAAAAAGCAAGGGATTAAATATACCATCCAATTTTCCCAGAACTCTCTTGACTGCTCCAACACATCCTTCACATGACATACCAACTTTGAGAACAACAGTCTGCAATCACAATGCCAAAATTTCATAAAAGTGATATAAAAGCCAAGAACCAGACATAGATTTAATGAATCAATTATAATTTCCATTAGTACATGGAAAGAACAAGATGTCATCTTATGTTTCACCACCATAAGTTAATTTATAATCACAATCATGTATCAGACATAAATAATACAGAAGTCAAAATATCTACCGACACAAGCTATCGTGAGACTGCTTAGAAGAGCTTATAAAAATAAGTTGTTTTAGCTAATTTTTACAAGCTCTCCAAGATAGTTTATGAAAACAGCCTACACGAACACAACTTTACTGTATTTTATATATAAATAGTTTATACTTAAACAATTATATAATAAAAATATATGTATACTATAAAGCACTTAATTAAGTTGTTCATGAAAAGAGGACCAAGTGGATTCATATTCAAAGGCAGTAAATACAAACAGAAACCTATAAGCAACAAACATAAATTGAAAAATTATAAAACTTTTGAACATAAGTGGGTTGCAACAATTGATAGAAAAGAAGAACATCATGCCACCATAACCTTAAAATTGTTAGGGATGCCAATCATAGGTAGGTATTAGATTAGAATTTTCACCAACAATTAATATTTCAGACAAAAACAAAACCGGGAATTTGAGCCACCGCAATCCAATAATGTCATTTATTTATTTATTTTATTTTACAAGAATAAATTCAAATAGCTAAATTCATACAGTTCAGATCAAAGAAGAAGAACAAGGAATCAGGGGAAAACATAGTTTTACAAACAAATTATACCTAGATAAAATAAAAAATAAAAAAGAGAGATACAATAAGAAATTAAATGAAGAAAAAGAAGAGTGAATATAAGGGTTGAGATTTACCTGAGACATGGTTATGAGTTAAGAAGGAAAGTACTAATTGATGTAGATTTCGTTGGAGGAGGGAGAGTTTGGTTTTTATAATAGAAATTTGTTGAGTGAATTCGTGAGAAAAACAAAAAGATATAGAAAGAAGAGAAAAAAATGTGTTGTTGGGACTTTGGTGACGTGGGTTGGGTTGGTTAATTTGTTTTGGCCCTTTTGGGTGATGTTGAACACAGCACACACGACAGAACTATACGCAACGTCAAAATTACGCGCTTCTATTCGATTACGTCTTCATCGTTGTTTTTAAAATCAACCATCGATTTTTAGTGGTTGAATCTCTCCAACTTAATCAGCCAAGTACATCAAATATGTCAAATTTATCTTATTAGCCCCTAACATTTTAATACAGAGGATTGATGTTCATGGATTTTTTTTTTCCTGTGAAGTCATTAATTTTATATGAATTTGAGTTTTCACATATGTCATTTCATGAAAAATGATTTTTGTTATGTCATATTATCTATTTAAAAATATTTATATACAAGTGGAGTCATTTGACATATTACATACATGATTCTTTTTAGATATTAATGTACAATTGGTTTATCCTGACAATACATCTATAATTTTCTCATTTTATATTAAAGATAGAAGTCGCGAATTTTATAAGACATCAGTTCTATAAAAAAAATTATGGGTGATTGATAAAATAGGTGACAACAAATGAAATTTAATTATCTATCGTTATTGATTGTACGCATTTATGCGGTTAATAATTGTATACCCATTTAATTGAGGTCGCTCACAGAGTCAATGATGTCGTGAATGCATACGGTCAGTAAATGCAAGAAATTCGGGTTCATAGAAAATGAAACTTGTAACATATAGTAAATAGGTTTGATGACAGGAATAATGAACAACGTAGATGATAGAGATATAATGGATAAACTAACAAATTAATCTTGAATTATTTGATAAAATTAACCATCGAACTTGCTGGAAAAACATAAAAAGACATAAAAACATACTTTTAATTATTTTTTTCAATTATGATGATAGGGAAAAAGATGAAAGAAAAACATATACACTATATAAGACTCTCTTTCGTAAGAAAAAAATAGTGAATGGCACATGAGATAGTTAAATACTAGGTGAATTCTATTTTGATCACACGAGTGTATAATATAGATATATAATGTTGCATACACATTTTAATTTAATTTATTTGTGTATATGATCTATTGGGAAGTTTGGGGAGCGTCAAATATCCCTACGAAATCTTGACACCATATTTCCACTCAAAATCTTAAGACAATAGATATACGAGTAACCTCTTTTGTATATCAAACATTTCCTCCATTCTTAGTCGACGTGGGACTAACTACTCACACTTGAATTCCAACGATTTTTCTCTCAAGTGTAAGTCATTCACATCACTACTTGATTCATACTAGGATCCCACTCCTGCTCGCCCATCAAATTGTCGCTCTGATACCACTTGTTGGGGAGTTCAGGGAGCACTAATGGGTTAAATGTCTAGGATTCCTAAAAGACTCTGACACCATATCTCAACCCAAAACATTATGATATTAGGATTTTGGATGAAGATGGTAACTCATATGCTCATTGTTCTAAGGTTTTTTATGGATGTGTGGTGTCAAAGTCTCTAAGGGATCATAGAAGTTTAGCTCATCGCTGCTCCCAGTGCTTTATAGACTTCATAGCAAGTGGTATCAGAGCCATGATGTGGCTTGATAGGGGAACAAGAGTGGATGTTGGTGTTGGATTCTTGTATCGAAAGTCTTCCTCGAAGTGCAGTCAAGAGGCGAGTCCTGTTGGTAATAATGACAGTGCAAGTATATAAGATGTGGGTGATTTAAACGTGACTGGTTAAGTCTCACATCAACAAAGAATGAGCTAAATGTTTGATATATAAGTGTCATGAATCATATATCTAATGTTTTAAGATTTTTGGTGGAGATGTAACGTCAAAGTCTCTTATAAATCCTAAAATATTTGTCTCGTTGTTGCTCTCACGCTTCCTTAGACTCCACAACAAAATTTTATGCATGAAAAGAATGTGTTGAACATAGAAAACCTATTAAAAGTGGTTAACTAAACTCCCAAAACAAAAATTAGTTATTAATAAATCACCAGATATTTTGCACTAATAACGTTATTACCCAAAAAAACATTTGTTGTCTAAAATTATTTAAATTCACTTTCAATATTTTTGTTATAGGTTATAAATTTGAATTTGAAAAAAAAACATGTGTTGTAAAGAAAGTTTTCCATTAAAATTGGTATTGTAATTAGTTTTGAGGTTATCTTTAAGGATAAAATTTTAGCACATTTCCTTATATATTTTTTGATGATTTTTAACTTAATTAATTATAATTTTGTTAATTTATAATTTTTTCAAAGTTTATTATAACCATAAAAGGTGTGTTTTACGTTAAAGACCTATAAAAAAACACTAAGTAAATACACATAAATTTTTTCCTACCTTTAATTGTGGTGTAGATGTAAATTTGAAAGGAAAAATAAATAAATTAGATTTTAAAGTTAAATTTGGCCAAAAAATTGCATTTATTGATTGCAGGTTCGGGTTGTCAGTGTCGTTAGAAAATGATAAATATAAATTTTTTATAAGTGTTTATTAAAATATAATGTCTTCTTACCTTGAACTGATTTTCATTATAAAAAAATTGTCCGAAAATGATTTAACAAACAAATAGTTTAATCTTTGAAGTTCTCTTTACAGGACGACGATATGATTATGGTGATTTTGAATTGTTGATATAGATATCACGTTTATTGGGTCAATTAATTATTAATTGAATACATGACATTTATCCCATTGACTTATGTCGTGTAATTTTATATTAAAGCTTGATTAGAGATTAACAAGAACTTTTTAATCTGGTGACTGATATGTGAAAACATAGTTTAGGTTAGACGACAAATTAATAGTTTCATGTTTCTCTTTTAAAAAAATTAATAGTTTTGTGTTATTGAATTTGTGTTGTTTTTTAAGGATTCTTTCAACTTGAATTAATGAATCTTTTGTTAGTAAAAAAAAACAATAATGTGAAAAATTAATTTTTTTTAGTTTGGTGTTATTGAATTTATGAATTAGTGAACATTTACTTATATTAAAATAGTTCAACAAATATAAACATTTTTTTCTTATAATTGAGTTTAGATAAAGTATTACACAAATCAACCCGTCTTTTTTTCTTTTATAAAGAAAAATAGATGATATTTGAATTTCTTACACTATGTGTAGAAAAAAAAAAGTAAAATAAAAGAAAATGTAAAGAAAAATAGGACAATAATATTTATATCATATCATATTTAAAAAATTTATGTTTTACGACTATCTATTATTTTATTTATTTATTTTTTAATAAATTAAAAAATATTAAAATTTTAAATCAATAAATTGTTGTATTTTTAGAATGAGATTTCTTTGAAAGACAAATTTTTTTAGTGTAGTATATAGTCGTATCTCTGTCTTACAACATTCTAAATATCTAAAAAAATTAAATATTTTGATATATTAATTTTAAACTAGAGCATTTTTGGATTATTTTTTTCAAAAAAAAGGATATAATTGAAAAAAAATATGTGAAATGAAAGGAAAGCAAAAGAGTAAAAATGAGATAATTTTTTAGCCGTTAATATAAGAGAAAATGAATGAAAGATAAGAGAAAAGAAATATATATACAAAATAACGTAAATATCCTAAAAATAAAATAAATCCAAAGGGTAACTATCGAAAATCAAAAGCATTTTTTTCAATTATTGTTGGTGATTGACCAACATAAGATATGCTCTTGCGTGGATCAACGATAAAAAAATATTTGAAATTTTAATGATAGTTAAAGATATTATTCAAAAATAGAAGTTTTTGTCTTTTTTTTTTTTTTACGGTTGATACGTCAATCTGATTGATATTGATTCAAAAAGTTTAACTTTAAATAATGCATATTATTTTTATCGAAAAAATGAAAAGGATCATATATTTCTACTTTTATAAAACAAAGTCTATTGTCATTAGAATTTTAAATAATTTTTAAACATTAATCTACGATATATTTCTTATATTAGAACTTCCCTTGTAAAGACCGACCAAAGGGAAAGTTTTTGAAATTTGTTTCACTTCATCTTTGCCAGTTTTCTTTCTTTTCTGTCTCCACAATATTAGTTCCATCTTGCATATGAAAAGAACACTTCTCCACCTTCTAATTTCAACTACAAAATATGACATCTCTGCTATGGAATTTGGCTCCTCTAAGTACAAACTTGGTAAAATGAGTTAAATAATGATTGATATCGTAATTATATGCGATTGATCGTGTATGTGCATATAATATTAACTATTTATTTAATTATTAATGAATTGATATTACTCACTTTATTCTCTAAAGTGAATTGTTCACTTTAGATAAGCCAAATTCCTCCACCCGCTCTTATGAGCAATACAAACATGATTATGGATCTTAAAAATATGAAATAATTTTGAAAATTAAAATAGATTTGGAAGACTTAAGTATCAAATCCAAATTGTGTTCAGTTTTGTTCCTCTGAATTTCATTAAGATCCCCCCTATTCATTAGTGAAGTGTAGAATTTGAATGAAACTAGATTATTTTGAAAAAACATATTGATGGACATGTAATTAAATTTTGTTAAAGAATATTTTGTTGATAGATAAGAATGAACTTTTTTTAACAAGATACATACAATCATCAACTACAATTTAATTAAGGTTGAGGAAGCCATAAGAATGCAAATCCACGACATTAAATTTTTTTAACTAATAAGTTGATGCAGAGAAGATTGCAACAATGTGAAGACAGCATGCCAACCATTTTGAGAAGGGTGAACATTGTCCCAAAAGAATGAAAGCTCTGGTTTGTCACATAAACTATACTTCTTTTCTCCACTATCATCCACTTTTCCACACGTTTGTTCCAAATCCTCTCCATCACAACATTGTTTCAATGGATTCATCAGTGATGGGTTCTCTGTACAATGGAGAAAAATGTAAGTCATCATCTCAAAACATTTTATTTTATTAACAAATACAATCAAATATTCACCATAAAATTTGTAGTTATTGCTTGTTATTGTCGTTAGATATACAAGTTAAATGTGTTTTTAGTTTTTATAAAATTAATTTTTATTTTTATATAATCTCAATAAAAAAATTCATCAACTTTCAGTCTTTAATTTAAAATATTTATGTCATCACTTTTGGTCTATCTATCATTCTCAAGACTAATTTTTATAATTTTTAATACATCGGATTTGTTTATTGTTCTTTTTGTGACCCAATTAACTATATTGATTTAGGAAATGAAGGGATTTCTAATCTTAAAAATCCTAATATTTAATATTATTTTAATTATAAATAATATTTAAATTTGTAAAACATGTTTTAATAAATCAAAAATATTCCACACCATTATAATTATAAATAAAAATGCAGCATGAAAAATGTAATGTGGACTTCAATTAGCCATATAGGCTGAAATTTTATAGCAAGGGTCAAAATATTGATGGAAAATATTTTGAGTTGAAAACAAAAGTTAAAAAAAATAATAATAGAAACTAAAAAAATTTGGTAATTTTTATAAAAATTAAAAATATATTTAACTACTAATTTTTCTATATTTATTCCAATTTTAAAAGAGAAAATGTATTCCTTGACAAAATATATAACCTTAATAAGTTATCGATGATTAGTAAAAATAAATAATTTTACATGAGTTGGAGTAAATTAATTTAATTAGACATTCTATACACAAAAAATTACGTATATATATACAGTATAAATCAATTGACTCTAAATGAATTACACTATCTCTTACACTAATTTTATATCATTATACATATAAATATTTTTCAAAATAAATTGTTGAATTGAGAATTACCGTCATATAAATCATATATAAATTTTGACATTAATCTATAATTATTTTCTATGTAAATAAGATGTGTCAAAATTAATATTACATACATATACCGCTAACTTTAATGTTAGTATATATTGTTCACATAAAAAATATTATAGAATAATATCAAAATTTATAAATATAATTTATACGATTGTAACTTTTAAGCCAACTGTTAATTTCAAAAAATATTCATCCGATCTTGGTATTATTAAATGAAAATAACTATTAACCTAACTATTTAGGTGTTTAAGTAGTAAAAAAAGTAAAAAAACATACCTTCATGTTGTTTCTTCATGGTTGCAATTGTGGAGAGGAAAGCATTGTAGAGGTCAAGTGTGCCGAAAACCGGTTTTCCTGTTCTCACTTGTTGGTTAAGTTGTGACACAGTTTGGAGTAGTATTTTGTTGTGATTTTCTGGGATTTTATTTAAAATATCAACACATGCTAGATGGAATGTTACCCGGGTTATAGTTGGCAAACAACCAATAGGCCCCAATAACCCAATTGCTATTTTATTTATTCCCAATTTCTGAATTCTTTCAACATTTATGGATAGTTGGTTGATAAGGGATGTAGTGAACGAGTTTATCTCCTACCAAAATGAAAAACAAAACAAATACATATGTATTAGTAAAAAAAAATAGAAAATATGTTAATCTAGTCATTTAAATTTACGAAACAATAAATTAATATTAACCACTCACCGTAAGGGATTGGGTTTAGTCTATGAATAAATCCAAAGAGTTGAAAAAATTTCTAAAAAATAAATATTGTTCTGTTAATTCAATTTTTTTCAAATAATTAAGAGCAAATCTAATATTTAGAGGATTTATGGAGTAGAGATATAATTGTGTGGATAGAGAGGAAATTTTTCTACTATTAAAAATGAACTTAAAGCATAAATGCAAAAGTCTCCTTGTAGTCCAATTATAAGGATTAGATATTAAAATAGTTTATTTATCATTTTCATTATTATAGTGAATATATACCATTATTTATCTTCTTTTTAACAAAAGTAAAGTTAGCACAATCTTTTTTGAAAAATAAAAAATATTTTTACAATGTAAAAGAGATCCTAATTTACCGACCCGGATCGACCCAACGGAACGGGTTGATGCATTGACTGGCCTATTTTTTTCTTAACAGAAAATCTAGAAAGCTGGTGATCCACCATAACTTGTGGGTTTGATGGTCTTGTTCCCTATGAGCCATGATTTTGAGGAATTTACTCGTCCCTTCTACATTTTTTTTAAATTTTACTTTTGTTTTTTTCATTTGGTACAACCAGTAAGAAATTGAAATTTTTCTCTCAAAAGTTTAAAAAATATAAAATAAGTGGCTTAAAAATTCAAACACAAATCATTTTTAAATATTTCAAAAATAAAAAATTTGAAATCTATTTTTAGATACTAGATATTTCAAATATCTGATACGTATATATAAAAAGTTGTAAAAATTAGGTAAAAAATATACACCGAATAATTATAAACACAAAAAAATTAAAATATAAATATATATATATACCAAATATTTTGTTTCTTCTAAATAATCGATATATAAATTATATACCGAGTTTTTTGTTTTAAAAATAACCAGTATTATACCGGTTAAACGTTATGCTATATATACCACATATTTCCCAATACACAAATATGGTATTATAACGAATGATCGAAATTTTCGAAAAATTTAGAAGTTACTCTAACTTACTTTCTTAGAGTTCCAAATTTTGATAATGAATGAAGGACAATTTTGAATTTGTGAATTTTAAATGTAAAAAAAAAGGTATTTTTGTATTTTCACAAAATATATATATATATATATATATATATATATATATATATATATATATATATATATATATATATATATATAAAAGGATATGATCGATGTATAGATGTGGGATGACAAGGAGAGTCTCTCCCATGGTTTTTGTAACTCAGTCCACTGTAAGCTGAATTGATCAGTTAGATTGACTCGTGAGCCATAAGGCTCAAACTTTTATAGTTCTATATTTTTATATTAAACTTACCTTTACTAAAAGAACTAGAGAGGCAAATGGGTCAATTACAAGAATGTTTTATCATATATTGTTATAATTGCGATGCTATAAAATTGGAATAATGTAACAGTATGATTTAGCATTGAACAGAGAGAAGATAGTTACCAATGTAATCGGTGAGAACACGACCATCACAAAATCTTCCAGCTGGTTTACCAGGAAAAGTGATTCCATAAGGAATTTTATACGATGGTGAGTGAATGAAATTCCCTGTGTCTACATAGGAGTCTCCAAACACAAACAGTTTCGCATACTTGCTTTCAGCCACTTCTGCAAAACATTTCATTCATTAAGTTACTACAAATTCATTAAATTGGATTGTGATGATAATGAGTCAATACCTGTTAAAATGAAAAGAACAAGCACCAAAGGGAGGAGAGCGTTTATGAGTTGTTTTGCCATTGATTATCAAAAACAGATTCGTGATGTGAAAGTGTATTACTCTCTCAGGTCTCAGGTCCTATTTATAACAAATAAATGCATGCCTCCATAACAGTAATCCACACTTTAGATCAAATCTGATCGGAAAATACATCTGTTTTTTGCAAAGAAATAAAAACAAAACAAAACAAATAGTATATTAAATAATTGAAATATATGGTATAACTGTAATTGTATAATAATTCAGATTTAATAAAATCCCTTTTTTTTGTGATAAAAGATAGTTTCTCCTAAATGAAAAATAAAGAAGATAATTTTTTGTTTGTGATGTGTTGATTTTTTATGATAACTACAACTCAGGTCAGATATATGAATGACTGTGATGTGTTGGTTGCGTATAATAATTAAACTTTTATTATAATATTATATAAATAATAAATAATTTTAATTGATATGCATCACTATTTACATTGTCACAGGTTATAGTCGTTAGATTGTGTAAAATGATTCACTTTAATTAAACTATATTTAATTCACTTTAATTAATCTATACCGAGATTATTTGCGATACATTTCAAACATAATTATGTTTAAATGGTGCGAGTATGTTTTTGAGTCAACAATAAATACAATTATTTCAACATCAATTTTTTTCTATATGTAGCATGATTTTATCATTTAATATTAATTTTGAATAAAATATCATTTGTTTAAATCATTGAATGTTTTATTTGAATTTACACTTACAAAATGGTATATAGTATACGTGCCATTATATTAGATCATTTAACATTTAATAATCATTTATTATAAAAAAATCACCGTGTGACAAATAATGTCATAATTACGAAAAATTTATTATTATAATTAAAAATATATTATGACGAATAAATAATTATAATAGTATTAATAATGAATTTGTCAAAATAAAATATTATAACCAACTATTAAGATTTAAAATATGTTATTAACTATACAATATATGTTTTGTTATTAGTAAAAAAATGTATGTTTTGGAATACATGATATACGCAGATATTATCTCTAAATTACATTTATATTTCTATATTAATTTATTTGTCTAAACTTATTTTCCTCTATTAGAACCTACACTTTTCTAATATCGGTATTTTAAATTATAAATCGCAAATATTTTAACGGTTTTCATTTATATTGACATAATTGTTTTGTAAACGGTATTTTATGTTATTTAATTAGTTGAATTGTATATGTGACTCAATTAGGTCATAAAGTTACTAAGTAGGTCATGATAGTTGTCTATCCATTTAAACAACAAATTACTCTAATTTAAGTTTTCAATTAGGTTATAAAGTTATTAATAATTTTGATTGGTAATTAATAAATATCAAAAAATCAAATTAATTCTATAGTCTAACATCGACAGATATAGTAGTAATATTACTGAAGTCTAACTTAATCTTTGCAACAAAAAAAAAATATAATTGTAATATTACTCAATTTAATTTTATCTCAATTTAATTTTTTTAGGGTGATATTTGATAATTATTAGATATTGTAACGTGTATCTATTATGTTGTTATAATTTGGACTAGGTGCAGAGCAAATCAAACGATAATATTAATTAATTATTTTTCATAAATGTGGTACATCTATTGAATGTCAAATTTTTGAATCACTTATCTGAGTTGACATATATTGGCATATGAAATTTTCGAAATACTCTAACGTTGGTGTGTCCATGAGACACATACTTTCTTCGTCTTAAATTATAAATAAATGTTTTTATACAAATTAAAAAATATAATTAATTTATATAAATTCATATACAATATAAGCAATTACCTTGCACACAAAAAAAAGTACATGTATCAAGTTTTAGAGAAACAAAACAATTAATATTTTTTAATATTTTTCATTCACATTTAGCAAAACCTTAATTATTTAATCATTTTAATGTAATCAATTTTGTAAATGATAATTAAATTAAATTTGAAATGAAAAATAACAAAATAGGATATTCAACCATATTCTCTAGCAAATTGATTTGTGGATATTCTCTTATAGCAACCAATCTCTGCATCGATATGAAATTTTTTTCCATTAAGGTCGTTAATTTCATTTTTTCCAATTTTATTTTTTGTTGCATTAAATTGTTATATTAAAATTTATCATTTTTATTTTATTTTTCTTTTATGTTTCTCTACTTTGTCAAATAGAGTGCATCTAAAAAAATAAATAAAAATGTATGAATTTTTTAATAATAATAATTAATCAAATGAATTTTACTCATTTTCGGACTAAATACACTAACTATAGTACAACTTAAATATGCTATGAAATTAGTTAGTAATAACCATAACAATTCTTTAGTTCACCTTAAAACCTTAAACTTTTTAGACTCATTAGTTATTACGTGGTTTGCTATTTATAATACTTTAAGATGACTCATACGATGAAAAGATGTATTGCTCTATGTGATCATTTATTTTTTTATGATTTTCATTCACACTTCACTCATTCTTTTTTTATATATGCTAATTCAAAATTTGTTGCTTTTTAGTGTTTACTCATTCTTATAAATATTTGTATACCTTCCACCTATTTTCTATTTCTTTTTTAATTCATGATGTTTTCTGTTTGCTAATTCTTTTTTTCATATGTATGATTTTTCATTTAAAGATGGACGAATAAATTATAAAGGTTCCACTTCTTTTGTATTTATGAATATTTTTATGTGTATTTTTGAATTGCGTGTTTTTATAAGGCTAAGAGTAAATTGTTTCTTAATTAGTTTGTGTTATATTTTTTCTCTCTATAGGTAACAATCATGTGCAAAGATGTATGTCATGGAGTGATGGAATTAGTTTTTAGATAGAGAAAAATATCAATAATTATTAGTTGTGCTTTAATGTGTAAAAATATTATTATGAGCAAACTGTGTTATGCAGAATAGTTTCACAGTTTTTATTGTCTTTTGATATATGTTTAGTTTCTTCATAGTTTCTTAAAATAAGTACTTAATTTTCTGAATGTTTGTATGAGCCACAAGCTCCAAGGATTAATAAAAAAAATTTGTTAAGAGTTTTTAATGGAGACTAAAATCAAAATTTACAAATTTTATATGATCTAATAAAACTTTATTCAACACTATTTTGATCTGTATTTTTTTTTGCTACATAAGTTAGGAATGGACCACATGTGGTATTGCCGCATGAATTTCATTATTTTACCAAAAAATAGTTTTATTGTTTTTTAAGATTATCTATATATAAATTATTAAGGTTTTTTGTAAAAAAAAAAACTAAAGTTGAGAGGTGATTCCTATAAAAGAAACTATTCACCAACAACTAATTCAAAATTATAGACACAATATTATTAATTTTTGAAAATTTTATTTGAATCAATGTCCTTTATTTTGTTTGAATATTACTAGAAACATTTTTAACTTCATAAAAATTCATACTATTATGAAATGTAGTGGATATTAACCCAAAAAATGAGTTAAATATTTATATGCAAAATATTCTAATATTAATTGTTCACCAAAGGACGAAGTCCCAAAAATATATTCTAGTGAATCGTTGTTTTGGTTTATAAAACTGCATGTAGAAATTTACCAATCTAATCATATAAAAAATAAATTTAAAATTTAAAATTTTCTAAACTTTTTAAAAAGAAATATATATTAAAGAAAGTATTACCCAAACGTTCATTCATATTTTACTCTAATGTTATATCACTATTATTTTCTCTATATCGGTGCAAACTATCCTTACAATGTGTGTATTTGGACCGTAGACAACTTCTTCTGCTTGATTTTCTTAAAGGAGTTTTGACATTTAGTGAAACGTTGATTGTAAAATAAACTTCAACAAGATAAATACTTGGTTGAGCACAACATTTAAACATAAATATTTGGCCACATATAAATATAAAAAAATTAAAAGAAAAACTAATTAACTGATATGATTAAATATTTCTTAATTAATTTTTTAATTTGTAAGTATGTATTTAAACATTTTTAATTTGGATTTATGCTAATATAAGATATTCTCACTTCAACCTTCAACCGTAGAAGACATTGTGCAACCGAACATTTTTTTACCTTCATAATTTTTGCATTTTTTTATCACAAGTGTCAACAATAGAAAAGGTCAGAAACAAATACAAACTTTTAGTATAGCTGAATTATTTCAATCGGTTTTTACGTGAAATTGTTTGATTCTATCGTTGTTTTGGCTGATAAAATGCAATTCTTATATATCTAGAGTTTTCATTTTATATCAATGACATTTTTTGTCTATGGTTAGCGAACAAATGAACGAGTTTTTTATTTTTATTTTTGTCAATGGAATTTTTTTTTTCAACAAACAATAATAGAAAGGAGGTTTATCAATGAATTATTGAATAAATATACAATTACGTGATATTTTTACTAGAACTGTCCCTCTATATATGTGTGTGACGTTGACTATAGGAATAATTTTAATCGTTTAATAATTTAATATAAATGATAAATTTTATCAATTCAAACGTAAAATTAAAAGTTCTTAATTAATATATTAATTCTATAAAATTTTAAAACTATATGATATTTATTAAATAATTTTAAATAAATATATAATAAAATTTAAAAATATAAAATAAATATCGATGTCTAACCTTCTTTAATGCATCAAACATCTATTTATATATTTGACTCTTCGTTTTAGGCGTTGATACAAACAACGAAGTTGGTAAATATCTTCTCACTGCCTTTTCATTTATGTATGTTGTCATATTAATTATAATGCATTGAAAATGTAATGCAATTAATTTTCACTATAAATGACACTACATGTTTTCAAATATAATAATTCTCCAATACATTTACTCTTCTTTTTTGTGCTAAAACAAAAAACAATGCAAATAATGATTTACTCGCTACCTTTTCATTTTCCCAATGAATTATAAATGTCTTATTGTTTTCTCTCCTCGCCTTTTTATTCTTTGAGAAATTGTCCTTGTCCTTCATTGTTATCATTTTTCTCTCTATATTTTTTCATTCTTTTTTTTGTCTTTATAGTTTCGAGGGATTTACTACTACAACTACAAGAACAACGTGATGTGTAATATTGATATTCAAGTCGCGATTAGGCAAAGAGCTATCGATTTTGGAATTATGTATATTATCTAATATCCAATGTATTAGTTGTTGATTCAATGATTTTAATTGATGAAACTTATATTGTTGTCCTTATAGAATTATTTGTTCTTTAAAATCTTCTGCTTCATATTACTTGCCAAATTTTGCAGTTGTGGCATGTGTCACGACATGAGAGACTTATAAGGCCATATAGCATACTAAGAGAATGAAGATTCTTTTAATGTTGACAAAAAAAAGAAGATGTTTTCACTAAAAAATTTGTTCTGTTTTCTACAATTTTGGGTGACAATGACAAAAAAAAAAAGATGTTTTCACTAAAAAAATTGTTCTGTCTTCTGCATATGACCTGTGTTCAAGCTAACCTAATTTTAATGAGGTGACCAATTTAAAAAAGTAGCACTTGACTACGCTTTAAAATGTCAAATTAATTTATAACTGAATTTATAATAACTAACAATGTCTTTTTCAATATAATCAACTAAATTATTTGTAAGAAACTCATTTTCAATATCACTAATGATTGATGCCTTGATAATTTATATTGCTAAAACTATTTTTTATAATTGCAGTAAAGATTGAAAGTGTCAAAACAATACGAATAGATATATTAATCAAGTGATAATTGTTTGACTTTTTTTACATATGATTTGTTAGGTCCAACAGTAATATATTCACCACTAATTATCTAGAGATAAAACTATTTTCCATATAAGTATTTTTGACAAATTAAGACAGCTTTATTCTATTGTTTGCATATTTCTAAGGCATTTTCAATGCTTATATTTGGATTTTGGAATTTTAAATGAAGTTGAAAATTAATTAAATTTTTTTTGTTTATAGATGAAATAATAATTAAATCAGTAAGTGTTAATAACTCAAGAGAATTAAGCATCACAAATAACAATTCTCATGTAAGCATACATATTTACTATTAATTAAGCTAAGAGAATATGGAAATTTAGAGCAAATGGCTGAATGTTAGATAAGTTTTGTTTTCTTTGAACACCTATCTCAACCAACATTGTGTTAAGATTTCAAATAAGAATCCATACCCCGAACTTCTCACATCTTTTCAATACCTTAACTCTAAGCCAGATGCCAGTGGAGGCTACGATATTGCTCGTCAGCCTACTGCAGCATGCTTAATCTCACACAGCCAATGGAAACCTGGCCAACATGTTTGCTTCCGAGGAGCATGCATAGTAAATACTACCGAAAACAACTCCGGAGAATATTATAGCAGTGTTACATACCTGCTTGCATGTTGAAGATAAGTCTGAATCAAACAAGACTATAGAAACATTAGTATCTAAAGGGAAGTGATTTCATTAGACAGAGATGATAATTAATAGCCAATACCTTGTTGACTTCTTTTTCTTTTCAAGCCGATGATCTGGCACGACGCGTGTTGTATCTTGGTGGGGTAGTCTTGGCAACATCTACCACTATCATCCAGCCATTAATAATCTGCACGCAGAATAAAGTCATTCAAGACTACCAAACTTTTTCTGTTGTGAATTATAAACCAGCATTCTTTTTCTTTCTCTACGACATTCGCGAAGCAGAACCAATGAAAAGCAAAATTACATTTTTTCATGCAAGAAAGAAAGATGGATCTGATCTACCTTGCCATTCATCTCTTTGAGTGCTACACTTGCAGCCTCTTCTGTGGTGTATTCAATAAATGCATAACCCTTGGATCTTTTTGAAATTTTATCCATAATAACTTTAACTGTCAAACATAACAATTATTTTATTAGTAAAAGTGAGGACAAAACTTTATTTCTACCTTTAGATAGTAAATATTGATGGGAATAGAAAACAGTATACAAAGTTGAAACTACCTTCAACAAGCTCACCAAAGCCTTCAAATGCGGTACGTAAGGTTTTCTCAGATGTATAAAATGATAGCCCTGTTCAAGAGACAAGTAACTGTCAAGTAGTAGTAGCTTTGAATCGTCCCGAAGTAATAGTGCTGCTATTGACAAAGTTTCCGAGGATTAAAGTTCAAACATGATAGATACTTTAGAATTAATATTCTGAGCATACCTGTCACAAAAAGTTTCTTTGATTTCACCGAAGCTTCCTGACTTGTTTTAGAAGAATTAGGCATATTCAGACTATTTTCCAAGTTTCTACCTGAACATATATGTAATTAGCAGGAAATCAGAAGAAAAAAAATGTCATATGACTAACTCTAGAAAGTAGAAAATCATGAGCATGCATAATTCAATATCAGTGAAAATCACGTCCTGCCTTTTAAAAAAAAGATGAAAATCACGTCCTCGTTGAAAGACAATTAAAATTTGTCAGTCATAATCAGAGCCTGAGTTTTACATCAACTTTTAAATCATAGGGTTGCTTAAGTGTAAAAAATTATATTGAGGTAAATAATATTAACAAGAAGTTCCTAAATACAAAAATGCCGGAATATATGAAACGACAAACCTTCGTAGTCCTTATTTTCAGACTCGAAATTGTCGTCTGGCTGAACTGACAAGACACCAGGAACACCTGCACCATGACAAACATTTCAAATTTCGTTTAATGTGGTAATTAAACTTTGGAGCAAAGTTGGTAAAGGATCTACAAGGCTAACCAGCTAGCTCTTGTGCACAATCCTCATCAAGTTCACAACAAAATCCAAAGTTGGTTTTCCATGAAACATGATATATACACATTTGTGCATCCTTATCACTGCATACACCATTGTCAATTTGTCATCTAATATTAGGGAAAGGAGAAACCAGATAAATAAGAAAGCAAAAGTGGAGTTCAATGTCCTTACTTTTCCATGACCTTGGTCAAAATTTGAGCATAATGATCAACAATCTGAGCTTTGGTAACAACCCGAACACCGGGTTTAGCCATTCTAACAAGCCAATGCTTTGAATTTCCCGCAGGGAACAACATATCGGTTTGTAAGCTTGATGGTCGGCCACTTGATAAACTATAGTCCTTTCTCAACGAGTTGAAATCCGGATCAGGTCTAACCGATAAGACCCTGGGTAAACCTATAGCAACATATATGCATAAGAATCAAATTCAATTAAAAGAATTATATCAATGACCCAGCACTAAACTTCAAGAGTCCATGTTTGCAGCAGATATACATTAGTTAGGGCAAAAGCACATGTGAAGTTATGGACAATTATCCTTACTTACTTCTAAGATTATCACATCACAGTATCAACGAATATGGTTAATCAGAGTCTAGGGGAAAAAATAACAACTTACTGGCCAACTTGGAGGATATCTCTTCATCAACGTCACAACAAAAACCGAAAGGTGCATCCCAAGAAGCATCATACAGACACATTTGAGCATCTTTCTCACTACTGAAACCAAAATTAGTATTGTTTTCAATTAAGGGCTATTTTGGATAAGTTTATTTAAGCTTATCCGCTGGCATAAGCAGTTGTAAAACTTTTTTGGATTGGCCTATTTGAACTTATCTACTGACATAAGTACGTGTAAGATTGTTTGAAAGAAGTTATAGAAACAGTTTATAACATGTTCATAAGTTGTTTTCGACTAATTTTTAAAAAGTCTCCAGAATAACTTATATGAAAAAATAATTGACTTTATTTTATCTTTTGTTCTAGAAACAGTTTATATATGAGCACTTATATCATAAATAATCGCTTATTTAACTTGTTTATCCAAATAGAATTGAGAGAATTTGTGAAAACAACTTATGAGACCATAAACTGTCTTCAACTTAATTTTCACAAGCTCTCTTGATTGGCTTACCTAAACAACTTATAACTTATATGAAACTAGTTTGACTTTATTTTATCATCTGTTATAGAAATAGTTTATATACAAGTATTTATGTACTATAAGTGCTTAATTAAACTATTTATCCAAAAAGAGACTGTGAAATTGGGAGAAAAACCCATTAGAGAGGTACCTGCCGAGAACTGTTTGTAGAGTGTTTACATAATAATCAATGAGTTGTGGCTTGGAATTGACCCCGTGAGGAGGTTTATCCATGAGCACCATCCAATGGCGGTTCTTTGAGATGGAAGGAGTGAAGGAAGAAGAGTGTGTTGTTGCTGCTATTCTAGTAAATGAACAATTACGTGAAATGGAACAACAAGAAGAGGAAAGATTAGAATGATGGTTTTTGTTGGGTAGTCTTCTTATGTTTATTGGAAGTTCGTGAATTTGGGTTCTGTTTGGTTTCAAAGAGGGAAAGGTTTGAAATTTGGTGAATGTGACAGACACAGACAGAACTTCCATGGTTTCAATGGGAAAAGTGAAACAGAGTTCAATTAATTCTCAGTGGCAATGCAAACTGCGAAAAGTTATCAAATTTCAACGTTGTGACACTCACACTCGTATCCTCAAAGAAATCCACAATTCATTGGACAATCAAAAAGAAACCCCCAATTCAAGGTTGCAGGGTTTAAATTTTTTATATTTCAAAAAAATAATTTAAATACCACTGGTGCAAATTTTTTAACTGAAATTATTAATAGATTAATGGTGCGAATTCAACGTAACATGAAAGATTAATTTAGAAAAAAATATAAAAAACCACAAATTTAGTATTATAAATAATTTTCTTAATATCCGTGATTTAATCAAGTATGTATACAATTGATAGAATCAGTTATAATTTAGAAGCGGGTCTTCTGGGTTACCCTCCAAGTCACTATTACTCGAATGAGTATCAGGATTTAGCAGACAAGCAAAAATCAGAGATATTATCTGAAAGAAATGAAAGATTTTAATGTTACTAGAAATAAATAATTAGATGGTATAAGAAAGGATAGTGAAGACATAAATTAGATAGCTTACCATGCATATGGATGCACATATAATGCTAAAACCTTTGCATTCAAAGGGAGCATTGCTTGATAAAAACAATGCTGAAACAACAGTTATTATATTGTAAGCATCTAGCATTGTAATTTGTAAGTAGAATGGTTTAATGAGAAGCTAACTTTAGTATTCCACTCACAAGTTAAAGGACTCATGACAATTGGTGATAGTAAATCAGATATAGATTGTGCCCCAGCAATAAAAGTTTGTGCTTTTCCCTACAATTAAGTTACAAAATTCAGAGAAGAAGAATCATGTGAAATTCTGGTTAGATATTTAAATAAAATAATAATAATAATAGTAATATGATCGACAAAAAGGACAGCAAACCTGATTATTTGAGCTTGATGCTTTTGAAATAATAGCATATGTCTACATGACAAGAAATTAATTGCCATATAAAAATGGATAGTAATAATTTTATTACATATGTATGAGGGAAATTAATCTACAACTCACAGCAGGTTTCACAAGGACATAGATAATTCCAAATGAAGCACTTAAGTATGGTACCTGCATTAGTGAATTAAACTCAATTACTATCATTAAGGAAATGCACAATATGAAATTTTCAGCAAGCCATATAAACATGTAGAGTACATTTGTATAAGGACATTGTAACAATGCATGATGCAAGATTAATAATAAAATATTCTAACATAGAAAGTTATCAGTTTTACTTACCCAAGGTGCCCATGCTAATCCAGAAAGCCAAGCCTACACAAAAATATATTATGAATGAAGAATACAATGGTATCAATGAGTTTGCTTTTAGGAAAGTAAAGGAAATGTAACTTCATAACTTACATATGCTATTGATGCAAGTAAGGCAGAGCATAGAATCACTTTCTCTCCCACCAAAGGATTAAGTATTGGAAGCAACACAATCTGGAAGCAGCTGACAGTAAGCACTTAAGGCAAATTCAATTCAACCTAATTCTGTTATGCACACTTTTCCTTGGTAAGAAGGATCACAAAACAAACTAGCTTTCATTTTTTAGTGAATTATATAAAAATAAAAGTTATCATACAATCATAGGAAAAATTCCTATGAGAAGCATTATACCTGAGAAAAGATTGAACCGATTCCGACCATCATCAGAAGTTCTGAGAACTGATTTTTGTTAAAACCATAGACAGCTTTCAAATAGTACTGCATAAGAATTATGAGACTGGTAAAATAAATTTGGCAATTAAGTACAAGCTTTGAAAATAAGAAATAAAAGAATTAATATAATGAATGATATTAACTTACCAGTAAAACACTTGTTATGCTAGACATTCCCAACTCATAAAAAAAAGAGACAAGAGACATGCCTCTTAATGTTGGACTGAAAAATGTCACATTATTTAGGATTCACGAATGCATTATATTTTACAAAATAAAATTTATCAGAAAATAATCATACAGATAGATTTGATGCTTAATATGAGACAAACAACCTGAAGATGACTATTTCCGCGGCATTCCTCATAGATTTGTATCTTCGGTTGAGAACATTAATAACTTTAGTGCAGAAGCCTAACTCTTGATTCTTTCTTGGAGCAAGTTTCACAGTTTCAACTAGGAAGAATTGCATATAAACTGGACAAAATATCAATAGTGCTATTGAAACCTGAAACCAGTAAACCATAATTAAGATTCTAATTAACCAAACAAGAAGTATGAAAAAAATCATGACAACATAAAACTTAGTGCAGAAACATACCACAAAAATGTAGTTTTGAGGAAGAAATCGAGCCAAGACGTTCCCGAGAACATGTGAAGCAGAAAAGAGACCAGTGATCCAACTAAATACTGCTGCTCTTTTGTTTTCATTAACAACATCTGCCTGATAGATGAAGTATGAAGTATAAATATAAATATGTAAAGAAATAAAACTATTTACCATGTTATTTTCAAAATTTAGTTAGTTGAGAAAAAATCTCACCACATAGGCAACAGAAATGCAGAAAATACTCCCTTGACTGATTATGTAAGAAAATGTCCGAGTCACATAGTAGGCATATACAAATTCCTCAGATTGATTCCATGCAAGTAAAGCTACAACAACCAACAATATATAATAGTTACCAAAAAGTTGAGCTAACATGCTATTTACGTTTGTTGATAATTTGAGGAGATGAAATTGTAATTACCAAAAGGAATTATGGTGGTTGACATGGTAAGAAGGAGTAAAGGTTTGCGGCCATGGTCATCAGAAAGCTGACCGAGAAGTGGAAGTACCAGCATCTTGAAAATTCCAACAATCTATAAGGAAAGAAAATACATTATTAAAGGATTAGTCCTCAACTCACTAGATACTTATGCTAGTGTTAGATTAGATACCGTTTGTTGAAGACCATTAATGTAAATAGGTTTGGAGCAAGTTGATTGTTCAGGACAGAAAGCACTGGTTGTAACATCAACAAGAACAGAAACTGTCATTTCCTCAGCAATCCAATGGATGCTCAGTGGCAGTAGCAAGTGAAATAACGGTCTCAGCTCATACACCCCACTCCACCACCGCATCTTTCTTTTCTTGCATCAATCCAACGGTATTGCTATTTAAATAGGTATATTTTGAGAAAAAAAATACTCAAATTGAGATTAATTACTACTCTCTCCGTCTCACAACTAGTGTAGTATAATAATATTTTAGAAGTTGCGTATATAATAATCATGATAGTATTGAAAAATAATTAATATACTAACACGTTAATTGCAAATATGTAAGCAAGAAACATGCTACATTACAAACGTTGACAAATTTCGAAATTTACGTCACTCCATGGCTTGGATAGCATACATGAACATGCAGCATGAAAACTAGCTGTCCTCTTACACTTGTAATACTTTATTTCCAAATTTTGAAAGATTCATGTTGATCTCTAGCTGTTGTTTTAAGATGTGTCACTCCAATAATTTCGTCTGGCAGTAAAAAAAAACATATATTTGATCCAAAAATGTTCCAAGTCTTAAACTATTTTCTACCTTAGACTTATATTGTAATATTATTTGTATCTCTCTTTATATTACATCATTAATATATCATATCTATCAGATCAATATTTTTATTTTTATTTTCTATCTCTCAAATGGTCAAATAAGTGTTTAGATGTATACGAAACTTTTTTCTTAATTTTAATTTTAATTTATATTTTCACTGGCTAACAGAATGAAGTATTTCACATTAACAATTACAAAAAATTAAAGAGAACTCCTTTGACCAACCATTGGCGAATTGAGGATAGGGGTTTGGAAGGATCTTCAAAAACTAATATGTACTTGTGCTATATCCAATATGTTTTAAGAAATAAAATCACTTACTATCTTCTCCATTTCAAGATCTACAAGAGCTCTCAAGAATTTTTGTATTGGAGCAATTTGAAAAAAATGACACTTCTCTTTTAACACCTAGAAACATTCTACATTTGGTAACTTTATGCTGAGAATGAAATGATGACAAGAACGAAAAAGAACAAGGAAGAAGTACAGTTGCAAAGCTCTTTAAAACACCACTAGCAAAATATCTTGCAAGAATTTTTTTAAAGTTAATACTAACATAGTACTATTTTTCTATGTGATTTTAAAAAATAATATATTAACTTGTAAAATTGTGAATATGTTTAAAAAATTATATGCAATGGTATAAAAAGATTCGTAAAATATGACTTTACAATTTTTTTTATTCATTAAATCTAATCTAAAGTGAAGTAGATAAAATTTAATTTGTCTCGTATATATCAATGTCAATAATTTTACTATTAATGGTTTACTTTGTCTCGTGTATACCAACTCAAATATATTTAAATAAAAAATATAGAAGAATTATATAAAAATTGAACTAAAACATAGGAAAATTGATAATATTATAATTTTAAAATAATGAAAAAGAATAAATACAATTAACCATTAAGAAATAAATTCAAAATCATCCATCAAAGCAAAAAACATAAATAAATATTTTTTTGCTAATTAATATAGTTCTTGTTTATGTCAATGTTAATAAATTATAATTAATATATTGGTGTCATTAATTTTATCATAAGTGGTTCATTTTATCCAACGTATACCAACAATGTTATATGAAATTAGAAAAATAGAAGTATTATAGACAAATTGAATTAAAACATAGTTTTAAGTAATTGATAATATTGTCTCGTGTACGAATATCACTTTCAATTTATTTTATCAGCGAGAACTTGTACTATATGACAATTATTTTAAAAATTTAATAAGACATTAGAATAAAGTAGGGTGAGGTGTATGCCGTGTGTAAAATTTTTGTACAGTCACAATAAATATTATTATTTCTAAATTACTATAAAATAAAGGGTTAAATAAGTTTTTTGTCCTTATAAAAATTTTCAAATTTTGTTTTTAGTCTTTGTAAAAAATAAATCATATTTTTTAATCTCTACAAACTATTAGGCAATGAGTTTTAATATTTGTTGGAACAAAACTTATTTAATTATCCATCAATTTTTAAATAGGAGAAAAAAATTAAAAAAAAGACAGAATGCGTGCAAGAAAGTAAAAAAATGTAATCCATGGTAAAATTTGATTTTCTATTAAAATGTGAGATATGAGGTAAAATTTTCCAAATATTGAGTTAAACTTAAAAAGAAAGTTGATTAAAAGTATATAGACAAAAGTATATAGACAGTTGAAGTCGTGGTCATTAGTGGAGTTATAAACTCATGGTACGAGAAAATATTTTACAAAAATTGCATGTTATATACACAAGTTAATTCATATTTATTTTAATAACACAAATCAAATTATTTTGATTAAGTGTCACAAATTTAAAATGGATTTGATTTTCCAGTAAGAAGTCATTGTGTAGAATCTAAAAAAGAATAACAAAATTATTTATTTTCTTCTCTTTGTTAGGATATCTAAAAGAAAAAAAGAGTAAAATATACTAACAATACTTAACTAATCTTGATGTAGTCGTTGTGCATTCAGAGTAACGTCAAAAAACTTTATATGCTCAATTTAGTACCAATCTCTTGACTAAGTGGGTAACACCACCTGGACAAAAATACTTCATTTAATTAACTAATTATGACAAACAATTGTTTTGTGTATAATTTTTTTTTAATAATTAGTGTATTATAATTGTTCTCATTTCTGCCATTTATTTCGTGCTTTTTTAGATTTATTAGCGATAAATATTTGTCTTGTCTTATTTTATGTATTAATGACATATATTTGTCACGATTTTTTTTAATAAATTGATCAATGACAGATATATGTCATATGTTTTTTTATCGATCGATGACAAATATTGGTCCCATAATTTTATAATATTTATCAATGACAAATATTTGTTTTGTGTGTATTTTTAATATTTATCGGTGACAATTTGTTATCCTGTGTATTTTTTTATATTTATTTGTGATAAATATTTTCCCATGTTGTTTTTATATATCAATGACAAATATTTGTTCCGTATTTTGTTAAAATATTTATCGGTTACAAATATGTGTCATGTGTTTTTTTTTTATATATCAATAACATATATTTGTCCTATGTTTTTTATATTTACCAGTGAT
>JBBPBO010000001.1:8909470-9049361 GCA_037974295.1 Cicer cuneatum | reverse complement strand
AATATTTATCTTTTTTTTTTAATATTTATTTGTGACAAATATTTGTCTTGTGTATCAATAATAAATATTATTCATGTGCTTTTTAAATTTATCTATTACAAATATTTATCACGTGTTTTTTATATTTATTTGTGATAAATGTTTATCCCGTATTTTTTTAATTTATCTGTGATAATTATGTATCACGTGTTTTTTTATGTATCAATAAAAAATAATTGTCTCATGTGGTTTTATGTTTATTAGTGGTAAATATTTGCATCGTATTTTTTTATATTTATCATTGTTAAATATGCATTCCGTATTTTTTAAGTATCGATAACATATATTTGTCCAATACTTTAATATTTATTGGTGATAAATATTTTTCTCGTGTTTTTAATATACATATGTGACAAAAATTTATCTCATCTTATTTTTATGTATCAATAACAAATATGTTACGCATATTTTTTTTATATTTATTGATTAATGATTAGAAATATTTTTCCCATTTTTTTTATCTTTCTCAATGATAAATGTTTATCTCGTGAATTTTTTAAAATATATTGGTAAAAAATATGTGTCCCGTATTTTTTTATGTATCAATAACAAATATTTATCCAATATTTTTTATGTTTATTAATGATAATTATCTGTCTCATTTTTTTGTATTCATCAGTGACAATTATGCGTCACGTATTTTGTTATGTATCAATAACCTATATGCGTCTCGTAATTTTTTTTATATTTATTAGTGATAAATATTCATCTCAATTTTTATATATGCATATGTGACAGATATTTATTCCGTGTTGTTTTTGAAGGTGCAAACACGAGAAGGGGGGGTTGAATTGTGTTTGACTAACTTGAATACTTTTTCTGTTTTTACACTTTTAAAACAAAACTTGATGTATGAATAAAAACAGAGTTAGCAGCGGATATAAAGTAAAAATGAAACACAGAATTTTTATATTGGTTCACCGTTAACGAGGCTACGTCCAGTCCCTTCCCCTTGAAGGATTTCACTAATTCAAACCTTGAATTACAACAGTTCCACTGACCCTCCAAGTCAGTCTTTTCAAACAGTCTAACAATCCTAGACTCTTGAGGAATACAGCACCTTGACTTCCTAAGTCAAGTCTTCTCCTGCCAATCTGACAACCCCAGATTGTAGAATGAATTACAACACCTTGAATCTAATTGCCAAGTAATCTGCTACCCCTTCTGACTCCCTCAGATTGTAGACTCTACTTCAACAACTTAGATCTAACACAAGGGAAACAAAATAACACGAGTGCTTGCTTCTTGAAAGCTGGAACTCACAATTAACCTCACTGAAAACTTGAGTGTTTGCTTTGGAAGTGTATGACTCTTTTGTAATTTTCGATGCTAAGTATTCTGCCTTGAGCCTCCTTTTATAGATGCGAATTAGGGTCTCTTCCAAGCTTAATTTCGAGTTGTATCTTGCTGGATTCTCTTGCAAAAATATCTTGACCAATCGGGCTTCACTTAAATAAAAAACATATCTTTTTTAAGCTTCAAATTTTCTTTCAAAAATAACTGGCCAATCATGTCTTTAGTTTCTTCCCGCCAACAGCTCCTGATCTTCCATACGACTTCACTTTATTTTTGTAACAAATTTTTTTAATACTTTGATCAAATTTAATTAAATCTCCACCGTTAATCCTAATGATTAAATCTGGACCGTTTGATCTTCTGTGCTAGTCCACATCTGGACCATACTAAGTGATCTGCTGTGATCCTCTGATTTCGGTCAACCTTGGACCACACATTCTGATCTTCTAATCTTCTGATCTCGGCCAACACTGGGCCATGGTCTGATCTGCTGTGATCCTCTGATCTCGACCACTGCTGGACCACACATTCTGACCTTCTAATTTCGGCCAACACTAGGCCATGGTCTGATCTTCTGATCTGGGTCAAATCTGGATTAATTCCTTTGTTCTGGACCCATTAATTTACCCTCTGATTAAGTCTGGATCAAGTCTGGGCTATTTATTATTTCACTGTCAGGCCATCTTCTAGTCAAAATAACTTCTGGAATAAATCTCACATTTGATTCATTCTGGTCTGGATCAAGTCTCCCTCTGGCAGGCTTCCTTCTGGTCTGGTCCAAGTCTCCTTCTGACTTTGCTTCCTTCTAATCTGGGCCAACAAAGATATCTTCTGGTGATGTTTTGACATCCTGGAGTATCTTCTGGTACCTTCAGGATTTAATCTCTAGAACCCTTTGATTTTCTGCTTCTGATTACTTTAGTTTCTGGTTGCATTTGATTTAATAATTCAAGGTTCAAAATAAGATTACATGGAGTGCTTTGTAAACATCAAAATCCTAAGTACTTAGAACTAACTTGGTTCCAACAGTTTTTATGTATCAATGACATATATTTATCTTGTGTTATTTATTTGTATATAATATAAATATTTTTTTCCATGTTTTTTTAATATCTATTGGTGAATAACATGTGTCCCATATTTTGTTATGTATCAAAGACAAATAGTTGTCCGGTTTTTTTTTATGTTTATTAGTATTAAATATTTATCTCATGTTTTTTTATATTTATTGGTGACAAATATTGTTCAAGTAAAAACCTTTTTTATATGTGTTTTAATGACAATAAACCTTATGAAATAAATGTTAAGTTTTCTAAATGGTGATCCACTGATGTTTGCATTTGAGTTTTGGTTGAAATAACATAAGTGGCCAAACTTGAAGTCACCCACATAAACAAGTGTGTTGTATCAAATGAACAATAAAAGAATTGAGAAGCCTAATTCATTAAATATGATCATCCTCACAATATGTTGCATCTTAATCAAACATAAAATCTTTTGAAAGAAGTCAAGAAAAAACTATGGGTCAAGATGTGTTTATATGAAAATTAGAGGATGAAGAATCCAAATCTGAGGATGAAGAATCCAGATCCGAGGATGAATATTTTTCACAATCTTGTATCTGAGGATAAACCCGAGGATGGACATTTATCACAATCTCAGGTCTGAGGATGAATATTCTTCACAATCTTAATTCCGAGGATAAATATTTATCAAAGTTTTCATCTCACAATTATTGAAAAAGTAATTGTCATAAAAGTACAACAAGACAAAAGTTGACAAGTTGTTCATACTATTAAAGGTTTACCAAAAGTAAACGTAGAAGTGACATCACATCAATCAAGTACTCTTATGTGGAAGATAAGAACTTTCATCCTCGCACTTAACATAACATGAGGATGGACTCTCGAAAAAATCGTTCTCTCATATAAAAATGAGGTCTTATTTGAACAGTGCAAAAACATTATGTCAGCATTGTTCAATTTTGTACAAAAGTCTTTGAAGTAAGACAAGCACATCAATCGTGATTTTCAAGGTATTGGAAACAAGAAGGAACATTCTCATCCATAATAGATCAATAGGGTAATAAGACTTACATAGATACGAGGATGATCATCCATGAACATCCTTAAAATCAGTTGCATCAAAGGATGAATACAAACTCAAAATGAGGATAGACGCAGAGGATATCCTCATAACCAATTTGACACATACAGAAAAGTACAAAGGTACAAAAAGGTGAAGTACTTGACATGAAGGGTACACTGATAAAACTGGTTGGAAAAGGGGAAACAAAAAGCAAAAATCACATTAAGACTCAATAAAATAAAAACTTCATCCTCATACTTAAATCAGATATGAGGACAAACGTAGAGAATAAACAACACTTACGAGATGAATTTATGTGAGAGGATAAACAATACCGAAGATATGATGAATTTATGTCCTCTATGTCAATGGATAAACAATACTGAAGAGAGGATGAATTTATGTCCTCTGTGTTAGAGGATAAACAACGCAGAAGAGATGATGAACTTCTGTTGTCTATTCATCATCGCACACGGGAAAATGAGTAAAAGTACCAAAGTACAAAAAATGATGTCATTGACTTATAAGGCAAGCCACTATAATTGTTGGGAAAGAAAAAAGCCAAAAAGCACAAGTCGCATCAGAATTAATGAAAGTTTCATCCTCCTACAACTCAGATATGAGGATAGACTGCAACACTCATCCTCTCAACATACTTAACATGAGGATAAAGGTTAAATGACAATTTTGCAAATAAAGACAAGTGCAACGAAACTTAGCAAAGCCTCCAACAACTATATTTTGTTAACCCATATGTTTGAAGCTCCAAAGGCAACTATAAATAGAGAAGTATTAATCTTAAAACATCAAGAGAATCATCTACATGAAAATATCTAAGTTATTCAAGTTTATCATCATTTTCTTCATTCTACACACTCTTCCAAACTTAAACAGATCTGATGATCATTTTTATTGAGTGTGTTATATACAGCTTCACATCACTATCTTATCTTATAAAGTTGTAATTTGATCCCCAAACAAATCAAATACATTACTACTTGTATATCCTCAAATTGATATATACTTGAGTTATTTTGTAAGCCTATCGAGGCTAGTAAATTACAGTGTTGTAAGCCTGATGAGACTAAGAAAATACATAGTTGAAAATGTGCATATCATGGAACAAGTTTATGAGCACTAGTGAAAATCTCACAAAGATGTGTGAACTGGAGTAACCTATATTAGGTGAACCAGTATAAATTCTGTGTGTGAATCTTCTTAAACTCTACTCTCTTTACATTTATTTTATTCACACCATTAGCACACTTATCATACATATTTCAAACTTATATTATTCTTCTTTTGATCATCCTCGATAAGAGGAGGATTATTTTTCATCGAACCGTCCTCACTCTAAAGACAACTTGAGAGGATAATATTAGTGCAATAACTAAATTTTAAAAAGGTCACAATTCAACCCCATTCTTGTGACATTCACTTTTACTTCAAATATGTGTTACGTATTTTTTATGTATCAATAATTTATACTTGTCTAGTGTTTTTTTTATATTTATCGATAACAAATATGTGTCCCGTATTTTTTTAAGTATCAATAAAAAATATTTGTCCCGTTTTATATATTTTCCAAAAAAAAATTATGCGTCAGTTAAAAATAGTTTTTCCATTTTTTTTATATATATCAATGACAAAACTTACTTTAGAATATTTTAATATTAACTTTTATTTTTATAATTTTAAAACAAGAGTTGATGCTTGATTTGTTTAAGAAAGAATAACAAAATGATAGAAAGATATTGCAGGAGGGAAGATGAAATTTAAAATGGAGAAATGTAATGAAAAAATGAGAGAAAAATGAAGATAAAACAAATAGTTCATTGATTAATAGATAGTGTGATGGATAAAAAGTATGTCAAAATGGTTAATAGATAGTGTGATAGATAAATATATGTGTTATAGACTATTATGTCATTGATTTTAAATATATGTCAATAGATAAATAAAGGTAATACAATAAATTTAACTGTATTTTTTTTTATATATATAATTTTTTTTTATTTCTTCAGTTTTATCAAAATACATTATTTGTCAATTCAATAAATAATAGAGGATAATTTGATCATTTAGAGGGTGTAGAACTTTTTATATAGTAAATAGACAGAGAGATTGTTGTTGTTATTGTTATATATTGATGTAACTTTGAGATTTATGGGTGTGTAATTTGTTTTTCTAATGAGATCTAACCTGAATTTGTATGAGCAATAAATGACAGTAACAGAGGAAAACAAAATAATAGAATTGGGTGTGGAAAGGTGTAGATATTCTCATTCTTATTTCTAGTAAATTTGAACCATTGACTGTATTACAGTGTGCCAGTGAGGCATATTGCCTCACCCTATACATTAATGACGATTCGCATATTTGTAACTTTTAAATTTAGTGTCTTATAAATATATATTACAAAATATAATGTAAATACTTTATTCTTCTGTTTTCTCTCTTCTTTTTTCCCCCTCCGTCTTGTATATTTAATAATATAATATATTGATATAATTTTGATTATTTTATACTGTTTTATGAATTTATAAGTTTTGAAAAAATACATAAATGTTTAGCAAAAGTTCAAAGGAACAAGATTGAATGAAAAATGGTAATAAATAATTATAAGGTTTTGTTGACATCTAATTTCATATGATATTTTGATACATGTTTATAAAAAATAATTAAATAAAAGTAAAAAATATAACATGTTGGACATTTTAATCTATTTAAAAATATATTTTATATGTTTATTTTTAGTCATTGTAAGTATACATTTTTGTTTTTTGGTATTTTCTATTATGTTTTTAGTCCAATTTTATATATCACTTTTTGCAGGAGTTTTATACATGAGGTCTCGGGTTGGATTTCAAAAAATTAACATAATTTAACAATTATTAACATTTGTATGTGAAGAAAAAAAGTCTATGTTTAATAGGTATTAAATTATATATGAATATATCTTATGTTATTTTTAAAATTATTTTGCATTAGACGGACTTGACTAACTAATTTATTTAACCTTCAAGATAAGCAAATAGATATGTTCGTTTTTTACCGAGTTTGGTGCTCGTTTCTTAACTAAGCTTGATCACAATGATCATTTTTTTGTTTAAACAATGTATCCGCCTTTTTATTTGTTAGATTCATTTTTGATATATGATGCTTTAAATTATCATTTTAAACTTTGATTTTAGTTAATACAATTCTTTTTTAATAAAAAAATAATTTACAATTGACTTTTAATATTCTTTCTACCGAAAAAAAATTCATTTAACTCAATAATAGGTTTGTATTTGAACAAAAAATTGTTGCATGTTTTATAATATATGTAAACTATTTGAAACAAATAACATTTATTAGAGTTGACTGTATTTTCACATCATTTTTATTAAAATTACACACTTAATTTTACAATTGATTCAATATTTGATCTTAATAGTTTATAATAATAATTATATAATTATTTAAATGAGTTATAATACAAATAATTAAAATGCCTTCTTATAAAAGATAAAGACTAAATATAATACAAATAATTAACCCTTCGAATAAAAGAAGTTATTGAACCCTCGCTCGATTAATTTATCTAAATATCCCCATTTTTTTAAAACTAACCAAATTGCCCTAGTTTGAAAAAAAAATCAAAATGCCCCATTTTTTAACCCCTTCAAGAGAGCATCCCGGGCATGAGAGGAATTTTTTTTTTGTGCCAGTAGGAGGTCACATCCCATTCAACACTGTAATAAAATGATTGTTTTAAATGGTAATGTTTGATTGCATGTATGCATTCATCCTTGTTTGCAAACTTCATTCCAATTGCAAGAGTTTCATCTATTGTTGGGACTTCATTAAAGAACATGTGATCAAATTCAGTTGATTGGTCTTCTGATTCTATATCTTCGTCAACATCAATGTCGTCGGCAGAATCGCCAGATGGTTCATCGAAGTATGTTTCATCCTATTCACTGTAATCGCCTAATTCTTCCTCGTTGATATTATATAAGAAACTCAGCGAAATATCACATTGTGGATTTGGCGATTCATGATGGAGTTGAAAACTATCTGAATGAGTTTGTTCAATTTGGTAAGAGTATGGTTCATAGTTCTGTGAAAGATAATATAAGTCGAGTTGATAAGGGGGTATTTTGATCAAAAGATTTGGTGTAGTCAAGGCGAGACATGTTTGAGGTCAATGGTTGATCAATGTTTGTTGATGTAGGACCATCCTGGAATGTAACATATAACTCGATGGTGCCGAGTTGTGACCATTGTGTATAAACATCCAACATCAGTTGAACATCTTCGTCATCGCAAACCTTCATCAATTCAAACCTTGTTGTATTTTTACCAAAGAACACAAGTTGTCGATAAACTATATCAGTTATCGTGACTTTGTCGTCGAGCTGTAACTTTTTTTAATGACATTCTTTAGATGAGCAATGTTGCTTACAGAATGTACTTTGAACGCCTTTTTATAGTCACTTACAAATGTTTTACCTTCAACTCCGTCGAGAATTGAACCATTGTAATAAACAATACAAATTACTTGTTGAGCAACCATGATTAACTAATTGATTAACTATGAAATGTTAGAAGGTATAGTGAGATAGAATGTGTGGTGAGATAGTGTGATTTAGTTTTCTATTTATACAAGGTATAAGGTGTTGAATATAATTTAATAAGGATTTGTACTTCACCATCCACAACCGTTGATTAATTAAAATCAACGAACAAGATTGATTTTTTAATAGAATAATTTGATTGGTTGATTTCTCTGGATATAATAAATAAAAATAATTATAACTAAAAAAAATAAATTATATTAATAACATGAAACAAAATACATTAAATAGAAGAGAGAAAAAAACACCAAATTGAAGAAAAAATACATCAAATTTAAGTTATCGATGTTCACCTAAATGACCTCCAGTTCCACATCTAGGATGTCGTTGAACTCGTCTAAACAACCTCAACTCGTGTTTAGGGTTTAGTGTTTAGGATGTAGGGTTTTGGAACATAGTGTGTAGGGGTTAAGGTTTAGGTTTTAGGGCTTCTTGTTTAGTGTTTAGGGTATAGGCCTGGGGTTTGTGGATTAGGATTTAGGGTTTAGGTATAGAGTATAGGATTTAGGTTATAGGCTTAGGGTTTAGGGTGTAGGGGTTAATATTTAGGATTTAGGGTTAAGGTTATAGGGTGTAGGTTAGGGTTTATTGTTTAGTGTTTAGGGTATAGGGTTAGGGTTTGTGGTTTAGGGTTAAGGGTTTAAGGTATAAGGTTTAGGATAAAGAGTTTATTGATTAAGGGTGTATGAATTAAGGGTGTATGTTTTAGGGTTTAGATTTTAGTATGTAGGGTTTAGGATCATAGGGTATAGGTCTAAGGCCTTTGGTTTAGTGTTTAGGATTAAGGGTTAGAATTTGTGGTTTAGAGTTTAAGGTATAAAGTTTGGACTTAGGATGTAGGGTTTACGGTGTTAAGGTATAAGATTTATGGTGTACATTTTAGGGTCTATGGTGTTAGGGTTTACTGTTTAGGACGCTAGTGTGTAGGATTAATGGTTTAAAGTGTTAGGGTGTAGGGTAAAGATGTTAGGGTTAAGGTTTTAAGATTTAGAGTTAAGGGTTTATGGTATAGGGTTAGGGTTTATGATTTAGGTTTGTTGGAACCAAGTTGGTTCTAAGTATTTAGGATTTTGATGCTTACAAATGTACTCAATGTAAACTTATTTTGTACTTTGAATTATTAAGTTAAATGCCCCAGAAACTGAAGGAAACAGAAGCAGAGATCAAAGGAAAATGAATTCTGGAATTTCCAGAAGATGTTCCAGGATGTCAAAACATCACCAGAGGATATGTTTGGTGGCCCATAACAGAAGGAAGAAAAATCATAATGAAACATGGATCATACCATTGGAAAGTCTGCCAGAAGGAGAGTTGTTCCAGACAAACAGGAGTCAAATATCAATTTTATTCCAAAAGTTATTCTGACCAGAAGATGGCCTGGCAGTGAAAAATTACACAGTCCAGACTTGACCAGAAGGTATGTTTATGAGTCCAGAACAAGAGGATCAATCCAGATTTGGCCCATATCATAAGATAGCATTATTCAGGGCATGGAACTAAGTCCATACCAAAAAAATGAGTTCCATAATCAATCCAGACCTGGTCCAAAATTAAAGGTAAAATGTCCAGACTGAAATATTTTTTGTTCAAGTTAATTTCAGTTTGTTCCAGACCAAAGTCCAGAATCTGTCCAGATCAGAGTAAAAACTTCCAGATCAATGGTTCAGAAATAATTATTTGGTCCAGTGATGGTCCAGATCAGAAAATCAGACCATGGCCCAGTGGTGGCCGAAATCAGAGGGACAGACTGTGCAGTCCAGCAAAGGCCGAATTCAGAGGATTTTAGCATATCAGGTGCGCGTCCAGGAATGGCCGAAATCAGAGGATCACAGAATATCAAATAGGCTGGTCCAGATGTGGACTATCGCATGAAGATCCAATGGTGCATATTTGATCATGAGGATTAAAGAATTTGAGAAAAATGCTCAAAACAGAATTGGAGAAAAAGGCTCAAAACAGAATCTGAGAAAAATGCTCAAAACAGAAGCAGAGCAAAATGTTCAAAACAGATCAGTGAGCAAAAGGCTCAAAACAGAATCTGAGCAAACTACTCCAGAATATTCTCAAAACAGATTAATCGAAATATACTGCAGAAGTAAAGCATCAGTGAAGTTCTAAAAGTTCAACTATAAATAGAAACTTAATGCTGAAGAATAAAGAATCGAAAATCACAAAAGAGTCATACACTTCCAAAGCAATCACTCTCAAATTTTCATATAAGTCAATTGTGAGTTTCAGCTTTCAAGAAGCAAGTACTCGGTTATTTTCTTTCCACTGTGGCAAATCTAAGTTGTTGAAGTAGAGTCTACAATCTGAGGGAGTCAGTAGAGGTAGCAGGTTACTTGGCAATTAGATAGGGTTGTATCTAAGTTGTTGAAGTAGAGTCTACAATCTGAGGGATTCAGAAAGGGTAGCAAGGTACTTAGCAATTAGATTCATAGTGTTGTGAATTCTTCTACAATCTGGGGTGTCAGATTGGCTAAAGAACATGAGTTGTTTTTCCTCAAAGAAGTCTAGGATTGTTAGACTATTTAAGAAGACTGACTTGGAGGGTCAGTAGCAAGGTTGTAATTCAAGGTTGAATTAGTGAAATCCTTCAAGGTGAAGGGACTGGACGTAGCCTCGTTAACGGTGAACCAGTATAAAATCTGTGAGTTTTTATTTTTATTTTTATCCGCTGTTAACTCTGTTTTAATTATACATCAAGTTTTGTTTTGAAAGTATTAAAACAGGAAAAATATTCAAGTTAAGTCAAACACAATTCAACCCCCCCTTCTCGTGTTTGCACCTTCAATTGGTATTAGAGCTCGGTCTCAAAGCTGAGCACTTAACATTGTTTGAGGAAAGGTCCAAGGGGTTCAATATGTCAGAAGAATTGGGAGGCAACATCAACAGACCACCAATATTTGATGGAGAAAGGTTTGAGTATTGGAAGGACAGACTGAGAAGTTTTGTCATATCTCAAGATCCTGAACTATGGAAGATGATAGTCAGAGGATACACTGCACCAACTGATCCAGAAGATCCAACTAAAGAATTAGACTTGGATGATATGGCACGAGATCAGAGCAGATTACACAAACTTCATCACAAGTCCAGAAACATCATGATCAGTGCAATCACATTCAAGGAATTTGATAGATGCACAAATAAAGAAACAGCAAAGAGTATATTCGATAGTCTGGTTCTGACCTATGAAGGAACCAAGCAGGTTCAACAAACAAAGGCTAACATATTGGTCAGAAAGTATGAGCTGTTCGAGATGGAAGAGGATGAAGACATTGACACAATGTTCTGCAGATTCCAAACTTCGGTATTAGGACTGAAAGTATTAAACAAAAGCTATACCACTGAAGATCATGTCTGGAAGATTCTGAGAAGTCTGCTAAAGAGGTGGAGACCAAAGGTTACTGCAATACAGGAAGCTAAGGATCTGAGTACCTTGAGGCTGGAAGATCTAATCAGCTCACTCAGGTCTCATGAAATAGAACTGGAAGAAGATGAACCTAAGAAGAAGAAGAATCTGACTCTGAAGTCGAAACAGAAGAAAGCTGCAAAGGCAGAAGAAAGCTGCAAAGGCAGTATCAGAGGATAGTGACAGTGACTGTGATGATATGGCTTACTTAACCAAAAAGATGGTTAAGATCTGGGAAAACAGAAATAGGAGAGGTTCCCAGAAGAAACATAACAGCAAGGAAGAATCTGACAAGAAGAACATCATCTGTTATGGATGCAATGAACCTGGACATATCAAGTCAGAATGTCCAAATCTGGAAAAAGGAAAACAGCACAAAAAGAGTTCTAGATACAGAAAGAAAGGTCTGATGGCTGCCTGGGATGTATTAGAATCAGAGGAAGAATGTTCTGATGAAGAAGAGGCAGAAACAGCAAAGATGGCTCACATCAAGTCTGCTTCTAGTCTTCATAAAAGCACGAATTCCAGAAGGAAAACAGGCAGAAGGAAGAGTGATAGAAGCAGTCACTCAGGCAAGTCTGGAAGCACATCAGAGGAAACAATTCTGTCTCTGATGGCTAATACAAATTCAAGTTCTAGATACAGCTCTGGAACAGAATCAGAAGATGAAGACAGTGAGGTATTTTCTAATATGTCTAAATTTGAATTAATTGAGACTTTAAAAGACTTGTTAAATGCAAACAATAAAAGGTCTTTAAAACTGAAAACTCTTAGGGAAGATAAGGAAAGTCTAACCAAAGAAGTCCAAGTTTTAAAGAATCGAAATTCTGAGTATGCAACTGAAAACAAAAATTTTAAAACTGATGTTGCAAGACTCAAATTTGAAAACCAAACTCTGAAAAGTAATAATTGTTCCACTTCTGAAACTGTTTGTAAATCTGATATGCATGAGCAAGTTTTTCAAAACTTTATTTCCAATGGAATGGAAAGAAGTAAAAATGCATCTATGATTTATGGAAACAGTAATTCTGAAAAAAGAGGTCTTGGTTTTACAGAAACAATTACTGAAAATAAAACTGTTCATTCTGATGATTTATGTATTGTTTGTGCTAAGAAAGGTCACTCTGAACTATCTTGTCCAATGGTAAAATTTGAACAAGATCAGAGAGCTGGTAAGACTAACAAACCTTGACCCAATCAGTTCTGGTTACCAAAAGATCAAATTGTCTATGTTGCAAATATTATGAGCAACCAGAAGGAGACATCAACAATGGTGCCTGGATAATGGATGTTGGCAACGCACAAGCAGAAGAAGGTTTATGTTTCAACATCTACCAAACAGAAGCAAAGTGACTCTGGTAGAAGAAGAACTGGTCAACACAATACCTATCAGAACCAGAACCAGAATTATAGGAGGAACAGGAAATATCATGGATATCACTCGTATCAGAACCAGAACTAGAACCAGTACCAGAAGCACAGAAACTGGAACCAGAACCAACACTAGAACCATAACCAGAACTAGAGGCACAGAAACTGGAACCAGAATCAACACTGGAACCAGAATCAGAATCAATACCAGAACCAGAACCTGAACATGTATCAATATCAAAGGTTGAGGTATGATCATCAGAACTACTTTAATTATCAAAATAAGTATGATTATCAGAATCACCATAAGTTCCATAATCACCAAAACAGAAATTAAAGAATCAGAATCAAGAAAGTTCTTCAAACTCTCCAGTGAGATTCATCAAGACTACAAACCTGGAAGGGAATTCAAATTCCCTCATCCAAACCATGTAATCTCAGAACATATAGATTAGGAATCTGAAAATCAGAAGCAAGAGGATTTTCAGAGTAAACCTGAGGCTACATCTTGCTGTAAATATTATTATTATTTAATATTTACTGTGATAACAAGAAGCTTGATCTTAACAAATCAAAGCTAGATAAGTATTTTGTAGGTTTCCAAAACATCAGAGGAACTAGGTGATTCACACGAATTGAAAACTCAGAAGAAACAACATTCTAGTGGGTTCAAAAACAAACAGAAACCACCAGAAGCAGAATTAATGGTTTGACTGTACTAAGTTCATTTTTAAATTAATTGATTTATATTATGGTATATGACAAACTGCTTGACAAATCAAAGCAAGATAAAGATAGTACAGGTTCATCAGAACCAAAGGGAGCAGACGCAGAAGCAGAACGAATGGTTTGGCTGTATTGAGTTAAACTTTAACTTATTTGATTTGCATTATGTAAAATGACAAACTGCTTGATCTTAACAAGTCAAAGCAAGATAAAAATAGTGTAGGGAGCAGAAGCACAAGAACACAGAAGTACCTGGAAAGGTAAAGGATACAAGCAAGTCAGCAACACATGACAAATCTTCAAAAGATAAATCTGATCAAGTTAGAAACAGCCAAGATAAGTCATAAGAGAAATCTGGATATTTACCAGAATCTAAAGCTGTTACAGATTCACCAGAAACCAGAAGCTGATTCATCAGAATCAGAAGCTGTTACAGAACCAGAAGCTGATGCGAACCAAGCATTGTTGATGAAGTTTTGGCAGATGAAGGTTGGATACTTGCAATGCAAGAAGAGCTGAATGAAATTCAAAGGAATGATGTTTGGGATCTGGTATCCAGACCAAACAGAAACATTATTGGAACCAAGTAGGTATTCAGAAACTAATTTAATGAAAAGGGTGAAGTTGTAGCTCAAGGATACAGTCAACAGAAAGGTATGGATTACACTGAGACTTTTGTTCCAGTGGCCAGGTTAAAAGCATTTAGAATTCTCTTATCATTTGCTGCTAATCATAATATAATGATGTATCAAATGGATGTCAAAAGTGCATTCTTAAATGGCTACATAAGTGAAGAAGTCTATGTCAAACAGCCCCCTGGTTTTGAAAATTCTGATTTTCCATACCATGTTTTTAAACTTAAAAAGTCTTTATATGGTTTAAAACAAGCACCAAGGGCATGGTATGACAGACTTAGTAACTTTCTGCTTAAGAATGAATTTAATAGAGGCCAGATTGATAATACATTATTTAGGAAATCTATTAAAAATGATATTCTGATTATCCAAATTTATGTTGATGATATCATATTTGGATCAACTAATGGCACCTTGTGCAAAGAGTTTTCTAATCTAATGCAGAAGGAGTTCCAAATGAGCATGATGGGAGAACTTAAGTTCTTCCTGGGAATTCAGATTCATCAAGGTAAAACAGGTATACTCATTCACCAATCTAAATACACCAAAGAACTTCTTAAAAAGTTCAAGATGAGTGACTGTAAGCCTATGGCCACCCCCATGCACCCAACCTGCTCACTTGAGAAAGATGAAACTAGTCAAAAGGTAGACCAGAAAACATACAGAGGTATGATTAGATCCCTTCTATATTTAACTGCTTCTAGACCTGACATTATGTTTAGTGTTTGTGTCTGTGCCCGTTTTCAAGCTAACCCTAGGGAATCCCATTTGACTGCTGTCAAACGAATTCTGAGATACCTTAAAGGAACCACCAACCTTACCTTGTTATACAAGAAAACACCCACCTACAAACTAAAAGGTTTTTGTGATTCTGACTATGCTGGAGACAAGTTGGAAAGGAAAAGTACCACTGGCAACTGCACATTTTTAGGTGAAAATTTGATCTCTTGGTCAAGCAAAAGACAAAGCACCATTGCCATGTCAACAGCAGAAGCGGAGTATATATTAGCAGCAGGATGCAGTTCACAGTTACTCTGGATGAAACACCAACTTGAAGATTACAACATCTTTGAAAACAATATCCCTTTGTTCTGTGATAACACTTCAGCCATAAACCTAACCAAGAACCCTATCTTACACTCTAGAGCCAAACAGATTGAAATAAAACACCATTTCATTAGGGACCATGTTCAAAAAGGGACTTTGAGCATCCAGTTTGTGGACACTGATCATCAATGGGCTGATATCTTCACCAAGGCATTACCAGAAGATAGGTTCGAGTTCATTAAGAAGCATCTCAGCATGACCTCCATATCTGACTAGCTCAAGTAGTCATCTTAGGAGTTTTTAAAATTTCTTGCAATTTTATTTTATTCAATTTTTACTTTCTGTAATTTGTAAAGAGAAAAACAAAAAATACAAAAATAGTATGACCACTTTTTGGCTGATGACAAAAAGGGGGAGAAAGAGAGAGAGAGAAAGAAAGGAGAAATAAGTAGAAAAGGAGAGATAAAAAGAAAGAGAGAAAACAGAAGGAGTTGAAAAGGAGAGGAAACAGGGAGAGAGAAAAACAAAGAAAGAAAAAGAAAGAGTGAAAACAGAAGGAGTTGAAAAGGAGAGGAATCAGGGAGAGAGAAAAGAGAAGGAGTTGAAAAGGAGATGAGAAGAGAAGAAAAGAAAGAGAGAATAAAGAAGGAGTTGAAAAGGAGAGTATCAGACTTAGGGGGAGAGATTGGTCTGAGGGGGAGTAATTCAAAGTTTTCGAGTCATAAGTTAGCAAAATAAGTTAAGGTTTTGTCATCATCAAAAAGGGGATATTGTTGGAACCAAGTTGGTTCTAAGTACTTAGGATTTTGATGCTTACAAATGTACTCAATGTAAACTTATTTTGTACTTTGAATTATTAAGTTAAATGCCCCAGAAACTGAAGGAAACAGAAGCAGAGATCAAAGGAAAATGAATTCTGGAATTTCCAGAAGATGTTCCAAGATGTCAAAACATCACCAGAGGATATGTTTGGTGGCCCAGAACAGAAGGAAGAAAAATCACAATGAAACATGGATCATACCATTGGAAAGTCTGCCAGAAGGAGAGTTGTTCCAGACAAACAGGAGTCAAATATCAATTTTATTCCAGAAGTTATTCTGACCAGAAGATGGTCTGGCAGTGAAAAATTACACAGTCCAGACTTGACCAGAAGGTATGTTTATGAGTCAAGAACAAGAGGATCAATCCAGATTTGGCCCATATCATAAGATAACATTATTCAGGGCATGGAACTAAGTCCAGACCAAAAGAAATGAGTTCCAGAATCAATCCAGACCTGGTCCAAAATTAAAGGTAAAATGTCCAAACTGAAATATTTTTTGTTCAAGTTAATTTCAGTTTGTTCTAGACCAAAGTCCAGAATCTGTCCAGATCAGAGTAAAATTTTCCAGATCAATGGTTCAGAAATAATTATTTGGTCCAGTGATGGTCCAGATCAGAAAATCAGACCATGGCCCAGTGGTGGCCGAAATCAGAGGGACAGACTGTGCAGTCCAGCAAAGGCCGAATTCAGAGGATTTTAGCATATCAGGTGCGCGTCCAGGAATGGCCGAAATCAGAGGATCACAGAATATCAAATAGGCTGGTCCAGATGTGGACTATCGCATGAAGATCCAATGGTGCAGATTTGATCATGAGGATTAAAGAATTTGAGAAAAATGCTCAAAATAGAATTGGAGAAAAAGGCTCAAACAGAATATGAGAAAAATGCTCAAAACAAAAGCAGAGCAAAATGTTCAAAACAGATCAGTGAGCAAAAGGCTCAAAACAGAATCTGAGCAAACTACTCAAGAATATTCTCAAAACAGATTAATCGAAATATACTGCAGAAGTAAAGCATCAGTGAAGTTCTAAAAGTTCAACTATAAATAGAAACTTAATGCTGAAGAATAAAGAATCGAAAATCACAAAAGAGTCATACACTTCCAAAGCAACCACTCTCAAATTTTCATATAAGTTAATTGTGAGTTTCAGCTTTCAAGAAGCAAGTACTCGGTTATTTTCTTTCCACTGTGGCAAATCTAAGTTGTTGAAGTAGAGTCTACAATCTGAGGGAGTCAGTAGAGGTAGCAGGTTACTTGGCAATTAGATAGGGTTGTATCTAAGTTGTTGAAGTAGAGTCTACAAACTGAGGGATTCAGAAAGGGTAGCAAGGTACTTAGCAATTAGATTCATAGTGTTGTGAATTCTTCTACAATCTGGGGTGTCAGATTGGCTAAAGAACATGAGTTGTTTTTCCTCAAAGAAGTCTAGGATTGTTAGACTATTTAAGAAGACTGACTTGGAGGGTCAGTAGCAAGGTTGTAATTCAAGGTTGAATTAGTGAAATCCTTCAAGGTGAAGGGACTGGACGTAGCCTCGTTAACGGTGAACCAGTATAAAATCTGTGAGTTTTTATTTTTATTTTTATCCGCTGTTAACTCTGTTTTAATTATACATCAAGTTTTGTTTTGAAAGTATTAAAACAGGAAAAATATTCAAGTTAAGTCAAACACAATTCAACCCCCTTCTCGTGTTTGCACCTTCAAGGTTAAGGGTTTAAGGTATATGGTATAGGATTAAGGTTATGGTGTAGGGTATAATATTAAGGGTGTAGGGTTTTGAGTGTAGTGTTAAGATTTACGGTTAATGGTTTAGGGTTTGGCTTTAGCGTTGAGGGTTTAGGGTTTATGGTGTTAGTGTTTCGGGCTTAGGATTAAGGGTATAGGATTTAGGGTTTAAGATGTAGGTTTAGAGTTTAAGGTTTAGGGTTTTAGAGTGTGGGTTTTAGGGCATTAGGATTTAGGGTTTCAGGGTTGATGGTGTTAGGGTTTAGGGTTGATGGTGTAGGAAATAAGGGTTTTGTGTTTTGGGTGTAGGATTTATGATTTAGGGTGTAGTGTCGAAATTATTCTTTAGTGTGTTATCTTTATCTTTAGAAAATTATATTCACTCGATCGTTCTTTGCACTTTAAAGAGAGATGAAAATATTTACAAATAAACGATTGTTAATGTATGTATAAAAAAATTGTTATTGTTTTCCCACTATTTTCCATATTACAAAAATAAATTGGGAATATATATAATCTATATTAAGTTGGAATATGATTTGAAACCAACTAATATTTCAGATTAATTTGAATAAAAACACATTTGGAAAGGTTGATTCACAAATATGATTATTAGAGTTCTTTGATTGATGAACAGTTAGATAAGTGTAATATGGTTGAATACAAAACTCTTGATTTTAATATTCTAATGTCTTTTCTATATATAGGAGCAGGAAGCTTCAGTTTTGCTAGTGTGAGGAAAACAATTATTGGACATGTTATCCAAATGACGAGTTCAAAGAGCTAGACGAGTTCGACGACATCCTAGATGTGGAACTGAAGGTCATTTAGGTGGAGATCATTAATTTAAATATGATGTATTTTTTCCTTCTATTTATTGTATTTTGTCTCATTTTATTAATATAATTTATTTTTTTAATTATAATTATTTTTATTATTATTATTTATTATATGCGGAGTAAAAATAAGAGGTAGTTGTTAACAAAATATAATTAAGTGGCTAATTTATGTGTAAAGTAGGAGATAGTAGTTATAATAATACAAAATTATCTAAAAAATAGGAGATAATTGTTAAAATAATATAACACGTTATTTATTTTGGCACATCTACTCAATCCAAATTTTTTTCCTTCATATTAATGTATTTTATTTTATTAATAATATTTTGTTTTTTTAATTATTTTTAATTTATTAAATAATAAGTAATCTAATTTTAAAAATAAAAAAAATAATAATAACAATAATACGTGTAATTGGTCGCACCCCTAATATGCTACCTCTTGCAAAAAAAAAAAAAATTTCCATGATCGCATATCCGAAATACGATTTTCTAAATAGGTTAAAAAGTAAAACATTTTGATTTTATTTTTTTCAAACTAAGATAATTTAATTACTTTATTAAATAAATAAATCTCCTCACTCAGTCTAAATTTCTTTATAAAAAAAAAAATTATTGAAAAATAAGAAAAACGTTAATCGAATAATATTTTTTTGTTTGTAATTCAAGATGGGAGGGAGTATAGTGGTAGTATTAGAGATGGGGGCACACGTGTGAGATGGTATGTGAAGAAAACCTCGATCATCGTCTACATTCAAACCCTATTTCGTTTCCCATTCGTAACTTGTACCCATCACTTTGCCCCCAATTCCATTATTCCAATTCCCGACCCTAACCCTAAACCCGAAGGAACCTTCTCATGAAATTCTTGACGCAAAACTCCACCACTGTCTCAGAACCTGGTTCGATTCCATAACCCTCGCAGAAAGAACCTTCTTCTTCTTCTCTATCGAGTTTTCTATGGAGGGCTCTTCAGAGGATCTTGGAGCCCCTGATTCGTGGGAGGTCGCTGATTTGGACGAGTCCATGAACCGCTTGAACCTTTTGATATCTTCCAACAAAGATTCAAAGTCTTACGACCATGCCGACGGTGGTACTTCACCGCATCTTCCTCCTTCGTCTTCTTCTTCCACCAGTGGCGATAAGGTTTCCGATGATGCCGTCAATCAGGTTGATCAGTTCCTTCGTGAAGCGATTCAAAACCCTCGTGAACGCCTTTCAGGTAGGTTTACTCATATTTATACATATATAACATATTTTTCCGATTAATCGCTACTTCAATTGTGAATTATAGTTACTTCAATTGTCAAATTTATATATAAAAATAGGTTCCTAATATTGTAGATATTTAGATACGTGTTTTTGAGTATGTTTACTCTATTAGTGCTCTATATTCTAATTAAGGAGTTAATTTATGTGTTGATTACTTGTAAATTTGCAGTTGTTGTATAAATATACTGCTGTGTGTTCTGGTTAGGGAAACAACTTCTGTATTCTCCCTTCATTTTCATATGTAGCTGTCGCATTAATATGAATATGAGTTGCTTCTCGATGTGATTTGCAAGAACTGATTTGTGGCTTAAAGTTTTTTGTTTCTTGCATTCAGATTTTATTAATTTTTGAGGGAATGCAGAGATCTGAATCTGAAATGGGAGAGTAATATTTGTTACATATGTTGAAATTAATTTACCTCCCACATCCAAATAGAGAATGCAGAAAATGTTGAATATTATTATTATTATTATAAAAAAACTCGACAGTTGAATGTTCTATGGTTATTCTGTGATACATGCTACTGCTTTAATGGCATTGTTATGCAATTGTTACTTGTTTTAGATTAACGATGCTTTATGTTCTTAAATAGTAGATTTTTCCTGCTAGACTAATTATAGTTTCTGATTTGAATTATCCAGTTTTACGGATGGAGCAAGATATTCTGAATTTTATTCAAGATCCTAATCAACAGCAGCTTGAATTTAACCAGCTTCCGACATCCTATTTAAGATTGGCTGCACACCGGGTGGCTCAGCATTATTCATTGCAGTCAATGGTTTTACTGGATAATAGTTTACCGGATGGCTCTGGATCAAGAATTATTGTTCGCAAAACCGCTGAGTGTAAGCTTCCTGTTATTAGACTTGCAGATATCCCTGTAAAATTACCATCAAAAAACAATGCTGTAGTGAAGGTTGCAATCAAACCGAGGCCACAAAAGCAGACACAGGCTCTTAGTAATGCAAATTCAAACTCGGCAAAGAAAAACAACTCCAAAAGTGTGGAAGAGAGAAAAGAGGAGTATAATAGGGCTCGTGCCAGGATCTTTAACTCGAGTAATAATGGCAGTACAGTGGGTGGGAAGCCAGAATGTGAGACTAGGCAGCAGGATAACTCATTCCATGGTTCCTCTGGGTTTACACGTGGGGAAGATAAAACTGCGTCTTTATCTGATGTTAGTTCAAGTAGGGGCCTGGTTGGTTCTTCAACTAATACCAGCAGGGGGGCGGTCGAGTCTTCAACATATACCAGTAGGGGACTTGTTGAATCTTCAACTAATACCAGTAGGGGACTGGTTGAATCTTCAGCTAATACAAGTAGGGGACTGGTTGAATCTTCAGCTAATACCGGTAGGGATAGAAGTAGGACAGAGAGGGAGTCAATTGGTAGGTATAGGCAAAGTAATAGGGTGGCCATATTCCGGGACCGTGAGATTGATCGCAAGGATCCTGATTATGACAGAAGCTATGATAGGTACGTGCGCCTTTTCCAATGTTATTGAGTCTGTCATGCACTTGTCCGCCAAGATTTGTGACCTTGCTGTCTTGGTCCCCTTTATCAAATAAATAGTTTGAATTTGCACTCATGAATGATCTGTGCTGTTACTGTTATTGTGACTTGAATTTTTTTTTTTTTCCTATTTCGACCGCACGGCAAATTATTTTTTGTAATTATAGAATGGAGACAGAATATCTTGGGGTTTAACTCATATAAAAACATTACTAAATTCCAACATCCACTTCTCATTCCCTGTTTTAACTCTTTGAGAAATTTGGACATACATGCATTCATTAAACATCTCCCAGGCACAAATACAGGATATTATCTAAAACTTCCGTCATATTGAAGAATTAATTTTATAGTGATTTCCTGTTTGAATGAATAATTGATAAATGCTTTGGTTAACAGAATATTTCAGACTTTCTTGTTTGTTTGCAAATGTTTTTTGAACCTATAATTTTAATTAAATTTTATGTTATTATTTATTTTAGTATTAAAATATGACTGCAACAATCTATCATATTTCTTAGTTGCGTAATTTTTTGTTATTTATTAGACATGAATCACACAAATGTGTGAGAAGAGAGAAAAACTGAAATCAAGGTGTAAGAAAAAGTGGAAGAGAGACTCACAAGGTTGGAAATTCCTTAGTAACTAAATGTTTGTGCAAAAGTTATGAATTGTTTTTCATACCAATGAGTGTTAGCTGTTATCGAATGAGTAGTGGTAGTCATTACTCATTACAGTTAAATATGTCTGTGTGGGCTGTGGCTATTATATTATATATTATGGACGATTATAATTTATAACTTGACTTCTCTATAGCTTGGCTGAAGTCTCCCTTGTCACTTATCATCATCTGCTATTTTGTTTCCAGAAGTCATATTATAAATAGCTGCTTCAAATTTACTGATTTCTGATTTCTAAATTTACTTTTTCATGATTTATTTGAGCTCTTTGCACCAATTGGTTTTTAAGATGAGTATAAATTGGAATATATTCTGAAGGGGAAGGGATCCATATTCCAAATACATATTCTAGAAAAGTTACAAGATATGTTAAAATTGCTGATATATTGGCAGTATATTGATAAACTGTTGAGGTGATTTATAAAAAGTGAAATACAGAATTTTCAATTGTCTCTACCACCATCCAACTTATATTTAATGAAATTTGTTTGTTTGTTTGTTTTTTTATTTTTATTTTTAAATTTACTTTGTTCTAATTGTAATACTAGTAAATGTAAAGGATGATATATGGTTTGAGTATGAATCAATCTGATCCATTTTCTTCTAACTTGCATGGCAGATATATGCAAAGATTTGATCCTGGGTTTGGGTTCAATGGGGGATCCTACCCAATGCAGCCAATGTATACACCGGTATTAAATTACAACACTGAGTTTCCACAGCTTGGATCCCCTCATGGCCCCCAGCGACCTGCTGAACACCAACCACGCCCTCTCCCGCAGCATATATCAGGAACTTGGGTTGCACAATCAACGCCTGCTGGAATTGGTTATGGACATCCAGAGACCATGATGTCACCATTTAATCCTAGTCAAGTTGGTGCACACTCATCAACCATGTATATGCATTCACCTCAGTATCCCATTCAGCACCCTGGAATGCCTTTTATCCACCATGAACATATTCACCAACCCTTTGCACAGGTATAAGCAGCTACTAAATCTCCTTTTGTGATTGATCAAGTCCTATACTACTTCTAAATCTCCTATTTGTGTTTGATCAAGTCCTATACTACTTCTAAATCGCCTATTTGCGATTGATCAAGTCCTAGACTACTTCTAAATCTCCTATTTGTGATTGATCAAGTCCCATACTAATATACTAGTATGTTTTATCAAGGTGCATAATTTCCATGTTGCGTCTCGTATCTTTTATACTACAATTTTTTTAATGAAACAACTATAAACTGTTATGTGAAGCTTTAGTTAAATAATCCTTCACTGTTGAGAAAGGCATAAACGGAAATTGATAACGGTTAGGAATATAGCTCAGTCTCATTTATCGAATAAAATATATGGGTTTCTCTATCTGAGGTTGTTACACGTTTGCTAAATCTTTTGATATATTTGTATGCTAGTATAGAACCTGTACACATGGGAGTATGGTAGTATAGAACCTGTACACATGGAGCATAATAATTATAAAAATTTGAATGATTAATAAAATTAGAAACAAAATGTCTGGTTGGATAAAGAAAAGTTGATGTTCTCTATCCAAAATAACCTTAATTAAGAGGCTGAATTCATCATTTGCAACTTTGTTGAAAGTAAATACAAAAACGTTAATGATGTTGATAATAATATATATAATAATAATACAAATACAAATTGAACGTTAAAAATTAAAAACAGCAAATTGAACTTTAAAAAATAAAAGCAAACTGCAGTTATAAAATTCTTAAAGACAAACCTATTAATGTCTCCTACTGGTGGCTTCATCTGATGAATAGTTCAGCGCTTCAAAGATATATGCTAGCTAGTGCTATTTCCAGACATTCCATTTTACCAAGATATCAATCATACAATCACATTCTACAACAAAGAAATCAGCCTCAATAATTATAGAACTTTCTAATTAATAGGTAAATTTCCACCACTTATTGCAATCACATTCTTTAACAATGAATTGAACAAAAATAATTATAAAACCTTCAGCACTAACAAATAAAATTCAATTATGAATACAACTTAAAATTTGAAGTTTGAATCCTGTCAAAGGCCAGTTCAGCCAAAGTCGTGAAATATGGGCTCTTAATCATTGAAATTTAATGTGGTTTGCTAACTAAACAATCAGATGCTGTAAGCATTTAAAAATAGTAGAAAAACTTCAGGGTTCTGTGCAGCAATTCAACAGATATATTATCATGCCACTGGTAAATTGTTTTGCTTCACTTTTTAATAGAATACACCTCCAAAATTGTTTTTTGCTCTCTGATGTTATGGCTGTCTCGTGTGGTATTTGATGCTGGCTGATTAGTTAGTGTACTGTGCACCTTTTTTGCACTTGACTAGGGCAATTTTTCCTCATTCATACTGCAAATTCAATTTGTTGATTCCCATCTGCGTTGGTCATGCCCTAGTTGTTTAATCTGTCAAATTTTTGCTTCCTATCCTTTAGCTTTTCATTGGATCTAATTTTTCTCTTTTATGTACTTGATATGCAGCCTCATCAGCCACCACCTGATGCAAGTTTTGGATTGGCCCGGCCCCGGTGAGGGGCATGGGCCATGCCTGCACCCAATCAGCCAGAGCTATATAATGTATAAGATGGTGGCCTGCTTCAGCTACAATTTTCTTTCAGCTGATTGGAGTGCAGGCACATAGGCCGAGTTTGGCTGGAATGGATTTGTGTATTTCTTTAAAAAATCAACTTAACGATGATCCATTCTTCTCATCTCGGTTTTCCAAGGATGCTTTTGCATCTTCCTCGAGTCCATGACTATGTCTCGCTTGTGGGCATGGGGCTTTTGGAGGTCACACACTGTTACTCATGAAGAAGATTGAATCGAGGACTTCTGCAGTACCATGGAAGTTTGTGCTTGACTTGGATAAAGGTATGCTTTGCTTAACCTATACCATGGTGTTCAATTGTTCTTCAAGCTTGACTGAGTAATTATTTCCTCTTTATGTTGAAGTTCATCAAACTCATTTCCTTGAGATTGGGTATATGAATATAGTGGAATCGTCAAAGAAACACTTTCAATGTTTCATCGGTAAGTAAATTTTCCTTTCACCTTTTGACGCAAAATTATAGTGTCCAACCAATGATATGTTATTATTCACTTCAAGAAAAGATTATTTCTCCCTCTGGTCCTTTTTATAAGAAACAATTGTTCTTCAAGCTTTGTGTATCAAATACATAAACTTTTGTTGACTAAATTATAACTCAATTGTCTGTTATAAAAAAGACTGGAGGTAGTATATGTTAGTGCAAATAATGCATTTATTCAAGCTACCTTTAAAGAATGATCCATTGGTATTTGTGTGTGTTTTTTTGTCAGCTTCAGGTTCCCGAAGAGCTAAAGGGATTTAAAATCTTGCTCGGCGATCATTTGCCTTCAGATTGCAGGAACTTTTGCACTGAAGATTAAACTTGAGTTTTCTAGCTCTAGTTACTATTTGCTATATACTCTACTGTCTGGCAAATTATCAGTTGCCTCGTATAATCTTCTGTGGATATGAATTTGTATATTTAACTCTGCATACATTTCTTTGTCTGCATTTAGTTATTTTGGACGTATTTACAATTTTTTTAGTGTTTTTTGTATGAATTGTTTTGCCTACATTTTTTACCTTCATGTTTTTTTGTAAAGAAAATATCAATGCTGCATGCATGGAGATTTTTAATCAAGTGTGTTGTGTGTTAGGTTGACCGGTGAGTTTGAAGCTCTCTTTTACTGCCATTTTATGAAAAGCTTCAACGTCTAGTTTTTGGTCCAATGTGGTTTTCCACATCAGTTTTAGTGTTTTCCAAACACTAATTTTTTCGAGCGAGTTAACATTTTGCTGGATTTTCGTAGCCTTGGTGTTTTTCTTACAGGTGTTTCAATTTCAATAGTTTGCCAAAAATTTAGCTCACCAATTTCAAAATTTTAACAAAAAATTAATTGGAAGTTCTTCAGTCTAAAATTTTTTTAGAGGTGAGAAATATTAAACGCGAGAATTTTTTAGTAATTTAAAATTTTCAATGAACTGGAAGTTTATTATTGTAGGAAAAGCTGGGTGAATTTTGTCGGTTTAAATTTCAACTGAATTTAGACATATATAAAAACTTGAATATGACTATTGTGTTTTAATTGTGATTGGTGCGATGTAAGTTATACTTTTTGAGTAAGAAAAATATTATTTTTCATAAATGAGTCATTTTTACATTGAAAAGTATAATTAAACCTGTTTCGTACTGTCTGCTACCATTTGTTTAATAAACTCATTAAGATAAAACTATATTACTAGTCTATTTACATTTTATTGGGACCTAATTGAATTCTCATGAAAATCTTTTTACAAAATGTTGTCGTGTTTTGGATTGTTGGATGATTTTTGTCCACATAGTTAGAATTAGATTGAAATTATAATTTTTCGAACAATTTACCTCATACCTCTACAATTGTATATGTACCCTATAAATTTTAAAAAATGTTAAATTATATTCTTTTTTTTTTTTTTTACTATTTTACCAATTTAAATTTTATTTTTTTTACCTTTCAATGATTTCTGAGTCAAAAAAAATAAAATTCTGATTCGTAAAAGTTTTTCAGTAGTTACCGAAAAACTTTTTTCAAGTTTTTTGGTAAAGAAGTGTAAAATTAACATTACCGAATTACCTGTGAGGAAGTTTTTCGGTAGTTACCGAAAACCTTTTTCACAAAATTTTTTCGGCAGTGTTTCAATTTTTTTTTAAAGTTTAAAAAAATTAATTTTATTTATTTATTTAGTTTAAATTTTGACAGATATAGATAAACCGTTAGTATATGATAAAATATGCATCGATACTACCAACCTTTTTAACATATCAAATATGAATAATTATAATTACTATCGTAAAAATATATTATCATGATTAATTAAATAAAATCAGCTAAAAAAATCATAATTATGTGTAATTTTGTTTCTGTTGTAATTTTATTGTGATTAATTAAAACAAAAAAAATCAGTTAAAAAAAATCATAATTAAATAAATTAAAAAAAAAGTAAAAAAAACCGGAAAAATTAAAAAACAAGTTTTCCGATAGTTCATTTCCGTTTCGGAAATCTTTTTTCAAAATTTTCGGTAATTATTGGAAAACTTTTTTTAAGTTTTTCGGAAAAGACGTGAACTACCGCAGAACTTGAATGAAGTTTTCCGGAACACAAATGAACTATCAGAAAACTTGAATGAAGTTTTTTCGGTTGAATTTTTCAAAATTCACTCATTTTTTTCGAAAATGATAAATGATGAAAAGGTGAAAATTTTCAAATTTTATGCTTTATACGAGGTCAAAGACGTCATTTTCTTGCATTTGTGGGAGGTAAAGATAAAAGGTGGGAGATATGGAGGAAAATTTTCAAATGGAGTTGTGAATGTTTTTCCTCACGTATGTATTGGATCATTAAACTAATTGCATGTAAATTTTCATTTGCAAAAAATTATAATTCCACCGTTGAATTACTCATTATCAACAAAAGGGTGCAAGAAAGTATAATAAACATTATGTAAGAAAAAGTGAAAGGAACTTTTAGTTACTTGTAAGAAAATAAATGGTAAATTATCATTTTAACTTTAATTAAAGGGAAAAAAGACCAATCAAACCCTATGAAGTCAAATTGCCCGGAAAAAAAATACTCTCCCGTTACTTCTTTTCTTGTGATAGAAAGTTAGTGTATTAGAGTTTGTATAGCAATCTTTTTCTTCTTTATTTTCCTTGTTTATGGTCAAAATGTGTGCGATTATTATGAGTGGTGAAGAACTTTGATTTCTTACACTCGCTTTGGTTCTTGTTCATAATATTGTAGTTGCCATTTCATAAAAGTTTCACACTTTGTTTAAATTCATGTGTATAAAAGTTTCTAAGTTCTAAGTTTATATTCAATTTTATGAAGATTTCAAGCACATTGTTTGTGTATAAACTCATGAAGGGTTCGAGTTTTATGCTTTATATTGAAGAGTTAGATTCAAAGTTTAAGTTTGTGTTAAAAGAAGTTTATTTTATGATGATGTTTTAAATTTCTAAGCTTGAAAAATCAAGCTTTATTTAATAAAAAAAAAAATTCAAGTTTTATGTTTCAAAGTATGTTGGGACCAAGATATGACTTTTATCTTTAGAGTAAGACGATCTTGAGTTTAATATGTTGACTTGCTAAAATTTGGAAATGAACTAAGGAAATAATTCTATGGAATCATGACATTTTATGTTGAAGAGGTTAGAACTGAGAAGATAATTGAAATAAAATTTCTTCCCCTTTATCTACCTTGAAGAAATGGAACCAAATATTTAAATTATTCTTTTATACTAATGCTTAATGATGAGATAGATGTACTTTTATGTTGGGTATGTAAATGTCACATTTTTTACTATTTTTGGAACAAACTAGATTCATTTATCTGTATTTCGAGCACAAACTTTACAAAAATCAAATGAGTATTGATATTTTAAAATAGACTATAAGTTGGCAAAACAAAAGTTGTTCCTATTTATATACCCGAAGCTTGCTCGAGCTTTGCTATTTGTGGTGAGGGCAAGTTTCACGTCTTTAAAATCCAAGTATGCATTAAAGAAATTTTGAAATAAAAATTTGTTTCAAAAGGAATCAAGTTGTGAGCCTCCGAGGAGCACAAAATTTAAATTGTGTACTACCTAAATTGTTTTGTTTTACTTTAATAATTTTAAAGTAGATATTTAATTATGTTTGAACCCAAGCCAAGATCTAGTAGTGTCTATAGTTGAGAGTTTAAATTTCATTACCCAAGTAAGATGATGTGATATGAAGATGCGAGTAGAGTAGACTAAGATGTCTGATTTTTTATAATAATTAAAAAAAAACATCAAAAGGTAAGGATACTTGCTAACATGCTAAAAAAATTATATGTTTGTATTGTTTATGCAATTGATGTTTAATTGTGATGTTGTATATTATATGGTTGATGTCTTGCTTCTATATATTCTAATGTGATTATATGATTTGACCAACATGCAAAGTGGTGTATAATTGTTGAATTATTTTCGTACGAGAATTTGACACTTGAATCATAATCATGCAAATCAAATCCTTGCGAGGGGTAAATGATATTTAGAATCATGTGCCTTGACATATTGTCATTGTATTAAGATGTGGTGCATAATTTATCTAAGAGTTTGAGTATTAACATGTGATACATTATTTACATTTGGAGTTGGTCCCATGGACCAAATGTTTTATTAAGATTATTTTAGAGACACTTGTTGATCACCTTAGTTTTTCTTTTGGATATATTTAAATATCGTAATATGACTTTTGAAAATCATATTTATCTAAAGGTTTGTGTTATGTGTTATAATTAAACTCTTCAATGTTATAAATCATAAGTAAGATTTTAATTGTTAAAGACTACTCTAAATGTTATCTTTGAAATAAGTTTTATTAAAAAAATAAATACATAGGTTTTTATTAGAGGAAAAAAGTAATTATCTTATAATATTTTTGCAATTAGATTTTAGAATTTCACCAATTGAACCCACATTTTAATACAACTTATTCAAGTTCGAGTACAATTCGAACCAACCTGTCTAAGCATAATAATTTTTTTATTTGTGTAACAGATTTGACATTTTAAACTTGCGATGCAACATATAAATTTTTATGGGTTTGATAGACATGCATCGTCGGTGTTACTAATTTTTACAATAACATTTACAATCATGTAGTGATAAGATAAAATCAAGAGTTATTATTAATTGTCAGTGTAAATTTTATTTGTACGGACAATGCGTGGTCCTATTTCTCTCTCTCTTTTTAATTATTGTTTGACGTATAGTTATAATTTAGTTGTTCTAATTAGTTTGAATATTTTTTTATTATTTTAGCTACTTTATTTGTTTTGTTGTATTTGTAGATATATTTTAAGTATTGAATAATGCGTTGTGATGAAATTATGCGATTAACTGATAATTGATATGCTTGACTATTAAACTTCAATTATAACATTTGAAAAATAAATAAAAAAAATTATTTATGATTCACAAATTCAACCCATGTTTATGACCGAGTTAGTTTAGTTCGAGTTTTTGCATAAAAACTCTAAATTAAAAACTAAACTCAATCTAAATAGAATTGATTTGATTGAGTAAAAGACTTACTCAAAATTAACTCTTGTACACTCATGTTTGACCATCTAAACTTTTTTCAAATAAAAATGACCTATTTTGCGAAACAAGTTATTTGGTGCACTACTTTTATAAGTAGTCTAGTTTAGACTAATATTTAAAAATAATCGAAAGTCTTAACAAAAATTAATAATATTTTTAAAAAATAAATAACTGGTAACGCTATTTGTTTTACGAATTAAACTGTGACCAAATTTATTAAATAGAAAAATAAAACTCACCCTTAGTATGCATTCCTAAATGATTGTATTTAGAGTTTTTAACGTTTTTTAAATTGGTCAATTATATACATTTTGTATTTAGAGTTTTTAACTTGGTCGATAGTTGAACTTATATTAAAATTTGCCATTTTACTAATAATTCTTAGACTAAATAACATCCATGGTCCCTTAACTTAATTTCAGGTAACGTTTTAGTCCTTTATCTTTTTTTTTTCCCGATTTGGTCCTTTATTTTAATTTTAAGTGATAATTTAATCCTTTATGTTTTAAAATGTTAACAATATTATCCTTTTTTTTTTACAAAAATTCATCAAAATTTTCAACCAAAACCCATAAAATTAATAATATTCTTTAATATAATACAAATTTTATCAAATTCATAACTCAAATATTCAAATAAATTCATATTTTTATTCTTTATTAGATGAAATTTTAAGAATCAAATATGTGTCTGAATTGACCAATTCAAATATATAAAATATACTTTCAGATTGACCGATCTAAACAAAAATTGAAGACTTTTGAAAAGACATAACAAGAAAAGAAACTCAGCATAGTCTAATCATAAGAAAATAGGTTGGCCCATCATAATTACACAACTTGGCCCAATACACCACACATGTTTTTCTTTGGAGCAATCATTAGAAATATATGCTTTCAGGGGGGCTTAGAGCCGAAAAAACAGGTGTAGTTTGCCTGATTATCTTTTTCATGTTTTATTTCATCCAGCATATGCTGGTATAATTAATGTATTAATAAGAACCAAACAAAACCAAAAATTATAATTGTTTTAATGTATTAACAGATGCTCTCTGAGAAAATAGAGAGGACCTGAACTCGATCATAATTGTAAAAACAAAACCCTTGTATAATCCAACGAAAGGCTAGGTGCTAGGGAAGAAAGCTCATGACCTAAGGTTTTAGGAGAACTTTGTTCTGCGATTGATCTAATCTAAACCGATTGCATAATCAATGTCTGGTTTTGATTCCACTATCACCACTTCCTCAGCAAATACAACTCTGGTACCAAACACGGGCTCAGCAACACAGCTCAGCTATCCACAGTTAACATCTTGTCTATGCTGGAAAAGTTTTGATAGAAAGCTTTGAAATACTTGTAAGCAATGTCTATATCTTCCTTCCCACATATTTCTCTTATACTGCAAACCAAGTACAAGCAGAGACTCAGACAACTCATTATATCCTTGGAGCGTGTCAGAGATGAGTAGATCAAGAAAGTAATAACATTTGCTTCTTTTTCAGGATTATTTTTTCTTCTACTTATTCATAAAAGAAGAATTTTAGTAAGACAAAGACAAGAAATTAAGGGGCATAACATCTAATACTTCGTATGCAGAGAAAAAGACACAGCTGATACCTGATTCTAAAAGATAAATCCAATCCTCATATATAAATGTTGAATATTGATTTTTTCTCTCTACTCATTTCCCAGATACAAAAAAACCTTATGTTAGCTGACTTTCATCTTTAAAAACATTAATGTGCAAGAACCAACTGCCAGACATGGTTATAGCTTATACCTTTACATACGGTATCAAGGTTGAGTATATGACAAGGCTCCACAAAGGCTTTGATAGGTTATAGATAGTTATATATATTTCTTTTCAAAAAACCTTTGATACCTGTGCATTGAAAGTTGAGGAATTCCACAGTCAACAGTTCTGATGCCAACACCAGAAGCGAGTATTGGACCTATGGTTGATCCGCATCCCATGTCATTTCTAACCACAAATTCCTACAGTGAGTAGACAAATTTTAATATTCAGATGCCTCAATTATGCGATATAACAAGCATAAATAATGCTTTTACTTTCTATTTCATCTACTGCAAGAGATTATATTGAAAAACAGCTACCCGCTGTAGTACCTCTCCTTTGAAATGATTTTATTTTGCATTAAAAAGAATGATAATGAAATCATAGAGAGGAATTGCCTGAGTTGGAAGGTTATGGATTTTCCCAACTTCTTTAAAAAGAAAAGATGTGATTCCCGTGGTAGCATAGCGCTGGTTTGCATTATGCTTAATAACAAGTCCTTTCTGCAGCTCTGGTCGGTGGTGTTCTTCATGCTTATCTGAAAAATTTGGATGAATTCCATGGGCCATATCTGCAGACACTGTTAGGAAAAGAATCCAAAAGGTAATTTAGTGGTCCCTTTCAGAATATTATGGAAGACAACATATTATGGACATCAAATTCACTATTGCTCATATGATAAAATAAAAATCACTATTTTCCATTGAATATACTCTTTTATCCTAAATAGAGCTGTTATATATTTTCTACATCTAATTAAATGATAAACTCATTGGCATGTTTTCATTAAATCCTGAAACAAAATTATGTATAAGCTTTCTTTCGTTCCATTTTTTTAATTTAAATTTTGGTTTGCACCCAAAAAATTAAATTGACATCCTAATTGATCTAGTAAACAGAAGAGAGTTCCAGAAACAGAATAGATAAATAAATACCAGGGTTATTTCCTTAGTCACATCCTATCAATTTTTAGCAATTATTTCAAACCCCAAATTCTTATTATAAATATGTGTTCCAAAAAAAAACTCATAGCGTAAGTCTTCCAAGGAGCCACTCTAGTGAGCTAGGCTAGTTGACAACTAAAGTTTGCAGTCAACCCACAAAATTGGAATTACACCCATGGTGTTAACCCTTATGTTCATGCATTTGTCACAAATTAATAAGAGGATGATATACCTAGAAACGATTGGCGAATAGTGCGCTCAAAAGAGCCTTCACCAATGAAGCTGTCTGCCAAGCCAGCCACTATACGTCTCATGGCCTGAAACATGGTGGGTGCACCAGCTCCTTGAACAGAATCTGAACCCACCTAAATATCAGCAGTTGGACGAAGAATTGAGAAATCAACTTCCAAATATCATTACATTACAAAACATATATGCATTATATGAACTCATAAATAAGATATATCATAATTCATAAAGGATTCAATTTGTGAGTGTAAAGAGTTCCATACCTCCGATGATTTATATTATGATATTTCCATCAATTTGAAAGAATATTTTATTACAATGGTTTAATGATGTGTTACTTTCTTGTTTATTGTTATTGAACAGTTATATTATAATAATAATCAGATATTTAAAAATATGAAAACAACTATTGGTTTTTGATTCTACACATGCTTACTGAACATATCCAAGAAATGGTGTCTTGGTGCAATTTTTTGCAAATGATATACTCTTGGTTGGAGATTTGAGAGAAGAGATAAATAAAATGTTAGAGCTATGACAACATGCCTTACAAACCTCTTTTATTAATTTTGCTGTACAAAAAATGCCTTACAAAACACATATGGTTCCACCCAAGAAGTTAAATAGAATATCAGGAATGTAACAAATAAATGCTAATGTGAAGATAAAAATTAGAGAATACACAATACCAATGATCTCGTGTTTTAAGTAGCTTGGATCCATCATACAAAGTGAGGGGGAGAACGAGGGAGATGCCAACCATAGGATCCGAGTTGGGTGGATGAAATCAAAGAATGTCTTGAGTGTAAATGTGATAAGAGATAAACTCAAAGGAAATTTTTATCGCAGACCTATAAGAGTGTGTTGCAAATCACAAACACAAAATAGTAGAAATAGATCAATCAAAGGAGATCGATGTATTTTGATGATGAAAGGAAACTGCAGAAAGGAAGAATTTACCCACAGAGCTTGGCTTCTCTCAGAGAATAATCAAATTCCCTGCCTACTACAATACAACTCTACCCATCATGACTTCTCTCTCCACTACTGCATTCCGTCCCACATTCACGTTTCCCCCTCTCTCTGCCACCTCACCATATTTCCCTAGCCATCTATTTTTCCTTACATAACCACGTTTCCACACTTTGGGCTTACTTGACCGGCCTGTGATCTCATCATCTTAGACCCTATCAGAGTGAGACCAAGAAAAACTATAGGTCACACCAAGAGAGATTAGAGGAAAGTTATTAATCTTTGGACCTATTACATGGCACCCCTTTATAGTGTCGGTCGATACATGTAGTCATCCCCACCCAATGAAAAAAGGCACAGCAAATATTATTGTTGTATCAAATATAGAGCAACTATTGGACTTTGCTGCTCAAGGTCTGCACAGAAACGTTTGTTGGCTTAATTTTTACATGGACTGAAACAATCATTGTTACTCCTGGTTTACTTTGGATGGTTGAGTGAGGTGGTCCTTGTTTTTTTATTGAAGACATGTAGTTATGATCATTACAATGCTTCTATTAGCAGTCTAGTGGTAGTTATAACGACATGATGGTATATGTCAATAATATAGTGATAGCTGGAGTAATACCCTATATTTTGTCCTTAGGGCTCTTCCATTTGGAGACGTGTATTTGGTGCTTTCGGGAAACCACATGCATGTGGTTTCAATTTGGATTAATTTCCAATATATATAATTTGTCAGTGGAATAAAAATATGGCATCTATATAAAAAAAAAGCATACATATTAAAAAAGAAGAAAAATACCTCCTCGTTGTCAAATAGAGCAACCATCCGAATTGCATGTTCACTTGCTAAGTCACTGGGAGATTCACATGAGTCAATAAGTGCCCTTAATGCACAATAACTTGAAGCAAGATTATCTAATCTTCCAGAAAATATGAATTCATTGTTTCCACCTCCAAGGCAGCTAGGTTGAGTATCACAAACATTAAGTTCAATACTCACTATGTCATCAACATCACATTTCAACTCCTCTGACAATATCTGAAAATTAAAGTCAAGGCCTATTATAAAGAATTGTAAGCAGTAGCACTGGTCAGGTAAGCTACATTTAAAATGACAGGTAGTTAAAAATCAAGACAGACAAACATGTAAAATTCCAGTACAGCATGACACATTGACATTGTACCCATATCAATTGCTAAAACACCAAGAGATCAACTTATTTGATTTGGTAGCAAATATCTAAGGCAATCAATTCATTGGATTATTAAATTGTAATGGACTGAGGAATAAAAAATATGTACAAGGAAAATGCTAAGACACGGGTTAAGGAATCACATAAATTATTTATGGGAAAGTGTGGCTTTTGAAATTAATAATGGCATAATGCATTGAATGTTGTAATTTCCAATATATAATAACTTTCAAAATCTTGAATCCTTAACCACTACTCTTCCAAAGATCTCAGGTTAGCACAACCCAATGTACTAAAATTTAAGCTGTCTATAATCTTCTGAGACTAAGAAATTACTAGTACAAGAACAAGAACAGTGATTTGAAAGGTCTCAATGTTCATTTCTAGTCATCATCAATATCAACTCAAGAATGTTATGAAATAATAATTCTATCCTAAAAGCATACTGATATCTAGCTGTGATCCAGACCTGAAGAGTAAGTAAACCAATTATAGCAGGCACTATTATTTTTTAGAAATGCCTAACATTACTATACCTGGCTATGAATTATATTTCTTTGACTTGCATTTAAAGATATCTATCCTGTACTACAGAAACTATAGTACAAAGTCATTTCAATTTATATTTGGCAAACATTGAATTTGATTTTAATTTTCTTTCTTCCACCCACTCTAGACTGTACTAGGAAGAAATAATGGGAAACAAACAAGATAACAATAGCTATCAATGCAATCAGCAATCTTTTTTTCAAGAAATGTTTAATTTCTTTTTATTGCTATGCATGGTTTACTGTTCTCTGACAATTACAATAAACAATATGCAAATGAAGCGGAACTAGTTTGAATCCATGAACACAGCAGATTATTCAAAGTTCGAACCTTTGAAGAATACTTCAAATTTAAACTCAACTCAAAAAAAGGATAAACAATACGTACCTGCATAAGCAATGGATGATGAGAAGTTTTGGATGACAATGCAGCAGTCTTCTCTTTTGTCTCCGAAGAAGTGTCCTCAAGTTTCATCGAGAGTAAAGGAAGAAGATGAGTCTCTAGATTTGGTTTGAAACCATCCTGGTTCACTGTGCTAAACAATGAAACAAATATGAGACGGTAATAGAATCTGCTAACTAGCATGTCTCTGTGGCAGAACATTAACATGTAGTAAAGAAGTGTAATTGCCAAAAAGAAAAAATACTAGAGCGGGCCACATAGAAAACCAGACATTTCCCTCAATGATAGCACAAACGTTTGCCTGTAGTTGCTGATAATTGCTGAAAAGATTTGATATCACTGAAATATCTGATTTTGTTCCTCTAAAGCAAGTAATTAACATTACACGCATATGCATAACAAATCATACGAGCACTGAAATATCAGCCCTCAAATTTCTCATTAATATTTGAGATCACATACTTTATTTCATTTTAGAAGAGATAAATCCCACTGAACCATAATGTTTGGTTGGATGATTATATAAATGTGATTAGTAAGTGTTCGTGCAAGTAGGAGTTGTAATATAAGTAATAAAGAATGATGTATGATTTATTAAATGTGAGAAAGGTAAGTTATGGTACCGGTCAAGATGAATGGCAAGGGTGGGAATACGCAAAATGGGTCTATTGACTTTGACAAGCTTATGAAGAAAAGAATTATCACTCTTTCTGAGAATAACTCTCCCTGCAACACTCAAATCCCTATCAAACCAAGTATGCCATAAACCACCTCCATAAGTCTGAACATTTACCATCAAATAAGAAGAAGACTTCAGTGACGCCGTTTTGGGTTTCAGTTTCAGACACGGACTATCCGTGTGCGCCGCTATCGCATGAAAACCGTCACCCACATTGTACCTTCAACAACAAAACAGTTCCATTCCATCATCAAATATAATAATGGAAGGCGCTATCACTATAGTCCTGAATGTGTGGAAATTACAGAGACAAATTAACTTAAGTTGCTAAATGTATCCAAATTACAAAGACACCTCCAAATGTCTCTTTAGTTAGTAATTTGTGGACCACATTCAAACTAAACTAAACTAACTACACATTCAAACTAAACTAACTTAAATAACTAAGGAAAGACATGTTTAGATAACCAAATCAAGTATTTACTCTAATAGTAATGTCTATCCAAAATTGACCCCATAAAACTTTTTACCCTAAAAATGCGTTGAAATAAAAGTCATAATAATTTTAGAAAGAAACGACAGAAAGAAATGGTAAAACGACAAGAGCTCACTTTTCTCCGACGGCGAAAGCAACCAAAGAAGACATGTTGCGTGTGAAGAAGTAGCATCCACCTGGCTTGAGGTTCCATTCTTCGTTCTCGTCAAGAAGGTGAAAACCTGAGGCGATTAATTGCCGTTTTGCCTCAGCTGCGCACGAAACGGAAAGGTTAATTTGGGAAGGATGGGAGAATTATGAGGGATATTTATGGAATTGAAAAAATGAGGGAACCTGTGGCGTGGAAATGAGTCCATGATTCGTTGAGGTAATCGAGAAGGTCGTTTACTACGGAAATGGATTCGGATTTATGATGAGATGATGTGGAATTGGCGGAGCAGAAGCTACGGCGAGGAGTGGGTGTGATTGAGGGTAACGAATTTGGGAGTTTTGTGAAGCGAAGAAGAGATAATGATGATGAGGTTTTGAGTTTGAGTTTGAGTGATGGAGAAAAAGAATGCAGAAGAATATGCGGTCGAGTTATTATTGTTTCCATCTTTCTAACACTCATCCACGCACATTCTGTTAACTGTAACTACTTAACTCTAAATCCCGCAATCATATCATTTTTTCTGATTTTTTGTCACATTTTTTTACTATTTCAAAATTCACACGTTTATATAAATATTTATTTCTAAAATAATGTTTGTTTCTTAATTAATCCAATTTCCTCACCAACTCAAGCTTATAGCTCCTATTTATTTTATGAGTTCAAAGAAACCTGTGTTCAAATTATTTCATCACATATAATTGTCATAACAACAGCATCATTGTGTGCCAAAATTTGAGGTAATCCTTCATAACACACAAGATTAACAAAACAAAAAATCATCTAACAAACATAATCAAATTGTTTTTTTCCTTATGGTAGCCTTGCAGTTTGCACCATGTAGCTTCTTTAAACATCTTAAGAGTGTAGTAATAGACAACTACTTTGTTACTTTTAATTTTTTTGTGTATTGTAATAATTTGAAGCACGATGACTTTTGAAATTAAATTAAGTTTCACAATATAATTTAAGTCAATCAACATTTTCCATTTCGACATTTGTTCATGTTAGTCAACCATATGCGTCATATACAAGTGTCGTCGTATACCTCAAAATTTCAAGATCAACCGTAAGAGTAAGCTATACATGCTTTAATCATAATAACATTCTTTAAGAAACCAAATATATCATAACATTTCATACTCATATAATTTTACAAATAATTTTTTCATTACCAATATTTTTAATAAAAATATCAAACGAATTTTGTGAATAAATAAATTAATAATCATAATAAATAATTATAATATTATTATTTTATAAAATAAAAATATATATATATATTCTATTTGATAGAAAATACAAAAATTTATTAAAAATTATCATAAAATATAAATATATTAAAAATTATTAAAAAAGATAATGAACTAAGTTTACTTTCTGAAAAAATATGTTAACACTCAACTTCCATCAATTAAATTATTTATTTGTAATTGAATGCTATTTTTTGTTTTAAAAATTTCTTATTATAATGAAAAATTTAAATGTTAAAAAATAAATGAAAAATAAAATATTGCATGAATTAAATTAGTTTTCAATAGAATATATTTTTTGTACATATCAACAGAACTACAATTCAAAAACTTTTAAAATCAAATCTGTAATATTACACAAATAATTAATTAAAACTTTTATATACCAAAAAATATATTTAAAGTATATGTAAATCTTTAATAAAATAAATTTCAAGTTCTTGATGAAATATATCCAATAAACAATTTCCTTTACAACAATTTTCCATGGTTATAATTAAAATATCATACTAATAAAACAAATAAATTGAGACTGCGCTACAATATAATTCAACATTAACATTATTTAAAATAAAAAATATTAAATCATATTTTTAACTTTTTATATCTTAATTTTTGGTTTGTATTTTATATTTTATTTCATCAAATAAATAGAATTACCATTATATGTTATACGTCGAAAAACAAATTGACAATCAAAGTACAAAGAATAAAACAATCATCCACTATTATACAAATTTGACAAAAGTTTAAAAAATATTAAATCAAATGATTGTAATAAATATAATTTTCTCTTATTTTAATTTTTCTAATTATATTCAATTATTCCAAATCAATATAGTAATACCGTAAGATAATTACTTATAAAACTTAAGGAAATAATTTAATTAATTTCGCGCAACGTGTGGATAGTTATTGTTTAAAACTAACCACAACAATACAATAACCATCGTTAATACTAAAAGTAAAACATTGGTTAAAGTTGAGGACAATTCCAACATCATATAGTTTATGTATAGAAACTATAAGTGGATGCATCAGTGATAATGTTCCTTAAGCCACCAATTGTGGATGCCAGCATAATACACACTCCTACGTAAATTGCAGCCTGAAATGAAACGCACATTAATTAGGATACAATTCATATATCATTTGAATCTTGTATTCTGTTTTTAGCTCTATAGTATTGATACTTATAATTGAAGGCGTGTCTTGGTCTCAGGCGCAAATACATTAATTACGTTTAATTAATCCATTTTTTAAAATTATTATCAGTGTCGACGTGTCAACATGTCAAACTCTCAGGTGTTTGTGTCATATGTGTTTCATATGTTTTTAGACTGTTTCATTTTAAAGAAAAGTTGACAATGTGAATTGATATTACCCAATTGATGAACCAGTTGGGGCTGAATTTTCTTGGCTTCTTGATTATCAACCACATTATGCTAGGTAGCTGAAAAAATTAACAAGACATATAATTAATCATTTGGTCTTAGATTGAATTCATTAAAATTTGGTAATTTGACATGAGCTTGGAGAAATTGAGAGGATAAGAGAGCCTTACAAAATATGAAGTAGGTGCAAAACCAAATCCACCAAAGAATCCAAGAAGATCACCAAAGAAAGGAAAAGTGACACCAATGAATAATGTTAAAGCTGAAAATATTTCAACAAACCTTATTAGTGACATTAAGAGTTCAAGACTTATCATGAAGAAAAATTCTTATATTCTATCCCTTACTCTACTTTTGAAAAATTGCTATGCAGTGATTGCATATATTAGTTTCGCCTCGAGTTTTGACATCTCACCTACATAAGCGGATCGAGCTACAAGTCTAAGCGCTACACCGGGAGGGAAGTTCAATCTTCTCATCATCATCTTCTCAATCAAGTCAAAAACAGGCATCGCATAAACCTACAAAATATTTTCACCCCACCAATCGGAAAAGAAAATTTAACGCCTATTTGGTTTTAGAAAACATTTTCAATTTTCATTTTTGTTTTCATTTTAATCACAAAATTTTCGTATTATTTTTATCATATTTTCAAAGATTTGTACGAGAAATAGTGAAAATAGGTAAATGTTGTTTTCGCTATTTTCGCAGATTTGAGGTTTCGGTTCAGCATAGATACCTGATAGCTACCAACAACATGAATGAATACCATCAAGTTAGCAGAGGCAATAAGCCATGAAGGTCTTTCAAGTGATATAAGTACATTATCATCAACAGCTTGTCCAAAAGCCCAATATCCTATAAGTGCAACTGGGAAATAGCATATTGCATTGATGAAATAAGCACAAATAGCACCATTCCACATTGGTATCTTTGAAGGTTTATCAGGTGTTGATGGAATTGTAGCCTGAATTTCAAGTGTCACTGCATGGCCAGCAAATGCAAATGAAATTTGACCAAGTGCATTGAAGACTCTGAACAATAAATCAGTTTTGCTGATTTCTTTGTATGCATAGCTAACATTGTCAATTCTTCCTCTAGATATGCAAGCCACCCAAGCTATAGTTGAATAGCTGCAACCAAAATCACACTATAGTAAAGGTATAGATATAATGTTTTTGATGTAATAATCACTATTTTTTTTTTTGTATGGAAAAGAACAAAATGCTGGTGGCTCATTACTTAGGTCTATCATACTAATATAATTTGTAATAATATATAAAAATATAATTGTTGGATATGCTTAGGACTTAGGGGTAATCTTGTAAACTAGACATGGTATTTAAACACAAGTTGAATATTGTATATCATAAGTTTGAAATTAATAGAAAGGTATTGTAATACCCTGGTTAATGTATCATATGGATGTATAAATTTCATCTTAACTAGGAGCAATTGGATTAGTCAGTTAGAATTGTATTATTAGCCTATAAATTTCATCTTAAGTGTTTCTACCAAAAGCTGATAATACCCTGGTTAGTGTATCATGTGGATTTATGAATTTCCTTGCATGTTCTTCTGATTTATTTCACTATAAAACCATACACTTTGGCACTTTGCAAACATTCACAAAGGGTGAAGTTAATTATGTCTTTTACTTTAATTTATCATTTCTATAAATTTCTGAGTTTGTTAAAGGAATTATAGAAAAAAAGTCAAATAATTTCCTCAAAAGTAACAAAATTTATTGGTTGTTTTGGTACGAGCAAATAACCTTAAAACGAATTAGTGTTCAAGAAAAGACTAGACATGTTGGATAAAGAAGTACCTTAATGACATAACAGCTGCTGCTAAAGAAACACCAGCAACAGAATTGATATTGGGAAGCTGAGACAGAAAAAAATGTATCCCACCAAAAATCATAATCCAATAAGACTGCTTGATTTGTGTACAATTGGTGCATGCTATCTCCACAAACTGCTTTAGACACTTCCCACCAACAACCATATACACAATATCACACCCAATTTGAACAATCAGTTGCTGAGGGAGAACAATCCATGGTCCAAGTTTTGGTCCAAAAGCATGTCTACCAAGATCAATATATCGATCGAAACGAGTTCCCGGAACACATTCGTGTAGCTGAATCATTTGCCACATTGTATTTAATGTCAAACACCATGATAGTAACAACATCAAAATCCCTGGACCCCTGCATAGAAGAGAAAATATAATTAACTTTCACTAATCTCTAATGTAACACCCTAGTCTTATTAGGACGCTGCTTAAATTTTTGCAAAAATAAAACTACATATAAAATATCATCTCATGCATCTTTTTATAAAATTAGAAATAGAACTTAGATGAAAGAAATCAATTTAAGTAACGTTTTAAATAGACTATGATCTAGTAGAGACTACTTAAATACTCTAACATTGAATTTCTGACGAGCAATTACCATCCTAGATATACCATGGCATATGGCAGGCTGAGAACACCTGCGCCTATCATGGCTGTCACTGTGTGGAATGTTGAGTACCACCATTTCGCTCGGCGATCAGCGCCATTATCCACAAATTTTCCATTTGATTGAATTTCCTGCAATTTTGGAAGATGCAAAAACAATCAAATAATTAGTGCATGAGACCATGCCAAAAAAAATTGATTGTACACACAAATTTACTAGGAATAAATTACCTTAGAATGTAAAGAAGGACTAGAGACCATTTTAACTAAGTCACAAAGAAAATAAGAGAAAGAGAAGGCCCTAGGATGTTGGAATCAAAGTGAAGTACATCAGTTATATATACATGAGTGGAGGTTCATGTGTAACAAATGTTTGATGCAATAATAATAATAATAATAATAGTAGTAAACATTTGCACCCTACCACCTAGTATTTTTCTTGCTACTTATGCTTTTATTGTTGCTGCTTAAAGGGCTTCCTCTTACTTTGAATCAAATCAAATTCAAAAGAAGTGACTGAATTCAAAGAATAGGTTTGAGGGACACAAAATGTCACACTGCATAAGTGGCAAGGTAAAACCTACTTTTAAACCCAAAGGAAAATTAGATTATCTTATGAGTTTTTCCATTGCAGGTTATTTTGATTATTAGGAATTCAGCAATGGAGTCGACATATATAAAAATTCAGAGTATTAAATATGTATAAAATTTTATTTTTTTAAAGCACAACTATATATCATTATAATAGTTTTTTTTTTCTCACTAAATAGCACATGTGGTCCCTTAACTTAATTTTATTTAACGTTTTAGTTCTTTATCTTTTTTTTTCCGATTTGATCCTTTATTTTAATTTTAAGTGACAATTTGATATTTTATGTTTTAAAATATCAACAATATTATCCTTTTATTTTACAAAAATTCAAAAAACTCATCAAAATTTTCAACCAAAACCCATGAAATTAATTATACTCTTTAATATAATACAAATTTCATCAAATTTGTAACTCAAATCTTCAAATAAACTCATACAAATATTTCATCAAATTTCATTCTTTATTTAATGTTGTTAGAGATGGAAATATGAGTTTATTTGAATATTTGAGTTTCGAATTTGATAAAATTTGTATTATATTGAAGAATATAATTAATTTTATGGGTTTTGGTTGAAAATTTTGATGAATTTTTTGAATTTTTGTAAAAAAAAAAATGATAACATTGTTGACATTTTAAAACATAAAAAATCAAATTGTTACTTAAAATTAAAATAAAGGACCAAAACGGAAAAAAAGAAAGATAAAAGCCTAAAACGTTAACTGAAATTAACTTAAGGGACCGCGTGTGCTATTTAGTTTTTTTTTTTTTTTTAGTTTTTGATATTTTGAAACATTGAATGATTTTTTAATTTGCAACGTCAATAAAAATATTTTTATATAAGTAACTTAACAATTATTTAAACACTCACATCTCATGCAATTTTACATCTAATTCTTGATAATACTCATTTAATAAATATTTAATTATTCACATCTCTTTATCAAATGAATAAAAAAAATTTCTTAGACTTACACAAACTACACACAAAAAAACAATTGACGCTTATGTATAACGATAATTCAACTCTTAAAATTATCGATCAGTCACTTAATAGAATAATTGAACTTAAAAATAATGTAAATAAATAATTTTTTATATTTTATTGAATGAGTTTTTGATTCAGATGAATTGACGACATTAATCAATTAACCAATAATTATCTATATATATAATATTTCAAAATAAATATGAAAAATAAAGTAGAACTCCAACTCCCACTGGACCCAACATAAGGCCATCCTTATATTCAAAACATTTTCTTATTTGAAATCATTTTTGAATATTTTTTTCTACTTATTTTCATTATTTTGAAAATTTGTAACTACTGGACCAAAACTCGTAAAAGTGATTATTTAAAAAAATATATATTATTAACTCAAAGCTAAACCTGTCTAGTTACAATGTAGGAAACACCTGTAAAGTTTAGAGTAATATTTTTTTTTTCTATGAGGAACTGCTAAGAGATAGCCAAGAATAATTTTGATGGAGATAGGAACAATAGAAACTTCACCTTTTTTTAGTGCGGTCAGTGAATTGTTCTGCATATCAAAGAATCAAATTGAGAAGATCATATATATTGATTAATAAGTGATGTAAAATATAACCAATGGTTCTTGAATTGCCAATAAGATTTTTGAAAGGTTTGTTTTTAATTTTTGAATGATGGGAACATTTTATAGGTAAGGGGAAGGCATATAACCTTTAATCATTGCAGTTATTGACGGTGGGATTTGTTTATCATGGTAAATTAAGCCACTGAATTTTAAGATAGTGATTTAAACTTTGTTGCATGTTATTAAATTAGTGGAGGGAGCGGTCTCATATTTCTTTCTGAATGGCTGCACCATAGAATTAGAGTGCACCCCACTATGGAAAAATGTACCACCACAATTTGTTCTACTCCTTCTCGACTAAACCACATCATCATGTGTCAATATAATCCCTTTCAAAGATTGATTCAATGTATTTTTTCTTCGTCAAAAACAATTTTTTAATTTGACTCTTTAAAAATTATTCTATTTTTGTCGGTGGAATTTGTTTTTACATACTTGTAGATACTTTGTAAATCTCTTTTCCTAAGGTGTAGTGATTTTTTGGTTTTTATTTGTTTATGCTTTTATCAAAAAATTATATTAATAATTTCTTTGGAGTTATATTTTTCTACCTCCTTTTCTTATGTGTAACACTCTCTAATAAATTTATTTTTTGTTTTTTATAAGACACTTTTTAAATTACAAAATACATCGATTAATTTTTTACAAAAATAATTATAGTTAAATAAAAAGAATTAAAATATTTATCACTTATTTCTCTTAACATTTTTCTGAAACAATCTCTCTTAATAGTTTAAGTTTAAGGAAAATTTTGAAAACATGATATTTAATTTGAAAACTATCTTTTTTAATTCTTATATATTAATTAAAAGAGTCTATAACGACGAAAGTAATACATTTTATTGAAAAAAATTAATTTTAAGAGTTGCTTTAAGCTATTTTAATTTAAAAAATTTAAAATGAAAAAGTAATATCAAAATCTAAGATACAAAAGAATTTAAGATTCATTGAACATTTATAAATTAATTTATATTTATCTTTTTTTAATAATATCACTGAAAATCGAATTTAAGACTTACAAGTTCATCATGTGTCTTTTTACCATTATCTCTTACACTTTCTTATTAAAAAAAAAAGTAGGAGAAAAGTTGGGTCATAGGCGGAGAGGAATTAATATGTCACATTTCTCTTAAATTATACCGCCAATATTCTCCTAAATTTATATCTTCTGAAATACTTTGTCCCTTAAATAAATAAAAATAATCAATAACTATAATTTTGTTATACTCGTCCTCTTAACTAAAATTCATTCTTAACTGTTTGAGATTAACGAGATAAATTTGACAGCAGTCCTTCAAAAATAAGTTCACAAATACAATTTATATAACGAGATAAATTTGACACAGAAATTTGATATATTAGAGCACATGTTCAAATATGGAATAATTAGATTTATATTTTTTGCTTTACAGAGCGTTCAGGAATAAATATATAATTTTATAAAAAAATTCTACAAAATATTTAAAATTCAGTATATAAAAATACTTTTAGAATATGTTTGGATACTTTTTTTTTAAGTAATGTAATTTTATAGTGTAATTAAAATTCTTTTATGTAAATTTCTTTTTTGAATGATAAATTTGACGAATTTTTAAAATGAAGAGATTTCATAAAGTATTTTATCAAAGTTAAATTTGGATAATTTCAAATACTACTTTAAAGGTAAGAGTTTGAAATTCTTTCTTAATTTTATACAATGTGAATATCAAATTTGTTCCCAGAATTTTTCAATTATTTTGCCCTTTTTCAATTTTTATTTTCACCTCGACACTTTTTAAATTTATAAATATGACCAAAATTTAAATACATAGCTGTTATATCCAAACAACACAATTTATCAATGAAGAAAATGCAATAAGCATTTTGAATTGCTTAAAACTTTTAAGTGTCTCAAATTTTTAATTTCTTCATACAAACACACTATTGGGTAATCAAGTATTTAACACATAATAATAAGATAATAATAAAGTAGTTACGATATGAAATTTGAAATAATGTCTTTTGATATGATAGCATATACAAGTATATGATCATTCTTAGTAAGAGTAAAATATATCATTTTGCATGAATTACATCATATACAAATTACTTTAGTGTCTAATGATATTTAAAAGATTTTGATAATATTTTAGTATACAATCAACCATTTTAGTGTAAAATGATATTTAAAAGAAGTTAGAAACATTTTAGGACAATAAATTGAAACAAAATCAAATCTTACAACCAATGACATTGTTTTTAATTCCCCAAACCAAAAATTACAATATCGAGAAAAGAATGAATGTCAAAAAAAGCTTTATAAATATTCAATTAAGTTTAATGAAATTTATAAAAATGGTACAAACTATAACTAACCTATCAAACCAGAAAGAAAAAAAATGATACTTATGCGGCTAAAGTACCTATCTCTAGCCGTACTGAAGATTGGATGTTCATATTTTAAGTTATATTATAAATCATATTTTAGAACGTAAAATACAAACCTTTTGACCTCCATATAATAATCAATGATTCAATTTAGATAAAGAGAAAAGAAAAGACATGAAATAAACAAATAATAAGTCAAATATTTAATAAGAAAAATAATTTGTTATAATCACCGACGATAGTGGTCACCATAGAAGGAGAGACGATGAATGCATTTGAAGAGGAATGCGTACAATACCATTTTCAAGCCGTTAAGATATAACTTTGAACAAGTATCGAAGAATATCAATCAACTATGAACTATTACATGATTAAAACTTTTAGAAAAAAGTATTTAAAAATGGAAAAAGTGCAAAAGGAAGGAAAAATGTTTTGGTGATCATCACACTACTAGAAAAACTGTTTTTAGATACTGAAATTCCGGTCACTAAATCGTGAAAATCAGTATTCAAATCAATTAGTAACCGATCTAGAGACTAATTTAGAGACCAATTTAGTGACTAATTTTATCAAATTATTTAAAATAGTCACCAAATCGGTCTCTACTTTACTTTATTAAAAAAAATTATAAATTGTAAAAATATAATTTTTAGCCTTAAAAATATACTTAAAAAAAATCTAAATTCCAAAAAAAAAAGAAAATACATTTATACATTAAATTAAATATCAACTATATTGTTAACACAATTTTTTAATGCTTAACTAATGTTTCTTCCTTTTAACAAATCAAAATTACAAAATAGTTCTCTAGTATACAATAAAGATTGCACTTCATAGTAAATAAAATATTTTGTAGACTTGCATTCAGAATTTTTTGAACATGGATCCAATTACAAGACTCTCATGCAAATGCCTAATGATATACTTTCTCAGTACAAAGACCATACCTACCTTCATAAAATTTAACAATTACTATCATAATTGAATCAGTAGCACAAAATACCACTAAAAACTTATTTGTTTAATATCATCCAAACACTTTATTTACTTAAAACAAATATAGTAATAGCTTTAATTTTAACCCACTTGAAATAAAAAACAAATAAAACCAACATAAAAATAACTCATCAAAATGAATCCAATACAAAATGTCCACTCCAAATACTTCTAACGAGTTAGTCAAGTTACTACATATTCATAACATAAGACTTTGCAGTTAGGGGTGTACACGGGTTGAGTTGGGCCGATTTTGACAAAATTCGATACCCGACCCGATCGATTATCTTTGGGTTGAGTTAAGTTCTAAATCCGTATTTTTTATTTAACCCGAACCGACCCGATCAATAACAGGTTGGGTTGAGTTGACGAGTTATACATAAATAATAACTTGTTTTTTGTTTTACAAATAAATATATTGAATGAAAATATATTTAATACTTGAATATCTCAAAAACTATAAAATTTCAATCACATCATTTAATTCTTTAAAAAAGCCAACAACCTCTCACAACAAAAAAATCCAACAATCTTTAAATACATAAATAAATTCAACAACTGTAAATCAATAAAATATGAAAATTCATCAATTCTAAGCAATGTCAACTTCAAGTTCAAACACTTTAAGTGTTTGGACTTCAAGTTGACATTGCTTAGAATTGATGAATTTTCATATTTTTAGGGGTGTACGCGGGTTGGGCGATTTTTGACAAAATCCGATGCCCGACCCAATCGATTATTTTTTGGTTGGGTTAAGTTATAAACCCGTATTTTTTTCATTTAACCTGAACCGATCAAGAACGAGTTGAGTTGGGTGAGTTGGGTGGCGGGTCAACCCGCGTCTATGTACACCCTATTTGCAGCAACTTGTTTGGACCAAGTTGCAGAAATTCTATTATTATAATTAACGGCATACCTATCACAACTTTTTACCTAAAGTTATTGATATTGACGTGAGTCACGTAGAAAATTAAAGTAGAATTGATGTTGGATGAATGAGTAAGCATATAATAGAGCTACAAAGAGAGTTTGTCTACAAATGAAATTGGAGTGACACATAAGCATATAATTAATTTGACAAAAATAGAGATATGTGATAAAATTACTAATGAGATGTCCAATAGAATGATTAGTGATTCTGTTTTAATATATGATAAATGAAAATAGATTATTTTTCTCCATTGTGTGAGAATTTGTTTTATCTTAGAAGAGATGGTAAATTTCACATTAATTAACTCACACAACTAAAATATTTGGGTTCGAATCTGGAATAAGACGTCCAACTTAATAATATCGGCATTTGTCAATTAAATTAAGGCTTAAGAACCTTCATTGTGTGAGTTTAGTCCTATATTATTTAGAAGAAAAATGTAAATTAATATTATTGTACATCATTCTAAAATTGTTGACATTAAACTTATTTTTATTCTTTATTTTATTTAATGGTGAATTTTGTTGTGCATCTTTGAAGAGGTATATCATGTACTTGCGTATAATATGAGTCTATGATATTAAAAATGCAAATTATTGCACACACAAAAATGTCACTTAATTGAGAATTTTTTTATTTTATAGAGAATCTTTTTATATATTATTTTAAAAAAATAAATTTAGAAATTTTTTCATAAAAAATCTCAATTGATAAAATATTGAACAAATGAATCCTTTTACTTAAGTCTACAAAAAATAATAAAATAATAAATCATAGTTTTAAAAACTTACTTCAATAAATATTAAGGGATTTAGTATGAGACTTTTTAAGAACTGACTTTAGACTTTAGAACTTATGGATAACTTTACTCTCCTACATAAATAAACCGTTAATTTAATAAAATATAATTTAAAAGAAAATTAGATTAACCCCATCGATTATCAAAATACTCTACAACTTTTGAAAGATTTTAAAGGGCCACTAGGTTTGGGGTATTAAAATAATAGTATTTAACTCGTTATTTTTTATATAAAAGGGAGTTATGATTTGTTTTGGTAAACTAAAAAGACTCACGTTATTTTTGAAAATTGAGATTAAGAATAGTTTATAAATATCTATATTCTTCAATCTACATGAATTATCTTTTCACAAAAATAAAAAGGTAAAGATTCACACAAGACATAAAAAAGATAATACCTCAAAAACCAACCCACAAAATATTCATACTTTTCAATTCAATGAAGCGTTTTTTCACATAGTAAGAGAAAAATTAAAAAAATAAAATAAAAAATATAATTTTTTTATATGAATAAAAGAGAATAAGTAACACAAAATAAAATAAAATTAAAAACCTTTATTTTTTTTTATGAAGAAAAGGGTTACAGGCAAAAAAATAAAATAAAAGTATTTGGGAAAGATAACATACTTCCTATCAGCGAACATGACTAAGGACGCAAAAGGAACTGAGGAGAAACAGAGTTCCTATCAACCAATTATATTCTTTCATGAAGAAAACGGATACAAGCAACACAAAAAACAAAAAAAAATTAAAACCTTTAGAGAAAGGTAACTGAGGAGAAACTCTATTTTTTGAACTTTTTTTTTTTCATTTTCCCAACATTCCCTCCAATATAATCCAGAAATTCCAATATAATAAAAAAGTCTAATCTTTGAAATCAACTGTTGGAACAATCAAAATTCAACATCAACAAATGCCAAATTTTGTCGAACAAAATTTAATTAGCACATGATAGACACATAAATAATATTATAAAAAAATATTTTACTACCATAAAATAAAAATATAAAAATAATAAAAATGTTTAACTAACATAAAATAAAAATATATAAAGAATGATAGTGTTTAACTATCATAGAATATAAATATACAATAAATTTGATAATAACGACTAATCAACCAAACAAAAATAGTGAATCATTAGTAATATCTCCGACGGTGTAATAAGCAACTTCCTTTTTTCATCACAAAATAAATATTTTGTCACGAGAGACCAATAGCCAGTGGTGGCTGGATCTTCAACAAGAATATACAAGTTCTTCAACCAATACCAATAAATTAATGCCACGTAACAAACAACTTCTCTTGCAAAATTCCAAATCGAGAGTGCTTTTATGTTGTAGAGCTAATATTTGAACAAAAGAAAAATGTGCATATAAAAAAAATAATGAATTCACAATTCTCCAATCTTGAATATTCGGCTAAAAGTTAAACCAAAAAGTCAAACAAAAAACTAGACGAATCACAATGAACACATATTAATTTAAAACTAAAAAACATTGTAAATAAGAGGTGATTGGAGATTGAAATCTCTCTAGTAATAATTAGAAGAATCTTTTCAAGATAGATACCATGATTTTGATACTATGTTGAGTATGTTGAGAAGTATAATAGAACTCAATAAAAAGAAAAATAATTGATAAAAAGAATAAATTATTTAGAATAGATTCAATGAATTTTTTTTATTACAATGAATATATAATACACTTTATATAGTATTCATAATCAAGCTAACCAATCTTCACTTAACTTATACTATTCAATATTAATCAATTTTTTATTTTGACAGAAAAACAACTTTCATTTAAATGATAACATGAGAATAATATAATCAAATTGATCATGAGATGAGACATTCTCCATCTATATTTTAAAATCAACAAGAAAGTAAAAAACCACGATAATGATACCAACAAATATTTCAAAAGTCAATGAAAAATTACCTAACTAAAAACTAATTCTAACAATCGAACTAATTTCTTCTACGTATAGTCAATGATTAAGAATAATGCAATATCAAAAATCCTTAATTCAATTCATCTTCGGAGAAATAATAGTTAATATTCGTTCGTATCGACTATAGGTGGTATCTGACGTGACTAGTTCAACTACGTGTTGACAAGTTAGGTGTAAAGGTAAGAGTGAGAGAGCATTGAACTTGATGATAGTCTCTGCAAGCCACTTACTCAAAATAAAGTACCGATTAAACAAATTATTCTCAAACATTTTAACAAACACATAATGCAAACTTGAATGACAAAAACAAAATTAGAAAAAAATATATAAGTAGAAACCATTTATTTACATAAAATGTGAGAAAAGCGAGTTGAATATATACTTTCAGACAAAGAAGAAATAAGGGCCTAAAAAAAAAGAAGAAAAAAAAAAGGAGAGGCGACTATGTTAGAGTTGGCAGATTCCAATATTAACTTATAACCAACTAACAATCACTGCCATATGTTCACTTTGAAAATCTCGAGTAACAAATTAACTTAATTTGGTGATAATATGCTTTGATTACTTAATTGGTTGTTTGATTTTGCTTTTTACTTTTATCTTATTCTTATTAGTTTTATACATTCCACTATAAAATGGAAATAATCATCTTTCAGTTGAAAAGAATCTTAGCATCACATAGTTTTTTACAAAAGGAAATCACTCATAATTTTATCAAAATAATAATAACACTCATACAATTAAATAAGTTTTTTCTTTATGGAATTATGCTTGAATTTGAATTAACTATTTTCTTCATAACTTTTGTTGCAAATCTTAATATGCTTTATCTCCAATTCATTGAATTACAGAAGTATCGTGATTTTTTATTGATGCTGCTTCATTTGTTGGCATTCGAAGTTTTTTACGTAAACAACTAATTAAATATTTAATAATTGTAAAATCAGATTTTGACAACATCATATTCAAATTAAGAGAGGGTATAATGGGTCTTTGTTTAAAAAATTTAAATAGTGATTTTGATTTTATATTTTTAAAAATAATTTTAATGATAACTTATTTAAAAAATTTAGAAGTTGTTTTAGACTCATTTGTTATTAATATAAAAATAATAATTTTAATATTAAATAATTTATATATTTATTATTAGATATTTTAACATGATTAATTTTTTTTAAAAGTATCTTTCAAAAATGATTTTTACGAAGATATTCTCAAAATAACTTTTCATGTTTACTATTTTTTAAACTTTTTATTAATCAGATAAAGTTGTAACAAATAGATGAAATACTTAAAACTGTTATTTTATAATAAAGTATTTAAATTAATTTTTCATTTAAAACTTTATTTTTAACATTTTTTTTAATAAAAAATGTTACAACAAAAAGATAAAATATTATGAAAATTATTTATTTTAATCTTAAACAAACTTGTTTAGTGATTTGTGATTTTTTTTTGTAGTTTAAAAATTTTAAGTTGGACAATAGAGGTATTATATATCTTGTTCAACTATTGTTACATGTATATTAATAAAAAAAGTAAAAAGTCATTTTTTCCCCTTTAAATGTATAATATGTTTGTTATTATAGTTTCTAAATTTTATTAAAATTATATACTTATCTTTAATTATCTTTTTTATTAGTAATTTTATATATCTAATTGACTAGAAAAATATAAAAAATTTGATGACTAAATTAATAAACTAAAGACATATTTAAAGACTAAAATCATTAATAAAAGACAACATTTAAATTTATTTTTGTAATTTTAACATATTTAAAAATTATTATAACAACACTTCAAACATTTAAAAAAATATCAAAACATAATAAAAATACAATTTATAACATAGATCTATCTTTATTATTTTTCTTTATCATATCATTTATTTTTTAAATTAAGTAGTAAAAATTTATTTATTTTTTAAATCTAAATGTAGACAATTGCTTTCACAACCCAACACACATGAGTCTGTCCCTGCATGACACCCTTGCAATCAAACAATCATTTACAACACTTCAAAAATTTATTAAAAGATAAATAAAAATAACAAAAATGGCAAGGGGTGACAAAAATCAAAATCTTTACCAAAACATTTTTAAACTTGAACTCAAGAAAACTAGGAGGAAAAGGTCCCACCAAAAGAACGTCGAAAAGTGAAGTTGGAGGGACAATTTTAATACTCATTTTAGAAAGTTTTATCTCATACTCCTACAATTATATCTATACTCCTACAAATTTTTTAAAATGTCAAAATTACCCTTCAATTTATTTTACTATTTTATTAAATTAAATTTTTTTTTAAATTCTACCGAAAAACTTGAAAAAAGTTTCCTGAAAAAGACGCAACATTTAACACTACCAAAACTTCCCAAAAAGTTTTCCGGTAGTTACTGGAAAACTTGGGAGAAAGTTTTCTGGAAAAGACGCAACATTTGACACTACAGGAAAACTTGTCAAAAAGTTTTCCGGTAGTTACCGGAAAACTTGGGAGGAAGTTTTCCGGAAAAGACTCAACCTTTAATACTACCAGAAAACTTGCCAAAAAATTTTCTGCAAGTTTTCCGATAGTTTTATTTTTTTTCAAAATTAAAAAAAAAAAACAAAACTACCGAAAAACTTCATGGCAAGTTTTCCGGTAGTGTTAAATGTAGCGTCTTTTCCGGAAAACTTTTTTCAAGTTTTCCGGTAGAAGGTAAAAAAAAAAATTTAATTTGATAAAATATTAAAAAAAATGAAGAGTAATTTTGGCATTTTAAAAATTTTGTGGGGATATATATATAATTGTAGGGGTATGAGGTAAAACTTTTCTCATTTTACCGTCTAAAAGTTCCTTTTCTAAAAAAGTTCGGCCCAAAAAATTAACATACAAAAAAGCCATGTGTAATGAAAAAAGTGGGGTGTCAAAAGTTGATTCTCAGAAGTAGAATTGGATTTGATACCCCAATTAAAAATTTTGAGTGTGAATTTACTGGATTGTCCTCAATATTCAGTAAAAACAAATCTAGAAAAATAAACAATTTTTCAAATTTTTTTTTTACCGGAAATTTCAAATTTATTGAAATTTCCGGTAGTTATAATGTGTACTGGAAATTTCAAGATTTGAAATTTCCGGAAGTACCAACCGGAAATTTGAAATTTTCCAGTATTGAAAATCAACTGGAAATCTGAAATTTTCAGAAATTATAACTACCGAAAATTTGGCAAAAATGAAATTTCTGGTAGATATAATTTTTGAAAATTTTTGAAATTTCCAAAAATTATAACTACCGGAAATTTGGCAAAATGAAATTTCCGGTAGTTATAATTTCATACCGGATTTTTCTATAAAAAATTAACGTACCGACAATTTGGCTCAGGGGATAAATTTTAAAATAAATTTTTTTAACCATGGTTGGAAATGAAATTCAAAGGACAATTATGAATTTTTATTATTTTGAGGGGTATAAGTCAAGATGTGGGGTATCAAATCCAATTTTCCTAAGTATGCTTACGAGAGGTCAGGACCAATGCATAATTCTAATTGGGCCTATATGTGGCCCGGCTGGTGTTGTTTGTTCGGCCTTGTTGTATTGGGTTTGACCCTTTTTTTATTAATTATATTTCTTTATTAAAAAAAAAATCTGAGGGGAATAAAAAAATCCACTAGAGTAAGATGCAAAACCAAAAAAGGATATATAAAATCAGTACTTGATGAAGATAACTTAAGATAAGAGAAAGATAAAAGTTAAATTTTATTATGTATAAGTTTCTTAGATTAATTTATTCCATGGATTATTATTATTAAACCTATGAGTGGCAAATCTATCTTAGACTTGTTTCATATTTATTCTGGAAATGCATTCCCAATAGAGATAATTTAGTCATTTATATTTACTGTATTGCAGGGATAAAGTGGTATTGGTTATTTGGTTTGTATTTTCAATTTGTTTTAGCGATGCAAATATATTTATACTATGACAAATAATATATTAAAAAGTAAATAGAATCATCATATATAATATATTAAAATTAACTTTTTAAAATAACAAGAATCAATGTTTAGAACATATGAAGCAACAAAAGAAAATATCATGCTAAACTGATAAGTATTATTAGGAAAAAATTAAAAAACAAATAAAAATAATTTAACATCTCAACCTAACTAATAATAAAATTAACAAGTATTACAATTTATACATGAGATTAGGTTTGATATAAAAAATATATTTTGAAATATATTTTGATCTAAGCAGTTTTTCAAGATATATTAAAAAATATCCAATAAAATTCAAATATCACTTAACAATCTTGTATGCAAATAAATAACCAAAGTTGACGATAACTCTTATATTGATTCAACGTTGTAAACACTAACATAATAAATACTAATTTTTTAAGAAAAAAAAGCTGAAGAATTAATTCTACACGCATAATTAAGATAAATGATCTCTAACGCAAATTTTCTTAAAAATACAGGAAATGTATGAGATTTATTTGTCTTATATGAGAAATTAATATAATCAAATTAATTTGTAAAATTGCATATGATAAACCTCATTAAATTTTTAATTTTTTTTTATTACCTATTTTTTCTATTTGGCGAGAAGAGAAAGATTACAATGAGGCAAATCCATAAAATAAATAAATAAATAATGATGTGATAATAAGGAAATAATTTTTTGAGGGAAATAATGAACATTGTAAATGTTAAAAAACTTTGTTTTATGAGACTTATAATTTGTTTGAAATGTATTTAGGTTACAAGAATATTCCTTCTTATCCTGCAAAACAAAAAGTAATATTCCTTATAATCGATAATCATCAAGAGAATCTTAATATTTAGAAAGAGTCCATCCAACAAACTCAAAGAAAAACATCTACATTATGCACCACGTCAGTATCCCTTATAATGGTTTCCTATTTCTAGCTAATAAGAGTATGTTAAGGGTCATTTGGCCTTAAAATCACTCTAAGGGGCAGATTTTGGTTGACTCTTTCCAACTATGTATTCCTTCCCTAAAGATAAGATCCATTGGCCCAACTCCATTTTTCTAAGAGTACAAGTCATCCAATCAACTACATATATAATTAATGCCGTAGACTTGTGAAACACAATGCTTCGCCCAACATGTGGTTCCATTATTCATCATAAATCATAATGCAACTACTTAATATCCTTATATGATCGATCTAGCGACAAAACATGAATAAATTTTGTTAATTCAATACTTGTTACTAATTTAAATTAAAAATAGCATATATCTTGTTTAAATTTTTGTTTTATTGGGATATTAAGAAAAAGTTTTGCTTGTAGCTCAAATAATAAAAAATTGCAAAAACATTTGATATATAGAGGTGAGAATTCGAATTCATAATACTCGACTTCTCTGCCATTTTTTTTTTGTATTATCTACTTCTCTATATTTAATTGTAAGAATTTTATCTAAACCAAACATTATAAATTATATCTTTTTACTAATATATATTTATTTATTGTATTTTAATTTGTCTAATATATTTTTATTTTTCTCTTTCTTTATAAATATGTGAAACTTGCAAAAATGAGATTATATAAATCTTTACCAAATTAGATTTGTCTGAAAGGTAATAGTTTGAATAGTTAAAGATTCGAATTCTGATCACTTTTACGAATGCAAATATTTGGTTAGAGTGACTATATCCACCTTGCAAGCTTTTAAGATATTATTTACGAATATTGGTTACAACTTACAATTAATGATAATAAATATTTTGCACGTATTAGTTTAGAGTTAAATCTATCGAATGATATAGGAGTCTAGATGGAAAATTTTGGCCGGAGAAATCAGAATATGCTTGTTTTCTTATCCTTGCCTAAGAAGATAATCTAAAAAAATGAGAGAATATACCAACAAATGTATTGGGATTTTTAAAATAAATATGACTCCATCCATATCTTGGAATATTCTTGACGTGGACCATATATATTGTCATTAGGTGACTTTGAAGACAACGTAATGACAAAATTATGGTTTTGTAGTCTGGTGTCCATGCATTTTATTTTTTCACTAACTAGACAATTCTTATAGTTGTTTTATTTTATATGTTTGGCTAAAATATATTGATCATTTGAAGTGGAATATTACTACACAAGTTATGAAGTTGTAGATGCATAATTTGATGTTAAAAAGACTCAATATTGCACTTTTATTAAGTTGATTTCATCCGACTTTTTTTTATTCTTTCATAAAATATAATATTGTTAAAAGTTTTCTAGCGTGAAAACTAAAAGAATTAGATTATCAAATGATGATGAATGAAATTATATGAGCAAATTTAAAACGTTTAAATAAAAAAAAAGTTATATTAAAATAAAAATTATAAAAAATAAATTTTGTTAAGAATGTTTATTTGATAAATTTAATTACTTTTTAATAAATATTGTGTATATACAAAAGTCGTTTTGCCAAAAGCAGTAGTATGATGAGGAATCAAATAAAGAAGATTCCATCTAATAAAGAATCCCACAACTCAAATAAGTGAGAAATATGTGTGCAAATTCTTGAGGTCATTCTCTCAACCAATGAAATAAAGCAAAGGCAAAACAAAAATCAATAAGGACAATTCTAGTAAAACCTAATCTTTAGTGCGATCTTATATAATTGACCATTGGCTTATGGTCATTGTCCTATTTAATTTCATATTTGATAGGCTTTTGAAATTAATATCACCAACAATATTGTAATTCACAGTAGCTGAAAATGGCATTTTCACAAGTGACATATGTCAGCATCTTTTTTGTCCTATGTTTGTTTATTTCATTGCATATTCTAGGGGATATTCCTAGATACTCCTTGTGTATCACCATGCCACTGTTATAATATTCCCATTATTAACTCAATCAAACCCAAACTACCAAGATGTTGCAGGTGAACCATTCATTGAATACCAATTATAACAAACACAATTGCGTGGTTAACAGCTCTACTCACGAAACAATTAAGTATGATTGAGTCATATCATCATCTACTTAAAAGAAACTCACATTATATGAGATAGAATTTGAATGTGTTTATAAGTGAAGGCGGTTATTATCTTATAAGTCAATTTTTGTAGGGTTGAATTAGACACAATCTAAATTTTAATATGATATTACAATCTATTCAAAATTCGTTTGGCCACCAGTTATCAGGACACCATTATCGGGCCACTGGGTTTACACTCCATATGTTCAGTCCTGAACTTGAAGGAATATGTTAAAAGAGTCTAACATTAAATGAGATAAGACCTAACAGAACTGAATATATATAAAAAAAAGTCTACTAAAATCACCTTACAAATGGATTTTGTATCTCAAATTTTAATAAGGGTTAAGTTATGTATCATACTAAATTAATGATGTTATATTAGCATTTGCAAAGATGGTGATATATAATATGGATTAAATTGCTACCTTAGTCCTCACTTTGTTTTTCTCATCTATGATCTCCCCAACCCAACTCACAATTTTACAACTCCACATCTTTTCTTAGCCTCCTTATTTTTCTTGTATGTAATGATAAAGTTATGGTAAACTACATATCAACTATGTTTTAAAAACCAAACCAAATGAAACAGTTCAACCGATTTAAATCTTCGAACTACATTGTCTACGATTCTATTAATTGGGCAATTTGACCACAGTTTCATCCAAATTCGAGCAATTTAAAACAATTAGATTATGACCTTGAAGTTTAGTCAAATCGATATCCAATCCAATTTTTAAAATATTGTTTATTATGATGGATAGACTTAGAAGCCACCTCTTGATAGGTTGAACCAATTAAGAATTTAAGATACGTTAAAAATGCTTCCAAATTGAAAACTTGAAATTTCATTATACCTTGTTCTAAGGAGACAACATGGTATCCAGCTAAAAAGGGTGTGTGACTTATTCATCAAAACTGTCACTTGCCGAGTATTTTAACTCTATAATTTAAATCACATACAACAGTAAGAAACAACATTATACAACAACAAAAAAAGTCAAAAGAAAAATATTAAAGATTTTTTCTACAACAATTTCTGTCACAGAACTTTTACATGTTCAAAACTCAAAAGCCAGGTGAAGTAGTAGTAGTAGTAATAGTATGTGTAGAGGATGATGAGGTAGGTGATGAGTTTGAATGAACAACGCCTTCACTATGATTAGTCCTTTCTTCTGATATTGAATGTTCAAACAACTCTACTTTCTTAAACTCTGGCTTCTTAATTGAAGTAACTTGTGGAGGATGTGTGGCCACTGGTGCATAGATTCCAGAAGGTGCCACCAACTTTGTCATTTCCCCTGTTGTTGTTGTTGTTGATGAAGCTACCCCACCATATTCTGCAGGTTGGACAAAAATGTTTCCTACAAGGACAAATGGTGCTGCTGTATGTGAATTGGCGCTTTCATTAACTGATGAACTTGGTCTTCTTGTGTGTAAACGATATTTCTGTGTAAAACACAAAAAATTTAGATTGTAAATGCAACTTTTGCAACAATAAAAAACATCACTCATTCATTTTGAAAAGTACCATAAAACTTGAAGGGACTAAAACAAGAGAAACAGTTAAAAGATTCTATATCAGATAAAAAACTGAGATAAACTAGACAATAGAAATTACAAAATCAAAGCGTATACTAAAACAAAATTTGACAACCAAAGATTTGGGAAGAAAATTTCATATACAAACCTGTAAATGGCTTTTGACTTCATCATTTGTGAGGCCATCAACATTCATAAGTTCTCTGATTTGCTTTGGTGTGGCAGCTGCAGAACAAAAGCCAACAAAATAGTAAATATCAATTCTATATGCAGTTACATTGACAACATGAACACATAACAAATTAACAATCAGAACTAGGTACTCCTTCCGGTTCTAAATGTAAGATAAAATTAGGTCAACAAAAGTTGATGTATTTGGTCTAAAATTATACTAAGATACTCACTGTCTGCACCTCCAAGTTGTTGAAGTGCCTGCAAGAAGCGTTTGTGCAACTCCTGCGACCAACACCGTCGTTGCTTTCTCTGTCCATCTTTATCCTCTCTTTTGCAGCTTCCAGCATTGTTACTGGTGACAGTAACAGCATTAGAACTCGCGGCAGCTACACCTGTCGAAGAGGGTTGTTGTTGTCCTTGTCCTTTACTCAAGGATTCGCCTTTGTTGTTAACTCTTTCTTCTTTTTGGAATGGTTGAAAAGCACCACCACAAGTTCCACTTCTCTTCAATTCCAACACAGGCACTTTCCTAGTAACAAGCTAAAAAAATTTTCAAAGCAAATTGTAAACACACACACAAAAAAGTCAATTCATTGTTTGTTATGTTCCCTTTAACAAAAAACTAAAAGACTCAAAAAACAATCATCAATAATAATGAATTAACAATTAATTATTATCTTTGATTTTATTATTACCTCCTCAGATGAAGGATCTGGATTCCATAACTGAACAGATCTAAGCCAATCAGATTTCCTCTTATCACTGTTCTTATTATTATCATTTGATGAAATCTTTTGCTGCTTATGATGAGAATGTTGTTCATCGTCTTCTTCATCATCATCATCATACACTTGTTCACAATAAGGTGAAGCCCTTTTCTTAATTGGAATAAACTCTTCCAAAATAGGTCCTTCTGTTGATGTTGTCTGTTCAGAACACTCAGATTGCCCATTCAAATTATACTCACTTGTTCCAGACAAATTCAATTGTTGTCTACAAGCTTCAATAGCTACAAAAAAAAAATCAACAAAAAAAAAACAAACCCAGAAAAAAAGTTCAAAACTTTGGGTGATATAAACATCGAGAAAATGAAATGAAAAAGAAAAAAGAAAAAGGGTACCTTGTGTGACGAGTTCTAAGGAAAGGGGAAGTTCTTTAGGGAAGACCTGAATCTTACGGCGTTCTTCTTCTAATGCTTGGATATAGTCAGAGAAACCCATTTTGAAACGCTGCATTGTGAAGGTGGAAAACATGGAAAAGAAGAAGAAAAATCTAAGATGAAGAATATAAGAGAATGGCGTATTGTAGAAGCAGCAGAGAGAGAGAGAGAGTGCGGTTATCGATGAAGAAAGAAAGAATATGGGATCTGAGGAGAATCAAAATTTGGAATAATGATTATAAAAAAAAAATACTAATAAAATTTATAAGCGAAAGAAGAAAAAAGAATGACGGAGAAAATTCCCAACAAAGAAGGGGAGAGAAAATGAGACAGTTTCGCGAAGAACTCGGGAAAATATCGGGGTCGGGGCGTCGCGTATATAAAACCAGAATCTTTGATGCATTTTATATATTCTTTATTCTTTTTCGATTTTTGGATTTTTCTGTCTTTTACGTTTTTTTTTCCTTTTCAATGAGAGACATATGTATTACATTTTCTTTTTTATTTTTTCTTCTAATTTTGGATAAGAATGAGAAAATTAAATTTTTATATTAAACTTTTTTCTTCGTGTGTCTCTTAGTTTACAAAATAAGATTTAATATTTGTACAAAGTTAACTTGTTTATATTACATATGTCTATTTTTATTAAATATATATATATATATATATTTATCTTATTTTAAAATTTGATAATTTTTATTATTTATTTTAATTTTTCAATTAAATAATAAAAATGTTATATTGTTTAAATAAAGTGGCATATGATACAGTGATATAAAATAATTATATTATAATTAAACCTCTAAAAATTTAATTTTTAATTTTGAAATTTTTATAATTTTATTAATGACATATGAATATTTAATATACGTAGATGTTTTTATATTATAAAATTGTATGATACATTATTTAAAATATTTTAAATTATCAATTTTTTATTTCAAAAATAGAAAAGAATTATAACTATTTAACTTTCAAAATAAATAAAATAATTTTATGAATTGATAAAAACATAAAAGCATGTAAATAATCTTAATTTTTTTAGTATTTTATACTCAAATATTTTTTAATTAAATAACACGTATAATCAATTGAAGAGAGAAAATATTTTTTAAAATGTTGAAAAATGGAATAAAATGTTATTTGATTCTGGAACAAAAAAGGGACGTTAGATTCGCATTTTCATCGTGCGCTAGCAATGACGTCACCCTTTTTATCCATTCCGGTTTCCTCCATCGGATAAGATCGGAATCTCTTATCATTTATCCTTCTCTGACAATCTTTCTATTTTGATGCTTTTATATCATTTTACCAAAGTAGTACTATCTCACAAATAAATTCTAAAATTACATTTTGATGTATCGGAGTTGTAATTCTTTATGAAGCCAAAAAATCGCATCTCTTTGGAAAATAATTTGTGTTTGTTTTGGTACAATCTTTGGAAAATAATTTCTTATTTGGTTAAATCAAAAGTATTTAAAATGATTACAATTTACAAATCCTTCCATCCTTTAAGCTCTCGTTAAAATTAACATAGTAACTTGTTGTATCATTAATTTCAAGAGTTAAAATAGGATTGGGCTGAACTACTTACAATTATTTTTGTCATTTTATACATTTAATTATAAGATTTAAAATAGTACTAGTATATTCTTGAAAAAAAAAACATTATATTCTCTTTCCTTCGTAAACAATGTATATTTTGATTTATTCTATGAAGTTTAGATACCTTAAAATTAATATATAGGTATTTGCAAATATATATTTTAAAAGCATTAAAGTTATTATTATTTTTTTCTTCATATTTTACATATACATGTAAAATACATTTTACATGTATATGATATATTTTAAAAATATTTTACGGATACATATAAATACATATTCTACAAAAAATAAAGAAAATAGAAAATGTAAAATAAATATTTTGGAATATCAATGATATACATAATTATCTTTAAGACAAAGATACAAATCTTGAATTGGAAAAATTGTTAATGGTGTTGGGTGAAGACAAAGAAAAGTGTTTTTGATTTGTTCGTTATTCAATAAAGTTAATACTTATTTTAAATTAGTTTAATGAGACTTTTATGAATATCCTAATACATAAATTAACATTAATTATGAAAATTATGATCATTATAGTGATCTATGTATTTGTATCATATTGCATTTGTATCTAAGGTATAAAAATGACAAGTTAAATCAGGTTTGGTGTCTTTCTTACCCAATCCCAACATTTGATCACATCAATTTTGCAGACCTTAATCTATCAATTAACTCCGATCATACCCAATGAGTTGTGAGTTCAATTAGAACATGACAAAATAAGGACAAGACTGATTTGGTGCTAAAATGAGTCGCCAAATAATAATCTTTAAACATTTTTTTAGAAAAAAAATTAAACATAAAGTAACTCGTAACAAGTCACTTATGATTACCATTTATCGATACATTCAAGAGTAATAACTCATAACATTGTTTTATAAACTCCAAGTTACCAAGTTACTTATATGATTGATAATTTTCTTTAGAGAGAATGAATCAATAATAACATAAAATAATTAATTGTCTTTAACGTAATTTTAAACGCGACGAGTAATCCGAAAGATAACACAAATTCGATTACTTTACTTCGTTATCTTTGTCTTATCTTTTTTTTGTTCATGTACTTTTAAAATTGGATCTAGCTCAATCTACTACTTCAAACTAAGATGCGTGTGACAGATCAAATTTTATATACCTTATATGCACCCGTATTACGTATCCATCTTTCTCGAAATTTTATCTAAACTTGAGAATGGTGTGTTAAACACATCTAATAAATAAATGTAATAATATTGTAAGTAGTAAAATAATTTGATTAATTATATTAATAAATTTGGATAGTTTTTTAAAAAATAATAGTAGATTATGTGTTTGTATTTTAAAGTAAAGAATAATACAAAATAAGAAAGTAATTTAAAGGTGGCACTTATAATAAGTTGAAATACTATTTGATTAGAATAATACGGGGATATGCATTGAAGATCCAATCCGAATGAGAAGATTGCACGCGGATGTTATGCCGCGTAATGTGAATGGATTCTATCTACCTTGCCTTTTCGTGCTCTCTAATGGCCATTGGCCAACGCTCAAACCTTTGTGTCAACGATATTTCACTTTTTTCAATGTTCATGCTTCTACTAATTTATCACAATTACCAACTCTCACCTGTAGAAAAATTGGCGCGTGACATTTGATCCCAACCATTTTATTACTCCGTATGCTCCACGTGGCCTTAAATGTTAGGCATTTCTTATATCTAATTATTTGATAACAAACTCTACGAGATTGTTAAAAAAAAAATTGTGTATTTGATATAATGAATATTTTGATTAATTATTTTTTTAATTTGTTCAAATGAATAATTTGATTATTTATTTTTTTTAATTTGTTCAAATGAATATTATTATAATATTTATTAAAGTTGATTCAATTAAGATTTTGATATATTTATTTATTTAATTTTGATTTTAGTATTTAAATAAATTGATTCTATAATTGAAATTGAAATTTTAATTTTAATTAAAATCATAACAATCAAAATTCATTTTAAAATAGATCCAAAAGATAAAATATAAAAATTTAGTGGTGTTAAATCGAAACTATGGTCAAAGTCATTTATAGATGATATCAACTATTTGTGATTTAATTTAATAATACCAAAACATGTTAATTTTTGAATGTACCGTAAAAGTCCCCCTATTTGATTATTTATTTGACTTTGACCACGAATGTACACTTATTTTATGTCGGTTTGATTTGATGGTAAAAAGATAAATATTAATTTCAATAGATTACATGTTCTACCTCCGTTAGTATAATTAGAGAGATAAATGTAATTTCTTCTGTAAGTGTTTAATAAGTTTAAATATTCATTTAAAAATATTTATGTTCATAAACGATCAAATAACATTAGGGATGACAATTAGACCCAGACCCAGTGGATACTCGCAAAAAAAACCCGCAATGGGTAGGGTAAAAACCCGCATAATGGGTATGAATATGGGGACGGGTAATTACTCGCAAAATTAAACGGGTATGAGTGCGGATATAGGTACTATAGTACCCACCCCGCCCCACCCCGCACTTATATATTGTTGTTGTTATTATTATTATTATTATTATTATTATTGGATGTGTTTATTTGAGCTTAAATAAAAATGATTTTTGTTTTTAAATAATTTAGAAATTATTTTTTCGAGATTTTTTAAAAATGATTTTTAACCTGTTTGTACATAATTTTATAAACATGATTTTTTTAAAACTACAAAATTACCATAAAAATGATTTTCAAGAAAATATGTTTGTTTGAAAAAATATTTTATAAATACATGATTTTTCTAAATACATATATGTTTCTCTACTCTGTTATGCATCTTTATCTCCTCTCCAATCTCTATCTACTATCTCTCTCACTCTCTAGTATCTCATGTCTCTCTACCTCTCCTTTCTATTTCAAGCAAATCAATGAATTTAGGTCTTCCATTTCATAATTTTCGGATACTTCTAAAAAATAAACATATAAATAAATCATCACGAAAATATGCTAGTAATAGATTTTGGAGATTATGTTTTAATCTTAAAAATTGGGTCCTTAATAAAAAAAGTAATTTTAATAATTAAAAAAATTGTAAAAATAAATAAATTTTAGTCCCTATACACATATCAAGCTACATGATACTCTGTCTATACCAATTTACATTTGCTCTACCCATACCAATTTTTTAAATTTAATCACAACAATAGCGATTATTTATCGATATATTTTTGTTAAAGTGCGGGTAATGGGAATGGGTACGGGCACTTAAGTATCTAAAGAGCAAGGATACGAGTATTAAAGTTGATACCCACGAGAATACAGGCACCGACATGGATATTTTTCTAAACTGCGGGTACGGGGCTGGGTACTATACTACCCTACCCAAACCCTACCCATTGTCATTCATAAATAACATTATGGTCATTAAAAAAGATGAGAAATAAAAATTATACCATTGTCTATTAAAAAAATTGAAGAAACTTTAACATCTAAAAATTATATAAGATTTGTCATTTACATGTGTATATGGTAAGTTTTTTTTTCATTACAACATTAAAAAAAATATACCTCGTCATGTTTGTGATTAGACAATTATTCAAAAACCATTATTTAATTCAACTTTATATTGAATTCTTCACCAAATTTATAGGAAATAAATTTCTTTCATTGTCTAAGTTTCCATTTAATGGGTGCAAGACACTATTTTAAACAGGGACAAACACTAAAATATTTGATATCAAGCAACACAAAATAAAATATAATGGAGGCAAGAGTCTCTAATTGATAAACTCTACATCTATTCCTGACTCATTCCCCGTTCTCTCATTCTAATTTTTTTTAATAAAAATAATATACACATGTTTCGTTGAGTTAGTTTTGTTCAAACCTTTGAAATGATGAACTTTATTTCAATTAAATTGAGTTTTCAACACAATTTTAACACCAAACCAATCCAATCACATAGAAAGAAAAATTCTTAAAATCTGTAAGTAAATTTAGTAAAGAGATGAGTTAATATTGGAGTATCTCAACAATTTGTCTTGCACTTAGCTTTTTAGCTTGACAAACTTAGTTAATTACAATTAGTTTTGGTTACTTTGAGTTTTCTAACTGAATTATGTTGTAATCCTTAAGCTTGTAGCATGTGTAACTGATTGAACTTCTGCACTATAAATATACATTGGTGCAATCTCTTTGTAATCAAGAAATAAAATAATCAAATGAAAGAAAATGAGTTTCTATGTTTCTCTATGTAGTTTCTGAATATTTGCTTCGAATTAAATGCATTGTTTAATTTATAGTGTCGTTGGTGGTCCTATCTTTGAACAAGATCATATTGATTCAATTCTTGAAGGTCTTTCTGAGGAATATAATTCCTTCGTTGTGATGATTTACGGCAAAATCGATCATCCATTTGTGAGTAATATTGAAGCATTACTGTTGATGCTAGAAGCACAATTTGAGAAATTTCGCCAAGAATTGGCAACTCGATTCCCTTGTGCTAAAGTTTCTCAAACCACTACTCTTCCAATTAACCTCATCTTGGGTCAAAATCCCGATTATGCAGATTTAGGGTTTACTTCATATGGTTCTTTTCCCAAGTTTACTCGTGCAAGGGGACAAGGACGTGATAATTGTAACACTCCGAGTTTAAAACACAGCGCGAGTGTATTTTTTTTTTTTTAAAACGAATACATAAATAAAAGGGTTTTCAGAATTAATTCCAAGGGAATTAAAATCAATTCAAATTAAATATCATTCGACATCGTAATCCAAAATAGTAAGGTAATTAAACAACAACATCACGATTAATCGAATGAGATTTTTTTGGGAAATTAATCTTTATAATATACTAAAATAAAGATACATCAAAACTGGATTCTCAATCCATCAAAATATTTATCAGAGTGCGGAAGAGTTTTACAATAATTCCCAAAATAAATATTTACAACCATTGAGCTCAAAAACCCTATACATAAGTCTAAACTGATCATACACTAAGCTACAGTAGCTCGGTTTCCACCGTATCATCCACAAGTCTTATCTTCACCCAGCTGCTCATCCCTTTGCGTAGCCCACAAAGTAATGATCAAGGGAAATTAACGACGTTCCCTGTCGTTAGTGTGACCATCAGGGGTACGGGTTTGAATCTCATCTGAGGGCAAAGCCCAATTTTCCACAATAATTGTAAAGGGTCACCAACCAAAATTAACAATTACCACATAACATTTATATCAGCAATCACAAACATATTCATGGCATATCATATAACAATGATGATAAATAAGGATGCTCAATTTTGAAATACATGACATTCGTACTTTTCAAAACAGCAACCAAATAAATATGAAAATTATGTTGTAAGCACAAACATCAAATCAGCAGTCACACCAATTCATCAAAAATTCCAGAATCTATAAAGTACTTACACACAATTTTCAAACATCACATACCCAAAACGTGATCCACCGATCAATCACCCAATGCAATATGTATATGCTCATATATACAATTTTCTTGGAATTACCAAGGTGCAGTCGCTCAACAGACCAGCACAATTTAACGGCCCTCAAGACCAGGGTGCAATCGCTCAACAGATCAGCACCAGTGCAGACGCTCAACAGTCCAGCACTCGTGCAGTCGCTCAACAGACCAGCACGTTTGACATAAACCAAGGTACAATCGCTCAACAGATCAATACCTAGTGCAGTCGCTCAACAGACCAGCACTCGTGCAATCGCTCAACAGATCAGCACGTGGCTGCGCATTTCAGGGTACAGACGCTCAACAGTCCAGTACCAGTGCAGTCGCTCAACAGACCAGCACTTATATACCAAGGTACAATCGCTCAACAGATCAGTACCTAGTGCAGACGCTCAACAGTCCAGCACTCGTGCAATCGCTCAACAGATCATCACGTGGTTGCGCATTACTCTGTGGCCCATCGCGGGTACCACTTGACTATGCAATGCATGAATATGCAGTGTTTCACTTATCTGGAAACAGTATGCAAAATCAGGAAATTCATGCCTTTCAATCATATTTAAAATAACTCAGCACAGTCAAAATTATCATCATCACAAACATGACCAAACAGCCAAGTAATCATCAACATTTGAAATGTTTTCCCAACCTCTTGAAAATTTCAAACACAGTGTTAAAAACTGAATTTTCTGGAATTTACGAATCTGTATTCGAATACATAAGCCAAAAACAGAACCAGAATGATCAGCCTCAGAACATCAGAAACCGAACCAGAATGAGGATCATCAGAAGCAAAACAGAATGATTCACACCAGAATCATCAGAAGCAGAAACAACAGCATGATTCATACCAGAATCATTAGAAACAACACAGAATGATTCATCCAGAATCATCAGAAACAACACAGAATGATTCATCCAGAATCATCAAAAACAACATAGAATGATGTTGGAACCAAGTTGGTTCTAAATAATCTGGATTTTGATGTGTACAAATACACTTGATGGAATCTTATTTTGAACTTGAATTACTACAGTAAAAACCATGAGAAGATGAATGTATCAGAGGATACATTCTGAATTTACAGAAGATGCATTTCTGGAATTATCAGAAGATAAATCAGAATGTCCAAAACCGACCAGAAGATAACTTTGGAGGCTTATATCAAACAGAAACAAAATCAGAAGAACATCTGAAAAACACCAGAGGGAAGCCTGCCATAATATGAATTGCTCCAAGCAAGAATGATTCAAATATCAAAAGCAATCAAGAAGTTATACTGACCAGAACATAGCCTGGCAGTGTAATTTCAACATAGTCCAGACTTGTCCAGAAGTGACCAGAAGATATCTTTGATGGACTATATCAAAGGGAATAAATATCAGAAGATTCTTTGGACCATACTAATGTGAAGCCTGCCATGTGTAGAGTTGTTCCAGGCCATAAGTTGTCAAAAGCAAGAAGTAATCCATGAGATAATTTGACCAGAACATGGCATGACAGTCGAATTTTGAATAACCCAAACTTCGCCCAGACTTCATCCAGAATTGATCAGAAGAAACACAGAATGATTCATGCCAGAATCACCAGAAGCAGAAAACATGATGATTATCAGAATCATCAGAAGCAGGAAACATGATGATTATCAGAATCATCAGAAGCAGAAAACATGATGATTATCAGAATCATCAGAAGCAGAAAAAATGATGATTATCAGAATCATCAGAAGCAGAAAACATGATGATTATCAGGATCATCAAAAACAGAACCAGAATCACAATGATTAATACCAGAATCAGAAAACAGAACCAGAATCAGAATGATTAACATCAGAATCAGAAAACAGAAATCCTTCCTCTGTATTCGACTACAGGGGCTCGTAGTCAAATACAAGTTTGAAAACTTGAGTAAAACAGAACTTTGACAGGTTGTATTCGAATACACTCATGTTGTATTCGAATACACCTTCGAAAACAGTAAAATTTTCCTAAGACTTCAACACATTTCAAACTGTTTTCTTTTGAAAAACCAACCTAACACTAGAATCATAATTATCCCTCTTTAGAAACCTCAAAACTCAGAACATTTTCATTAAACAACAACAACAAATTTTTCAGAAATAACACTTCCACCATTTTAAATCCCTTTTCTTTTGAAACCATCATCAACACCAGATTATTTAACAAAACACAGCAAAAACACAGAATCACTAAAACCAGAAAGTCAACCACAAAACAGTCCCACACAAACTAACTCAAGCATTTGGATCATCTCCAATACAACACCAACCAAGTCATCATTCAAACACAACAGAATGATTTCTTACTCAACACAACAAACAATACATCATCAACAAAGCAACACAATAAGTTCCTTCACTGAAAACAGCAGGAACATCAAAACAGTTTGATTTCCAAAACATAACACAATGTTTTTCACAACCTAACTCAATAATCATTCATCACACATGCATTTACAGCCCTAAATGCAAATCTAGAAAGTTGGAAGGTGCCCTTACCTGAGTTACGTTCCCTTAACTCGTACGCTTCTGCGACAAAAGTCGACGATACTCCCGTTTCGCGTTCGCCGCTACGAAAGTTAGTTCTTTAGCTCCGCAACGATCAGAGGAATGACTTTCGTACTCGAAACTTTCTGATTCGACACTCAGATTTTCAAGAAAATGGCTTTTGATTAAACTGTTTTTCTTCACCAACACTCAGAAATATCAAAAGAAGAAGAAAATGATAAAGTAGAACTGGCGCCGTAGAGGAAAGAAGAAAGAGTTTCTCACTTAAATATCCACATAAATGCTGACTGACACAGCAGAGGAAAAGGAGGAATTGTTTCTTTCCTCACAAATATCTACGCTACCTCACCCAACTCTTATATTAAAATAACTTTTGATCCTCCAGCACTTAATCCATCTCGTCGAAATTAGCAGAGAATATCTTAATTAACGGCCCGATAATTTAATTACTCGAAATTAAATTAATTCATCCATTATCCAATAATTTTAATTCCACCTCCAAAACAAATACATATATATATATATATATATATTTACACAAAACATATATATATATATATATATATATTGAATATTTTACAAATATTCCCAAATACACTTAAAATTAAATCTGAATTTGATTTTAAAATTAAGGGTCTTACAGTAATCTTCCTACATGTCACTTGTGAAATACATATGGGCATGATGCTTACCATTCATGGCATCGATTTGATCAAGGTTTCACCCTTAACTCGACGCACGTGCAACAACCATCCTTCATTTCCACCCCATTTGGAAGTCATTAGAGCTAGTTTTGGATATTGAACTTGAAGAAAAAGAGCTAGAACTGATTGTTGTGGCAAACCATGTGACATCTGTTGTTGTAATTTGTATTTCTACTCTCTCGTTTGATTCTTGCTGTAACACTATTTCCATTTCTAAAATCATTATGAGTTAAATCTTCATTAGTTAAGGAACAATACTTTTGTAAGTAAGGTTTATGAGTTAATATGTTTATGGCATGTTTAACATTTATTTAATCAAGCTAATTTATTGTTTTTAAATTTGAACACCTTTGATTTAATGCTAGTCTTTAAACTTGAAAAAGGGAAAAAAATGAATTTTCTTGTTTAATGTGGATTAAGTTAAGATGCTTGGACTAGTAGTTGACATTAAATAATTAGGAATAGTATTTAAGTCCATAGAACAAAAGAGAAACTATAAATTATAGTATGGTAAGACGTGAAAATGAACCTTAGGAATGATATTAGCGCATTTGAAAACCATGATGAATGAGTTGGAAAATCTCTTAGGTCACTATGTTCATAATGATATACGTGTTCGTGCCATATTGTATTTTCATAAACTGAACTTGCAACATAGTTGATTCCTTAACTATTTACTAAACTCTGAATTTAGATTATCTTCCATTATAATATTTACTTGTTTTAAACTTGAATTTACTTTTATTTGCATGAACCAAAATATTTGTGATACTTGTTACTTGGGATTTTAACTAATTAAACTAATCTATTTGAGAATATTTAGAACTTATCCACATTAATCCTCGTGGGATCGATATTCTATTTTCACTTTATTACTTGTCACAATTGTGTATTTTTGTCCACTTGCATTTTATCGCAACTAGTTTTTGGCGTGATTGTCGGAGATTGAAAGTGGTATATTATATTTTATTTTCATATTTGTTAGTTTGATTTAGTTCAGATCCTTACTTTTTTGTTTGTTTGTGTTGTTAAAAATTGTTATATTATTTTTTTTAGTGTTTTAGGTTTGTTGTTATTGTTAGTACTTATGTTTTTGTTGTTTTGTGAAAAAGAAAGTCCACATCGATTATGGAACAATGTTATTTTGACTTTGTGCAAGTATGAAATGTTTCAACCACAATATTTCAACTATGGTTGTTATGGAGTATCCAATGAAAGAGTTTTTAACATTGAAGATATAAAGATGATTAGTGAAAATTTTCACTGAGTTCACAAAGAAACATATTGAAAAACTTCAAGACTCATGCAAAAACATAAGGGTTTATATTAAGTCATTCATGGATGTCAAAAGAAAGAGAACTCTATGAACAAGTGGTTGAGCGAGAGGAGGTGAATGTGAAATTAGAATTTGAATAAGGTTTTTTAAAGAAGTGGAAGAAAAAGAAAGAAAAAAAGTGATGTTGAAGAAATTCCAAAGATTAGGCATGTAGAGATTCATGTGACAATTGAGACTAAATCCTTGACATTCCAAGTGAAAAATCCTCCTCAAGATGATATATATGTGCTTCAAGAGAGGGAGAAATCATGTCCCAGAGATCTAGTTGTGGGGGTATGAGAACCCTTGTTTCCCAATGCCAAGTTCATGGAATTTCTACTCAAAAAGGAAGGAAAAAGGAGGATGACATATTTTTCTTGTCATATTATCCACCCTAACTTGGATATTGAAGTGTCAAGCTAATGACTATAAAGAAGCGCTTTTGAGAGACAACCCACAATAAATGGGATGTTTACATCCTTAATTTTCATTTTATGTTAGTATGTATTATGCTTGAACTGTTTGTGCATGAAGCTGAGGTTGCAGCATCAGTTTTTAGCAGAATTGGAAAAATTGTTAAGGAGATGTAATATTATTGTTACTTGTTGAGCACCTGAACTTGCAGAAAATGAAGCACTACTTGACACAACAACAACACTTGAGTCTGCTACAACACATGAGCAATCTACAACAACAACTGAAATTTTGTAACTCTTGAAAATGTTGCAACAGCCCCATCAACAAAGTATAAAGGATTGTTGTAACAGGGCAGTTTCCTTTACTTTTTGTTTTCCACTTACAATTTCAAGTTGTAGTTAATTTAGTTGAAGTCTTTGCATTTTATGTTAGCTGTTGTTGCACCACGCCATTTGTTTACATTGTAGTATGAGTAGTGGCAACACTACCTAAGCAACAAGTTGGAGGAGTGGATGACTTTGACTTGTTTTAGTTATAGGAAATAGTTGTTTTTGGTTGTGCTTTATCTGAATAGACCTTGATAAGAAACTTTTGTTGGACCTTAAATTTGAACTCTTGAAACTTTGCATATTGAGAATCCTCAATAATTTTTCCACTTTTAGTTCTACTCTTTGTGAAAAGGTTGAAGGTACTTTGGTATAGATTAAGACTTAAGCAATTAAGACAAATTTAAATTGAATTGAGCCTTTAGCATAAGATATAACAAGTATAAATAATTTATGATATGGAAAAATGCGGCAACTAAGTCATATATATAAAAAAAAGAATAGTCATTTCACTAACTAGTAATTTGGTGGTCTTCCCACCATCACTCATGTCAAAAGGTGGAGTGATAAAAAAATGTTTTACTAAGTAGTAATTGGGTGGTCTTCCCACCATCACTTATGTCTAAAGGTCGAGTAATAAAAAAAACAAGAATATTGAAAAAAAATGACCAAGTTGTTTGATATATAAATGAAAAATTAAAAACATCCAATAGAAAAATAAAACCTTGTATTTTTATCAATACCCAAGAAAGTCACTTATCTAGACCTGATCTCTTTAACCACCCTATGGCCCATAGAATCAAGACTAGTTCTTAAGCTTAAGGCTTTCATTCATCATGTGGAACCACATTTTGTCAAACAGGCTTAAGTCGACCCTCAATGGTTAATTACAATGAAGGCTAAATATCAAACTTTATTTGATAACAAGACTTTGAGTCTTGTTCCCCTACACTTTCATAAGATGGCAGTGGATTGTAAATGATTTTTTAGAATAAAAGAGAACCCTAATGGTACCATAAATACATATAAAGCGTGTTTGGTGGCCAAAGGTTACCATCAAACATAAGGTTTTGATTTCAATCAAACTTTTTCATCTGTTATTAAACTTGTAACTATTCACATTATTCTTACTTTGGCTTGACTTTTTCAGTGGGAAATTCATCAAATTGATATAAACAATGTATTTCTCAATGGCATTTCACATGAGGATGTTTATATGACACAACCCACATGTTTGGAATTCAACTAACAAATATCTTGTGTGCAAATTGCACAAATCACTCGATAGTCTAAAACAGACACCTAGGGCATGGTTTGAAAGATTCATTGTAGCTCTGTTACAGTTTGACTTCACAACAAGTAAATGTGATCCTTCCTTATTTCGCTAGACTATTGGTAAATGCACATTGTATGTCATTGTCTATGTTGATGACATCCTCAGCACGAGCTTCTCTCCTACTTTGATTTTAGATCTCATTGGCAAGTTAAATCAGTCATTTGCTCTTAAGAAATTGGATGAATTTGATTATTTTCTTGGTGTGGAAGTTTCAAATCTTCCCAATGGTTGTCTTTTTCTTCATCAGTCTAAATACATCAGGGATCTATTAATCAAGGCCAACATGATTTATTCCAAAAGCATATTTTCTTCTATGGTGGCTAATCGCAAGTTGGGTAAGTTTGGTTCTGACACATTACCAGATCTTCATCTATATCGTTCTATTGTGGGAGAATTACAATATGCTACCCGTACTCGTCTTGAAATATCCTTCAATGTCAACAAAGTGTGTTAGTTCATGAGTAATCCTCTTGACACTCGTTGGTGCGCAGTGAAACGTATTGTGCACTATTTGAAAGGTTATTATGATTTGGGTTTTATAATAGCTCATTCGTTATCGTTACCAACACTGTTAATCATGACCTTCTTGCCCCCTTTCCTCTCCGTAGGAAATAACAAATATCGAGTTTTTGTCTTTCATGAGAATCGAACTCGATACCTAGGGGATAAGTACCATTGTCCATTCCTTCCCACTACCAATTGCGTTGTGCACTATATGAAAGATTCTTTTGATTTGGGTTTTGTAACAACCCAACCCTTACCGTTACCAACACTGTTAATCACGACATTCTTGCCCCCATTTCCTCTCCGTAGGAAGTAACAACTCAATTGGTAGTGAGAATGAATGGACAATGATACTTATCTCCTAGGTACCGGGTTCGATTCCCATAGAAGACAAAAATTCACAATTCCCACGAGGTGGAAGGGGGCGAGAAGGTCATGATTAATAGTGACAATAAAGACAAAGGTTGGGCTGTTACAAGTTTACTCCTTCAGCCTGGACCAACATCAACTCCTTTTTCCCTTAGGGCTTATTGTGATGCATATTGGGCGACAAATCTTGATGATCATCGTTCCACTTCATGATCTTGCATTTTCTTTGTTCCTAATTTAGTATCTTGAGGATCTAAAAAACATACGTTGGTGGCACAATCAAGTACAAAGGCCGAATACAGGAGCATGACCAACATTACTGCAAAATTATTATGGATTCAATCTATCCTTGATGAGCTTCATGTCCAATTTCATATTCCAACAATTTTATACGACAACCTGAGCGCTCTCATGCTCAATCAGAACCCTATTCTTCACTTCGTACCAAGCATATGGAGCTAGATATATATTTTGTTCATGAGCGAGCTACTATTCACCAATTTTTTGATTTCTCATATTTCTACATATGACCAGTTAGCTGATGGCTTCACCAAACCATTATCATCCACTAGATTTGACTATCTTCAAACCAAGCTCAAGGTTATTAATCCCATTTGATCTTGAGGAGGGGGATTATTGGTGTAACACCCTAAATCCCAAAACAACATATAAAATAATTTATACTAGATTTTTTTTAATTTAATTCGCAACGGATAAAGAAAATATGTTTTTAAGAAAATAAGAATTTTTATAACTAATTTATGATATCACGTTCCTCTAAATACACGTAAAAATTTAACTTTATTCCTTAATTAAAACAATGCAATTTCAATGAACTTGACTTAACTATAATTTCTTGACTTAATTCCAAAAACTTACTAGTACTTATAAGGTTTTCATACAAAAGGTCTTTTCTAATTAAACAAGTGAAAGTGAAATATAAATTACAACCCTTAATTCCCGGTATCACCTATCAGAGCGGAGTTTCTCCCAAATTTGAACTTCAAGACTCATTAACCTGTAATAACTGCGATTTCGCAAACGCAGGACCAAGCCAGACGAACACAAACAACGAAGGAGGTGAGTTTTGAAATCATGTTTATAGTATAATATAAGTAAGAAGAAAACGCAATCAATCATAATAAACCGTATCATTATACAAACATTCTTCAAGAAAAGAAACATCACATTATAAAGTCAAAATCACTAACGAGAAACCAATATATTTCACTATAACATCAAATCATCTAAAAGAAATTATTATCGCACACGGTACATATTAATCACAACAAAACAATCACAAGAAGATGCAATGCTATGCATGAGCTTAGACTCTACTTCACAATGTGGTACCATTCTAACTCTGAAGTACTTGGTTAGGAGACTTGATACTATGCCACCATCCCGGTGGGCGGACAATTCGAATTGGCCATGTCCTCATAGATTCGCTCAACTCAACCCGAGACACATATACGCGACAGTCGAGGTAAACGTGTGTTGCATGGTAGCTCCTGACATTTGGAGTGCTACCTCCAAATCACCTAGGAATTCCCCACCTGAATACCTCCAAGGTCTAACAATCTTGCCCTAAGGCTCAACAGCAGACCGCCACGATCAGACTCATTCAGTTGTACTTCCCCGGAATCACTAGGCTTGTCAGGCCCTACCTATATGGTGACAAAATAATCTCCACTTCAAAAATTCTCAATATTTATTTTCTCCCCTCGTTGGCCTATGATACTCCATTAAGACCATAGTCTCAAACACAAATTGGAATCATCACCATTTCATCAATTATGGGGTTACTTCAATATCCTTATCACAAATTTATAACATCACAATTATTAATCATACATCATCATCATCACATAAACTCATCACAATGCATCCATATTTTATTATCAGATCACAAAACTCATCTAATCAAACATACATAAAATTCATTCGACATCCAATATCACAGTAGTATCAAATATCACACATTTAACGAAAATAAATCAAATATCACGATAATATCAAATAACACACATTTAACAAAATTAAGTCAATCAACACCTCATAAATACTTCTATTCCAAATTTTAATCTCACAATTTCTATATTTTCACATTAATCAATTTATCACTCAAAGGGCTACTGCTGTACGTAGCAAGCCCCATATGAATCGTTGGAAAATACGGTTTTCCCGTTCATCTCAAAATATATTATACTCATAAATTCAAACGCTCTTTCACCCCTTACCTTATTTCGACGCTTTCACACAGGAATACAATTCCACGAGCAAACAACATTTGTCCTCTGACTCTTTGTCCTTCAAACGATCTAACTCGACAGTTTATGGGTAGACGTCAAAAATAAATTATGAAAAGACACTCTAAAAACTAATTTCGAAATTCAGTCAATAAAGCTTACCATAAATCAGAAAATCAACCAGTGGATAATATAGCCACTTTTCACACGATCGTTTTGGCGTTAGTTTCTCTCAAATCAGACTTACGGTGAAGAAGAACGGTGCAAAATAACGAATTCCATAAACGGAGAAATCGGGTATTTTAGAGACAAATTGGGATGATTAAAAATCTGGGAAAGTAAGTTTAATTGACTAACTAAATGAGTGAAACAACATACTGAAATTTGGACGAAAACAGAGAAAGTTTTCTGGAACAGTTATCGACCACCGGTGCCAAATGATAAGCTTGTTGTTAGTATCATCCTCTTGCTTTTACGGCGGCTGATGCAGAACTCCCTTTCTTATTCTTTTATTCTATTTCATTAATACAATTAGTGATTTAAATCATTTATACACATGGCCAAACCCATTAGTCTCTTTATTTATTTATTTTTTTTACTATTACTATTACTATTACTATTTTTATTTTATTTATTTATTTATTTTTAAAACACAATTTTATTAATAAAACATTACTAATAAGCACTATAATAATACTTATTTTTCCAAATACTCAAATTAAAATATTATCATCATTAGTGAATAGTCGAAATTATAAAATAAATAAATATAACATCTACATTTTATATTAATTATTAAATTATAATAAATATATATAAAATCACAATGTCATAACAAGTATATAAAAATAAAGTAAATCAAACATAATATCACTACTATCCCAAGATATTTATTTATAAAATAAATAACTAAAAATAGAAAATAGTTCTAAATAATTGAAATATAACTACGTGGATACTTAACATCAGTCAAACGCACAAAAATAAAAATAATAATAACATTAGTTGGGTACGCGTATATACACGTAAAATCACATAAAATCTTATTTTTTAAAATATTACACTAAAATACAATTACTTTTAGAAAAACATATAAAATAATAAAATAAAATATTTATTATTTATATCACTTATTTAATATAATATAATATATATCAAACTAACACGTCATAGAAAACATCCATATAATAGAAATTAATCACAAAATCTATCAACATATATTCTAAAATAATATTAATATCAAATTAATTATTTAAAATCTTATTTCATTAATAAAATAGTTTATTATAAAAATTGGGGTGTTACAATTGGAGTATCTCAATACTTTGCCTTACACTTAGATATTTTAGATATCTAGCTTGGCAAACTTAGTTAATTACAATTAGTTTTTGTTAGTTTTGGTTTTCAATCAAAATTTTATTGTAACCCTTAAGGGTGAAGCATGTGTATCTGATTGGACTTCTACGGTATAAATATATATTGGTGTAGTCTCTTTGTAATCAATAAATAAAATAATCAAACGAAAGAAATTGAATTTCTATGAATTTCTTTGTGTAGTTTCTCATTAGTTAAACATGATAAAATGGAGATAAAAAATCTCACAAAAGAAAAATGAAGTTACAAATTTTATTTATGGGAAAACTTGAAAAGTTGGAGAAGAACCACACGTGTTTCTTCTATACAATTTGAAATCTTGTTTGGATAATAAATTTGGAGAATTTTTAAAAGAAATGAGTTTCATGAACTATTTTGTCAAAGCAAAATTTAAATTTTTTCAAATATCACCTAAAATCTAAGAATTTCAAATTCTATCTTTAGTTTTATAATACACAAATCATGAAATGGTCCCTATAGTTTTTTAAATTTACAATTTTGACCTTATATGTTTCATATTTTGTATATTAATCCCTATATTTTTTATTTTCAAAATTTGAAAATTGGCCCCTAAAAATTTTCAATTTCTGTAAATTGGTCTTTAGAAATTTACAAAATAGTCCCTAAACTTTTCCAAACTTTTAGTTTTGGCCCAAATTTTTTAAATTTATCAAAAATAATCAAATTTTAAAAGAACAATTCATTTATCCGAACAACAAAATTTGAAAATTAAATGAATTCAATTGAAACATTTAAATTATCCATAATTCTAATTTATCTAAAATTTCCAAATACCCCATTCAAACACTCTCTAATTAAAGAAAAATATTAAAGGAATTAAATAAAAAATGAAGGGGCCAAGAACTAATTAGACCTAACACCACCGCAAGCCATAATGAAGATTGAGCAAGCCAAGTTTGGAGAGGAGTGCAGAAAAAGGAGCAAGTTGAAGAGCTTTTGTAAAGCAGTCACCAACTTGTTCTTTTGATGGTATGAGAAGAAGATAGAGCATTCTAGATTGGACTAACGACATCACAGTCTATTTCAATGTGTTTGGTGCACACATGAAATACCTGATTTGTTGACTAACACAGTATAAACTAACTTTGAGAGAATGTTGGACAACAACATCTTGAAGAATGTACAGCAGCCACTGTGCCTCATATGAAGCAGTGGCCAGAACTATGTGCTCAGCTTCTGAAGAGGAACGCCACATTGTGACTTGTTTCTTGCTTTTTCAAGATACCAATGAATTGCCAAGAAGAAAATAGAAGCTGGTAGTTGATAGACATGACCCGAGTCTGAATCAAAATATCCGAAGAAGTTGGAAAAAATGCCAAACTAGAGAAAATTATTGACCTAATTGATTTGTTTACTTTTTTATATGAGTGAAAAATCTTAAATGGGTTTCAATTTGAAACAAAGATAATAATGAAAATTGATTGGTTTTATGCTAATTTGAAGAGAAAAACAGAGCAGGATGGACATTGCGTAGTGCGTCTAGGCATTTTTAGCAATGGTTGTTCAATTGTTGTTTTTGTGTCACAATAGGTTGAAAATAGACTTTGAATTGGAGACATTTTTTATTTTATTGGAAGTTAATTTTGTTGGAAAATTTTCTTAAAGTAGTGCAAACTGTGTTCTGTAAACCATTTATGATTCATCAGTGTTGTGTTTTTTGGTCTGTGGTTTTTGAGGATTCCATTCTTTCGTGAACCACGACTCACCTAAGATTTAAAAAAAAAACACTAAAAAAATATATAATTATATAAAAGTTATTCAAAGCACGAAATGTATCAAAAATAACTCAATAATTACATAAAGTGTTCCACGATTTAAAAACTTAAGCGCACTACAATGTATAAAGAAAACATGGCGAGATGAGCTAGAGATAAATTACATATTAGCACCAAAGTATGTCATCGGATTTTGCCACCATAGATTGAAATCTTAATTAAAACCTTTTATTTTAGTTTTGGTCCACCACTAAGAAAGTATTTGCATGTCTAATAAATTTTTTGATCCTATGTTGCCTTGTTTAAATACCATCTTATTATGAACCTTTTATATAGCTCAAATACTTGCAAATCAAATGACTTTAAACTTTTGTGGTATTTTCTTGTCACAAAAAACTAATTCTTCAAATTGTCTAAGATGTTGAGAAGCCTCTATTTAAAAAGCATTTTTAAACTCTAGTCATACCAAAATATATGTCCAAATCCTTTCAAAAATAGGACAATCAAAGAATAAATTGAATAGATTCTATTTGATCACACTCTCTGACACACATAATTGATTGTTGTTTCAGCATTTCTCAATTATCATAAATATATTGTTTAAGAGTTTAAAAAAAAAAAGACCACTTTATTTCAAATAATATCATATAAAAAATATCCACCATATTTGATTTATGCCTCAACAAATAATAAGCCGCTTTCACTGAATAAACATCTTTCATAAATATGTTTCCATATCCACTATTAGATACATGGAGCCTTAAATTCATCTACTAGGATTACAAACTGACTCATCATGTTAATTTAGGCATTGAGTAGCACCGACAAAAGAACTTACATCCCAAGGTATACAATCCCTTAATGTACAATGTGTGCAATTAAGCAAATATTATGCATGTAATAAGTTCACATCTTACCTAATGGATGTAAATAACATGCTTCGAGAAAAAAATAATAATAATGGGGACCATATAAAATATGTCACATTCTAATTGGAGTCAAATATAAAAACAACCTAGAACAAAAGGTTATGGTTATGACGTGTGAGAGATATAATTTAGAGCAACGTGAAGAGTGAATGAGGCAATGACATATGAATGAATGATGAAGAGGAGCCATGAAAGTCTCATACAAACATATACTACTGTTGGGTTTGTCAAAGCTAAGTTAATTTCCTTTCTCGCACAAGAACAACAAAATGGCAAACTTATCTTTGTCTTTCCCACATTCAAGTCCCACCTATACATATAAACTTGTGCACGAGCTACATGACTCTTTCCTGTACTTGTTTGGCCCATGTCATTCAATCCATGTCATGTGTTAGATCGAATCCAAAGCATCTATATATCTCTAGAGCTTCTTTTTATATCTAACGTGTTTCTAAACAATCACTCTTGATCTTGTATTAAAGTCTAACAAAAAGAAAAATAATTGAAAAAAAATTAAATTATTTAAAATTGATTCAATAAAAACAATTGATTATAATGAAAATATATGATATATTTTATTTATTGACCATAATCAAACTAATTTGTTTAACTAACTTGTAATTAATACTAACCATTTATATGTCCATGTAACCAACTTATAACAATATCTGACACATGAATTTTAGAAGTATACTTTTCAACAAGAAAATTTTATTTTTGTCAAAAGTATAATTATGAACGACATAAGTCATGCAACGAAGATATCATTAAACTATCTTCTTGTCTACCTTCAAAAAGTTGTTGCTTTGCTTTCTCACTCAATGAATGTGTGTTTGCTTTCACTTAATATAAACATGTCCTTTTATATTATTAAAATTATTAATTTTATGTTTATAAGTATTAGTTTAATTAATAAATATCAATATTATTAGATTAAATATTTTGTTTCAAAATAAAAAATTTAGAAATTCACAATTATGTATTTATCATCTCTTCTACAGATAATTTTTTTTACTAGTTTTAAAATTAAAAAAAAAAAAAAAACTTCAAAAATCTATAGTTACTACTAGCTACTACCCTCGAGGAAGAAAAGGTTAGGGAAACTCACATCGGAACATTTACCTGAACTTATGGCATCCCAATCTGAATATGAGCATTGATGGGATGGGTGGAACAGTGAATGAAAGAATTCAGGTTGATTGATAATATAAATATTAGGGCTATGTCCAATCAAAGATATATGGGCTACCATTACCAACTAGCCCTTTATACTTCGGCCCATTAATGTTGTCTTTTTTGTCCAAGGTAAAAAAGTAGTACAACATTCACGTGCTGCTTCAATTCCTCATCAGACACAATAAATAGTCCCATATTTCTCCCACTTTTTCTCCAGACATTCAGAATTTCGCCATCTATATATACCATCACGGTACTTATTGCAAAAGTTTCCACCCAATTCAATTTTAACCAAACAAAATATTACTACTAACTTTTTAAAGGATCAAATTCCATTCCACCAGATATACAATACAACCGGTTTAACTTTTGGATCATGATTCATTTGATTGAATTATAGTTAAATTAAAAGATTACTTATAAAATGGTTGATTGCAATTTTGATATCCATATTTTATTCAATTGAGGTTGAGGTTATTTGATATGCAGTCGGTATAAAAAATTTTATACGGTTAAGGACTAACGTATCACAATCATTTATAAGAATGACTTTAAATATAATTTTAGTGAAAGTTAAATATTTTTACCGATCAAGTCTGGTAAAAACTCTTTATATTTTGTATATAAATTAAATTCTTGATGGTTTATAACATTTTTAAATATGAGATTTTGAATCTTCCAATGTCTTTAATTGTTTGATGTTCTTTCACTTGTGAATTTTAGATAGAAATTTTGTGATGTGACAAGTGATATGATAATTTGCAAAACTTTTATCAGCATTTTAAACAAAGATGAGAAAGAAAAAAAAACATGTTCTATAAATTGCTTGATAATAAGTCAAATTGAGTCAAAATATAGTTATACTTTATATCACTTTTCCCCTCGTTATATCATTTGTTCACTATGTAATAAAAAATATATCATTTATTCACTTGTCACGACATCCACTTTTTGCCCCAAATTTTATGGGTGGAATAAATGCCAAAGATTAAAAAATTCGAACACCAAACTTACATATTTTAAAATAAAAAGTGACCAAAATTCTAAATTAGATAAAATAAAAGGTTCAAAATTATAATTAAGCATTTAAAAATAAATCAGTAGTAGAAAATCATTTTTTTTTTGTAAAAATAAAAAAAACAGTTTGAACTAATTATGGTTTAATTGGGCTCGACTCGGTTCCCATAGACTTTCAATGGATTGGTTCCTAATTCAATCAAATGAATTCTCAAATTCAATCTAAATTCTAAAAACTCAAAAAAACAATAATTAAGAAAATATATGTAATTAATTATATTCATATATTTTTTATTATAAATACGCAAAACTATAATGTTATTAAATAATGGAAAATTTATAAATTGAATTATTTGGTTTTGACAAAAACTAAATAGACACCATAATTGTAAGGTAAAATTAATATAAAATTGAAGTGAGCATAAAAAAGAGTATATATTGAGTAAATATAGTACTTTTTTATGTAAATAATAAAACTACATGTACGTGTATAATAATAAAGTGGGCAATAGTGAGTAAAAAAAATAAATAAAATGACCAATATAAACTGGAATGTGATAAAGAACTTGATAATTTTTTTTTTTATGACTGAAAAGAAGTTGAGAAGTAGCTTGATATAAAGTGTTCGCTACAATATTAGTACATAATTTGTACTCTATTTTAAAGAATTGGACTATATATTTATTTTGTTTACAAATTGACATTGTATGTTCACTTATACTATTATGTTATTTTTTGTAAAAATGAATCTTTGTCTGGTTTTTTATCACACAGTTAAAAGAGATGTATAATTAGAAGAAAGAATGAGAAAGATGGATGGATTATTGTTTATCCATTGTTAAAAGTGATGAATTACTATTTACTATTACACTTGATTGCACACTGAGTAGTACTATCGCAATCCCTTAAATTGGAAAGAGGGACACACGCCTCCCCTTTTACAGTTCTCCATGTCTACTTACTCTGTTCATACTATCACTCACTTTCCATTTATTATATATATACTTTTTTTCTCTCTTTTCTCTTTCTCCAATCCAAACAAAACTAACTGTACACTTTCACTTTTGCATATGTGTGCTGTTAATCGTCACAGATAGTAAATGCATGCTGGCACTTGAGTTATTATTATATTATATTATATACTCTGCATTAATTGGAGTAAAGAATAAATATGGTCAAGGAAATTGCACTCTTATATGCCTGTGTAATTGTCATCGGTAGATCAAAATGCAAGTGATGAAAAACTGCTACTATCATGTAGGTGTTGATAGAGTGAAAATTGTTGCAAATGTAGACTCTTAAACCTATGATAATGTTACCAGTCACACATAAATTAAAACGCTTAATGTGATACTTAAATTATAAAGCTCTCTCACTTATGAGTTGGACTCTCTTAAGGAAGTTGAGCTTATCGATTTGATTTATCATTTTTTTATTAACATTCAATAAAAGTCCTTTATTTTATCAAATTATATATTTCAATATGAAATATTCATAAGCAAAACTAAATCAAAACAAATAGATCAATTATTTTTAGTGACATTTTATATTGAATAAAATACTAATATTAAAATTCAATTGCAAAAATGAGATGCTGCGTCAAAATACCTATTTACCTGTATAAAACTAATAATAGAAGTGGTATTTTTAAATCTATAGTCCTTCATTGGTTATATATATATATATAATAGTGTATATATGCACTAATCATGTAATCCCAACATCAAGTGCACATGAGCATGCAAACTCATCATCATTTGAACTCATTCTCTTCCTGTTGTGGGAGTAGTGAGAGTGGGTGCAGCAGCTTAGTAGAAGATGAAGATTCCATTTTCCTTTCTCTTGCCCCTCCTGGCCACCAAATACCCAAACTCTCCTCTCCCCTCCAAAAAAACACTCCTACTACTATTTCCCTTCACCCACCTCAATATTGGATCCCTTCTCCTTCACAAATTCTTGTTGGTCCCACCCACTTCTCTTGCTCTGTCTGCAACAAATCCTTCAACCGTTTTAACAACATGCAGGTTAACTAATTTCCTTATATCATCTTTTTTAGACTCATCTATATGGCTCTAACTAAATGTATCTTTGGTATCACAATGATCATCTTTTTTTATACTTATATATAGTTTTTGTAAATCATGGTGACTCACACATGTAAACTCACAGTAATACCAAATATGTATTCTAACCTCACAATATTTTCTTTCATGAATGATATTATATATATGATATGAACCTATTTAATGAATGTATATATATATATATATATATATATGTATGGTAGATGCATATGTGGGGACATGGATCACAATATAGGAAAGGAGCTGAATCTCTAAGAGGGTCAAACTCAAAAGCAGGATCAACTTCAATGCTGAAACTACCATGCTATTGTTGTGCTGAGGGATGCAAAAACAACATAAAGTATCCAAGGTCAAAACCATTGAAGGATTTCAGGACCCTTCAGACACACTACAAGAGGAAGCATGGAGGGAAGTCATTCGAGTGTAGGAAGTGTAGAAAAGCATTTGCCGTGAGAGGAGATTGGAGGACACATGAGAAGAATTGTGGGAAGCTTTGGTTCTGTATATGTGGTTCTGATTTTAAACATAAAAGGTCTCTTAAAGATCATGTTCGTGCTTTTGGTAATGGACATGCTCCACACACTCTTGAATCTTTCACTTTTGATGCTCTCTTGCGTGAACAAAAAGGAAATGTGGAAGATTATGAGGAACAAGAAGAAGAAGAAGAAAGTTAAGGTGAAGGTGAAGACAATAACAGTGGAGTTGTTTTTACTTTCAATTAAAAAAATATTTTATTTTTTTATTGTTGTTGTTGTTGTAATTTGTAAACTAATAGTTCTTTGGTAATGATAAGGATACTATTGCAGTAGAACTGTTTTTATTAATAATTGCTGCTGAAGACAAGTTTAGTGTAGTTATATTTAAATTACAAATATAAAAACGAAGAGAAAATAGAAAATGTAATAGATTTTGTCACATGGAAAAAAAAAGTACTAGTACTTTGGATAGATGAATTATTTTTGTGATAGAAAGAGAGTGAAAAGGAGAGTGGGAAGAGAAAGACAAATTAAACACAGTGAAATGAAAGCTAAGGTTGTAATTGCATTAAAAGTTTTCAGGCTTCAAAGTTGCTTTTTGGTATGATATAAAGAGAAAGAGAGAGTAACGTAACGAAGGTAGTGATGATGAAGAGTATTCAGTAACTGCAGAAGATGAGAGAGCAGACAAGAACAGTGAGTCACAGATTCTACTGTTGTTAAGTATGCAGAGTGAGTGAGATAGAGTGTTATGTATATATATATAAGTGATTCTGAAGTTGGAAAAGTAGTTGTGAACGCTTAGATTAAGTGTTAGTGTGAGTAAAGATGTTTGCTGTTTTTGGAGTTTCACTCAAATGGCTTTCTTTTGCCTTTTCAGAACAACTACAACACAGTCCCTAATATAACAAACATTTTCAGTCAGAATCTCTCTGTTTCTATATTTTTATTATTACAAGTATCTCACTGTTTTTTTAACCCCACCGTTGATATTCATATAATAATTAATTTTTCTTTTAGGAAATAATCAATATCAATTGATGCACAAATTGATATTCATAATAATAATAATAATAATTGTTCCCATTGAAACTTAGATTTAAAAATAAAAAACAAAATACAAGAAATAATAATATTAATCAATAATAAAAATAACAACAATATTGATGTATGTTGATGCATAATATAGTACTTTGCTCGAGGCTTTTTTGGGTTCAAGTTTTTGTACCTTTTCTTGTTTCTTCTTCTGTATTACATTGAAAGCTGAAAACGAAGCATGATTGTGGACCAAACCGGAAAGACTGCAGAAACCTAGATAACATAAATATTACCGTATGATGAAGTGAGTGTTCACAACATATTTGTATTCAGTCTTGAAATTGAGATACACTCATGTCATCTTACGTTGGTTTGGAATTTGTTGTGGATAATGAATTTTTTTTTTTTTTTTGTGATGGGTTGGACTATATTACTTATATATATTCTTTTAACTTATTTAGTCATTAAAAAAATTGATTTATATAAATTTGTTAACATGTACATGATATTTATGCAATAATTAAATTATATATTAACTTTTAATTTATTTATTTGTATTTTAAAAATAGTAAATATCACCGTAATTAATTATTAAAATAAATAACATACAATTTAATAATAATCAACATTTACCATAAAATTAAGAAAGACTAATGATTTATTTATGGATAAAGTAGCTAGTACTATTTCTTTTCAGTGCACGTCAAAGAAACACGAATTGATGGAATGCTTTCAAAGTACTCACGAAATGATGGCATGCTACTAATGTTAGTAAATTGGAGATACTCTCTCTTTTTCATTTATAAGTTTATAAGTATATAATTTATATATTTTTTCAAATAGTTTATAAGTATATAATTTATATTTTTTAAGTTTATAAGTATATAATTTATAATTTATAGTTTATAAGTATATAATTTATATTTTTCAAATAGTTTACAAGTTTACATAACTTAATTCAAATAGTTTATAAGTATATAATTTATATTTTTTTTTTCTAATTTTATTTTTATTATTGTAACAAAGAATCGCTTTTTACTTTTTAAAGTTTATTTATTATAATTTAAAATAAATAATATATTTATTTTAAAATAAATAAATAAAAATATATTAGATTGATTAATTTTAAATTAACATAAAAAAATTAATTACTACTTTTAAAATATATTAAACATTAATTTGATAAATTTTATTTTTAATTAAAAAATTTCTTTTATATTATTTTACATTTTAGAACTAATTAAACTATTCATTTACCAAACATTTTAGTTAACTTATAAACTACTAGTATCAGTTAATTTTACTAAATAGAGCCTGTAGTTTCTATCGAGAAGGTTCCAAACTTGTTAGCAGGATACTCTCAATGTGTTTTTTTCTTTTCAATTCCAAGTTCTATCATTCATCATTTTTATTGTATTTTATTTACAAAATTATTGTCAAAAAAGTATTACACGAAGTGTTAATAACAAAAGTCTTTAAATTAATAGTTACATACGTTTATTTTTCTGAAAAGAAATTGTTTTATATTAATTAAAAAATTATAATAATTTAATATTATAATTTATTAAAAGTGTGAGAGAAATAAAAGTCATGTAGGTCTTTGTCACACAACTGACATATCCTTTAATCCCTTAGTCTCGACTAAAGGGCTACTGTTTCGATTACACTAAAAAGTCCGACATCACTTGATAATAAAGAGTAAATATAGTTTATAAACTATTATCACATTTCTCAAATTATTTGTGCGAATTTTCACAAATGACAAAACCGTATTGATTCAAAGTAAACTCAAAATGGAACGATATTTCGGAGACACGGTGACGCAAACTTGAGACCCAAAAAATCGTACTCAAAAAACAAAAAACATTAATATAAAAATTAATTATTTATATTATATAAAATCTCTTTAAAGTTTCTGCCTTAGTCCTCGAGTTTCCTCTACAAGGCCCTAACTTGTAGGTTTATATTTATCCACCTCATCCAACATTAATACATATGTGTGTGTGTTGGAAGACACACTCTCATGGAAGATAAATGACAACTATTCAACTACATTGAAGATTTACAATGGATCCCGTAATACAAAATTTATTTTCCAATAATTATTCCATTTTCAAGGAACATGTTTTCATAAAGTATGTAGAGAATATTATCTTTGTATATGTGGAAGTGAAATGTTATGCGACATATTTTTTAAAAAGAAGGTTTTTTTTAAGTGAGATTTCATATTATAAATTTTTAGCATCGCTATATATATATAGAATTAAATTGTCATTTTCAAAACATAACAAATTCTTAAAATAAAGAACAAATTTAAATATATTCTAAACAAAAATATAAATTATATCAATATATCTTATTCTAAATCTTAAATATATTTAAGTACAAATCTAAATTTAAATAAAACTTTTCAAGATATTTTAAACATATTATTCTTAGCATATTTAGTTTTAGGAGAAGGGAGAGATTTTAAACGGTTTATAAATTATTTTAATCGTTTTATCTGCTCTTCCCTCCAAATCTAAGGTGGTAAAACGGGTCGACCCATATCTTCCACCTTTTAAGTAGTTTGAATTGAAGGTTTAAACTCTGAAAGTTTTACTTCATACCCCCCTCCTTTTATACTTATAACCCTACAAACATAAGGAAAAGATGTTTTTACCCTTCTATAAAGTATAAAATTTGAAAATTTTACCATTTCGTCATTTGAAGTTTTCTGGAAAAAATAAGTTTTTTTGTTCTAAGTTTTCCGGAAGTTTTTTTTTTATAATTTTTTTAAATTTTTTTTAAAATTTTTTAACTGATTTTTTTCTTGTTATTTTTTCATTTTAGTGGGCGCTGGTGTACGAGGTAGAGACGGAAGAATCATTCGACCATCACGCGAGCAAGGTACTTCATCATATATGATGTATCCTCCAGAGAGGATTCGACCGACAACGTCGACGAGGAGAAGCGGCGAATGATAGTAGAAGAAGATGACAAGGGAGACCAGGAGCATATGGTTATCCCGGAGGCTAGTGTTACTATGCATCAGCAGGAGGACCCTCTTGTAGTACATGAGTAGGAGGAGAGAGAGCATACAGAGGAGGGACATGATGGACCTCAGGGGACGCAGTATCCTGGACAACCATATGATTTGTTTGTCCTTACTTGATACGATCAGCATGTTTCAGCTAAATTATGGTTTGGTCAGGTATATTAAATTAATTATTATTTATGTTGCATTAAAAATATTTTAATTAATTATTATTTTTGTTCTATATTTTATTTTAATAACATCTATTTTCTTTGTATACAGGAGCGACCAATGCTGAAAATGGTTGTGCATGGGAAAAAGCTGCAACAATTTACGCCGCAGGTACTCCCGCGAGTCATCGAGAACTGGGTGACCTTGTCGGGATTAGCCTCATTACAACGGGGTAGTTTGAAGACGATTGACAATAACCTAATTTCCGCATTTGTGGAAAGATGCCATTCTGAGACATCGTCATTTCACATGTCATTCGGTGAAATGACGATTACTTTGGATGATGTTGGCAATCTTCTTGGATTGCTTGTCAGGGGTCAGTTTTACACTCCACCTGATGCAGATAGGGTAATGGCATGTCATCTCGCCATTACTTTATTAGGAATGTCTGCGGAAGAGATCTGGGAGGAGACCAGAAAGACCAGACGGGCGCACTACCGACTGGATTGGTTGAAGAAGGTATTCGTGAGGTAGTGCCAAGCAGAGAGATTTGATTGTGCTGCCAGGGCGTATCTGCTGAATTTAGTAGGGAGTACTATTTTCACATATAAGAGTCATACTCTTATTGATGCGAACTACCTCCCTTTATTCAGAGATTTGGACGGTACAGATGCATACGCCTGGGCTACTGGTGCACTCGTAGTCCTTTATGACTACCTCTCGGATGCCTGCTGTTATGCCACCAAACAGTTAGGTGGTTATATATTACTACTACAGGTATTAAATATTTTAATTATTTTTAAATTATTAATTTATATGTTTATCATTAATTTATTTAATTTTATTTGCAACAGTGCTGGATATACGAATATTTTCCAAATATTTGTAATAGAGGTGACCAGGGTGCTGATCTTAGATGTTTTGCTCAGATGAATAGATGGAGCTACAAACAAGGCAAGCACAAGATCCCTGAGTACAGACATATGATTGACACACTAACACCTGCTGAAGTCATATGGAGACCATGGGAGAATCATAGGGATGTCATTCCCTATGATGATATCATGCTCTACACCGGTCACCTCCGATTATGTACCACAATAGTGGCGTATATGTCAGATAGGTGTTTGAGACATTTCGGATATATCCAACATATTCCACCACAGCCATTTGCAGATCTTTCTAGATTATATGATGTAGATGTGGAATGGATGGGATATGTGACTCCTGTCACGGAGTTATATCACAGGATCCATCCAACTACATATCCATCCGAATGTCGGAAGGATATTTGGAGTGGTTCTATCGAGTGTCTCATCCACTGCTAGTGCGACCCGAAGGTGTACCTCAAGTCCCGGATTTTAGTGCACTGACCATCGCTGCAGATGCTACTAGTTCAGAGCCATCGATTCTATAGCAAATCAGTGATCTTATACAGCAGAGCTTGGAGGCACATGAAGCTCACCCAGATGATGATTTGCATTCTTATTTTTATAGAGCTTTGTATTTATCTCGTGGTCACAATAATTAGTAGACTTCTTGTTAGTTTGTTTTGTAAACATTGATATTCTAAACATTAATGTTAATTTGTTTTTATTTCATTATGTTTAGTATTATTTAATTATATTTCGTTAATTTTATATTATTTATGATGAACTATAACGAAAGTAAACTAAATAAAATACAAGATAAAATACAACGACAGAAAACTAAAATGAACTAATAACAAGTGATTTTATATATGTTTTTAAAGTATTGTAGTTCATACAAAATCAATCATCATCTAATGACATGGCATCTACGGGTTCTTTTAGTGGAACTTGTCTAACACGTGACATATTGCCTATTAAAGACCCCCAATGTTGTAGACACCTTGTATATGCTATTGCCCAAGAAGTTGCCTCATCATTGTGATATTACTTCCAACCTGATGCAATGTTTGGCATTGGAAATCCATCTTTCATCTTTAATTGCAAAATATATTGAAATAATAAATAATTTTATTATTTTTTTAAAAAAAGCATTACTTAAGAAAATAATATAATGTTACCTGAACCCAGTGACTTGCGTCGACAAAACCAATACATATGGTACGATCATTTTTTGTCGATCCTGAATGTGAACCCCTCATAGGAAAGAAAGTAATAGAAAATATCTGACCAAACGTGACGAGAATAATATTATATGTTGTCGCTATCACGTAACCCATATCAGGTATGGACATCCATTTATCTATCGGTTGAACACCTAAGCCTGTTATCTTCAACGAATCTCTAATTTCTTTAATGCGTCTTGGGAACAATCTATCATATGGACTTATATGAGAAGCAATCTCCTGGTCCAATTTATGGCGACTAAAGACCAAGATTCCTCACCGTGTCCAAGCAGTGATGCAATAGCGCGATAGCCACAATTTCCATCTGCTATCACATTAAATATGTCATCAATGTATGGTTGAATAACATCAGCAAATTGTCTCAAGAACAAATGTATTGATGATTGAGATGATTGAGATGATTGAGAGGGTTGTTTCTTTGATGAAAGAGAAGGTCTCTTCTTTGATGATTGAGATGGTTGGGAAGTAGGATCTTCACAATATGTTGCATTAGCATGCTCAAAGTAAGAAGGGTCTCGATATACATCATATCCATCCGGCTTCTTAGACTTACTCTTCTTCACCCGTCCTTTGGTTTGAACCTTTTTTCTGGTGGTGGACACGTTGAACTTGTAGTTGGAAAAGCAAGTTCACGCACCTTACTCTTCAATACCCTTTTTGAAGGTGCAAACACGAGAAGGGGGGGTTGAATTGTGTTTGACTTAACTTGTATACTTTTCTTGTTTTAATACTTTTAAAACAAAACTTAATGTATAATTAAAACTGAGTTAGCAGCGGATAAAAATAAAAATAAAAACTCACAAATTTTATACTGGTTCACCGTTAACGAGGCTACGTCCAGTCCCTTCGCCTTGAAGGATTTCACTAATTCAATCTTGAATTACAACCTTGCTACTGACCCTCCAAGTCAGTCTTCTCAATAGTCTAACAATCCTAGACTTCTTAAGGAAAACAACCTTGTCTTCAGCCAATCTGACAACCCCAGATTGTAGAAGAATTCACAACACTATGAATCTAATTGCTAAGTACCTTGCTACCCTTTCTAAATCCCTCTGTTTGTAGACTCTACTTCAACAACTTAGATACAACCCTATCTAATTGCCAAGTACCCTGCTACCTCTACTGACTCCCTCAGATTGTAGACTCTACTTCAACAACTTAGATTTGCCACAGTGGAAAGAAAATAACACGAGTACTTGCTTCTTGAAAGCTAAAACTCACAATTGACTTCTATGAAAATTTGGGTGTTTGTTGCTTTGGAAGTGTATGATTCTTTTGTGATTTTTCGATTGCTTTATTCTTCAGCATTAAGTCTCTATTTATAGTTGAACTAGAACTTCACTGATGCTTTACTTTTGCAGTATATTTAGATTAATCTGTTTTAAAAATATTCTGGAGTATTTTGCTCAGATTCTGTTTTAAGCATTTTGCTCACTGATCTGTTTTGAGCATTTTGCTCAGCTTCTGTTTTGAGCGTTTTTCTCAGATTCTTTAATTCTCATGATCAAATCTGCACCATTGGATCTTAATGCGATAGTCCACATCTGGACCAGCCTATTTCATATTTTGTGATCCTCTGATTTCGGCCATTCTTGGACCACACTTCCTAACCCTCTGATTTCGGCCACAACTGGGCCATGGTCTGATTTTCTGATCTAGACCATCACTGGACCAAATAATTATTTCTAAACCATTGATCTGGAAGTTTTTACTCTGATCTGGACAGATTCTGGACTTTGGTCTGGAACAAACTGAAATTAACTTGAACAAAAAATATTTCAGTCTGGACATTTTACCTTTAATTTTGGACCAGGTCTGGATTGATTCTGGAACTCATTTCTTTTGGTCTGGACTTAGTTCCATGTCCTGAATCATGCTATCTTATGGTCTTGGCCAAATCTGGATTGATCCTCTTGTTCTGGACTCATAAACATACCTTCTGGTCAAGTCTGGAACAAGTCTGGACTGTGTAATTTTTCACTGCCAGGCCATCTTCTGGTCAGAATAACTTCTGGAATAACATTGATATTCGACTCCTGTTTGTCTGGAACAACTCTCCTTCTGGCAGGCTTTCCAATGGTATGATCCATGTTTCATTATGATTTTTATTCCTTCTTTTATGGACCACCAAACATATCCTCTGGTGATGTTTTGACATCCTGGAACATCTTCTGGAAATTCCAGAATTCATTTTCCTTTGATATCTGCTTCTGTTTCCTTCAGTTTCTAGGGCATTTAACTTAATAATTCAAAGTACAAAATAAGTTTACATTGAGTACATTTGTAAGCATCAAAATCCTAAGTACTTAGAACCAACTTGGTTCCAACACTTTTTCCTATAACATCAAGTGATCGAAAGCGTTTCCATAAGGCATCCATCTCAACAGACATATCTAACTCTGATCCATCTTTTGTGTCTTAATTTCCTCCATTGAATATGCATAGAATCTAAAGGAATTGGTTCACGCATTAATTTATATTGTGTCAATTCACAAGCACAGGGTAACCCGTATGTGCTTCTTAGAGAGCACCCACATACAGATTTGTCGGTACCCACCGATTCAACTTTCCCGTATTCTTCAGCAATACGTGTTTTAGCTTCTTTTGATACAAATGTGTTCAATCTCTGATAAAATGGATTGTTGTGTTCGCGACCTTCACCATAAAAACTTTTCTGAAATGAGGCCCTGATTCTTTTATGTTGCAACCTTATCATGTTGTTCATAGCCTCCCAACATCTACACGTGTCACCCTTGCTGTTTTCCAACATTAACTTCAGTTACCAATGAGCTGACTCAACCCTATCATTACATGTAAATTGTCACTATGGAGCAATCCAACAATATATAGTAAAATTACAAAATAGAATTTTTATAGTGAGATGTCATACCTGTTACTCGTTGTGTTTCCCAAATGCATGACTCGATTTGTCGATGCTTCAACAAACCGTTGCTTATGAGGAGTCAACCGAGATTCTTTCACATAATCAACAAACAGTTTACAATCGACACATGATTGCTCAAATATGTGCAAGCGCATGATATACTCTTTTTCATCACTGGAATACATAACGTCTTTCCACATATTCAATACTAACTATTGTCTATCCTTTAAGACATGTTGCTTGCATTTTGCTCCAACATTTTTGTTGATGTGAAATTGACAAAGCAAATTAATAGCATATGGAAATACATTACCAACTGCTTTCAATAAAGCAAGATCTCTATCTGTCAAAATTACATGAGAAAAATTATTTTGTGTAACAAACAATTCTTTTAGCCTCTCTAATGCCCAACAAAAGTTTTCTTCCCGCATGCATTCCAAATAAGCAAATCCAACCACAAATGTCATCTCTGTTGATGTCATACCAACAATTTCAAGTAATTGCATTCTGTATTTATTGGTTTTGTAGGTGTTGTCCATAATTAACATAATAGGAAACAAATTCAACAACTTCACCGAATCTGGATAAGTCCAAAAAAATATCTTTCATAACATCTGAGTATTTCCGCTTTCTATTCCAACACACATATTTTGTATCTTCAATTAACTTGAATAAATGTTGCATCTCTGTCTTATGACCTATCACCTTCAATCAAATGATACTCCTCTGTTTATATATTTGTGAGATTTGAGTAACATTGTTGTTATCACGGTCTTGCAATGATAGTAATATGTGCATCGGTGCAACATTATAATTTGTTAAGTCGTGTACATGTTTTTTCTCTTCATCTAAACGTCCAACAAATGCATTTCCTCCAAAGTATCAGGTAATTCATGGTTGTGAACTCCACAAATTACTTTTACTGTCCATTTTGAACCATCTTTTAATGGTTTTGATCTAAGCTTGAAAGGACAACCACACTTTTTTGTTGAAATTCGAGGTAAACTATCAACACCTTTGTATTTTCCTCCTTTATCACAACCTAATATTAATTTGTTTTTCCTCCCTCTTTCTCCAGTCTCTCTATCTGATCTTGTGATAATAACGATCACTTTGTGTTTTATACCGATTTCTCTAGCCCAATTCACAACAGCTTCCCGTGTATCAAATATCTGAAATAAAATATAAAATACATTATAATAATTAATGACAATAATATATCATTAAAAATATTAAAATGAGTTTTTTATAATAATGTCAGCATAAACATAAGAACAACTGTAATACACTAACTATATCGTTGCCATTATTTTTTTTGTAAAATATTAAAATAAAATAAAATAAAAATTGTCGGGCCGCCCCGCAAGCCTACCAACCCACTACAAGATAGGTTGGTACTTTCGATTGGACCACCTAAATTAGTTCGCCCCCTTTTTTGTTGGGTTAATCATATGGCAAGTTAAATGGGATTGATCGGTCCGCTTTGTCATTCTTATCCAAATCCTCCAAAAATAGATGAGCAAAAAGAGGTCTAAGAATAATTTTACTTCTCCCCCGTTCAAATAATTGAATGAAACAACTTAAATTTAAAATAATTTCTCCTTCTCCTTCATTTAAATCCCCTCCAACCAAAAAACCCCATAACAAAAATTATAGTTACCGAATTTTTAATTAGCCTAAATTTAAATAATCCTGCATTCAAAAGATTCCAAATGAGTAAATATTGTCATAAACATCTAAATAATAAATTTTCTTAACTTTTTTTACAAGAATGAATTCATAATTAAGGATTATTGCTCTATTGTTGTACACCCACGTGCTAGTGTAGTTGGCCCGCAGCCCATAGAATACTGGGCTGGAATACTACTTCTCTACTAAATTCAGTTTAATCAAGTTCGGCCTAAAAGTTTTGTAAAAACAAGTTTGGCCAAGAAGTATATATTGGTCAATTTATGAACGATTGTGAATTAATTAAACTGTTCTATTAATAAGTTGGACATATCCTAACCCTAAAATAAGGTAATTTGTGCTCCTCTGATCTTGTACTCCATATGCAGCAAATATATGTAAAAAACACGTATTTGTGCTAATTAATCTAAATATGTGATTTTTTTTTTTGTATTTTGTTACATAGTGAGTCATTAATAATAAAAGTTTGATTAAATTCTTCTTGAGTGTTAGTTCATCTGAACAAATGCAATATTATTAAGTTAAATATTTTGTCTTATATTACAATCCGAGAACTTGCGCGCGTATGGTTTTATAGTGATATTTATTATTCCTTAAAGAAAATTTGATTAAACTAGATGTAATTTTATCAATTCCGATTTGTGCATTTAATGTTAATATTGAAAAAACCGTTAGTTAGGTTCAAATTTAAGCCTATTCCTACACTTTAAAAATGGTAGAGAAAAACTTTGTTCAAAGTTCTAGAAAATAATTAAAAGTAATGAGAAAGAAATATTTATCCAAGAAAAAAAGTTTCACTCGACGTTGTCCGTTAACATTACTTTCCAAAAATATAAAAGGAGAAAGTATAAAGTGAGATATTTAAATGTTGCTATCCTTAATACGAAGTTGTCTTGGAAAAATAAATACAAGACACTTTTTGTGTGAATAATATTCAAAAGAGGATATACTTCAATTCGTTACATCAGAGCTAATCAATTAACAGTCCACATACATCTAATCAATTAACAGTCCACATACATTTAAATGAACACCCCGATGAGATGACATTTTAAGAGAGAAAGAAATAGAGAGATTAATGTAATGAATATAACATATTGGTGATGTAATAAGAAAAAAGAGATAGAGAAAAATTAAAGTGTTTAATAAATGTAAAAAAGTTATTAGTGTACAAATATTATTGTTGTTAAAGTAATTAAAATACCTATTAAAATAATGCTGACAATGTATATTTTCTACACTTTGCACATATAAATCATATAAAAACAATCATTTTAATACTTTTTAAAATTAATCCTTAGATTGAAACTTACTATAATATAGATTATATTTATCAATTTTTTTTTTGAAATTGCATTTACTTATCGTGGTATTACATTAACACCCCCTCTAGCTTGGAAAAAACACTCACCTCCCATGTATATACTTACTAAAAAAATTGTGCATAGCATTTGTTTTATGTCACTCTTTTAATTTTATTTGTCATTTATAAAAAAAATATTATAATACACACTTCAGTTGTGCTATTAAAAACATAATCATACCTTTTAAAATTGTAAATATAAGATGTGTAGTCGTATATTTACAAATTAAAGTGAAAATTCTAATTGTATCATATAGTAGATGACATGATTAGATGTAAATGTGACAAAAAAAAATTCTAATGTAGTGTTTTTTAGTGGGTATAAGAGAGGTGAATGTTTTTCAAAACTAGGGGTGTTGGTGTCATTTAAGGTAACATCAAAGGAGGTAAATGTAAATTCTCCTTCTTTTTTTTCTTTTTTATATAATCATATCTATAAATTTTGATATTAATCATTTGGTAGTCTTATATATCATTGAAAGATAAATTTTTTTTCTAAGCAACCAAAGACACAAACTAACAACACTCCAAATAAGATGTCTTACTCTTTTACATATCTTATAACATGCACAAACATCAGGGTCAATGATGGTCCTGTGTATCTAACCCAACAGTACATGACCTCACCAATGTAGGGTCCTAAGTTTTTTATAATATAATAAAACTAGGGTGAATTTTTTTTGGTTAAATAAATTTTTAGTCCATACAAAATTATGACATTTCAAGTTTAGTCCATGTAACACCATAAGTTAATTGTTTAGAATATAACTTGAGCGTTAGTATAATTCGACAAAAGAGATAATTAATACAAATTCTGACATAGAGTCGTGAAAATATATTAATACACATACTAATCCTTCAAAAGAAACATTAAAATAATATGGAGTACATAACACATCCATGATTCAAAATAATCTCCTATAAATGTTTAACCTAACTATAGTATAACTGTTATGCTTCACTTCTTCAACTATTGCTCTAAGTCTTTTTACCTGTAAAATATTTAAATAGCGTGGAATGAGATTACATCTCGGTGGGTCCCAAAAGATGAAACCAAAAAATTAACCTTCTAATTCAAAGATATATTTAGCTTCTGAGTTTTTCTTCCTTTATAGTTACTTCCAAGTTATCTTTTCTATGTATAGTTTTGACTATTTCTAAGTATTTAAGCCATTAGACATGAGTAATCTAATGACTTAACTCTACCTAACAAGCATGTCATAAAGACTACATTAGTTTTACTAATGCCCTCGTCTTGTTAGTAACTTTATTTTGGTAAGTTTGGACATAATTACGTGCGTAAGTGGTGCACCACTTACCCTCGCTTCCATCGTATATACACGGAGAATTCATTTAGCTAGAATGAATCCTATACTTCTCCCCTTAATCAAACATCTAATAATTATATATACCAATACACACACACACATATATATATAAAAGACAACAATACACAAAGTCAGAAAAACATGACAACACTCTGGTCTAACTTGTAACCCATTTTTAAGCATCAATACTCAATCAAATATAACAAATTTTGTACTCAAATTGAAAGTAATTGAGTCTAGTTTCCAGAAAACTAACAATCATTTAAAACTAATGTCTAGAGAAAAAGGTATGACCAAAACATCACATATATGTCCTGCGAATTTTAAGTTAAAAACAGGACATCAACTCTGGTCTAACTTGTAACACATTTTTAAGCATTAATACTCAATCAAACATTACAAAGTTTGTACTCAAATTGAAGTTAATTGAGTCTAGTTTCCAGAAAACTAACAATCATTTCAAACTAATATCTATAGAAAAAGTTATGACCAAAACATCACATATGTCTTGCGAATTTTAAGTTAAAAACATTCATTCAATCACACTAATTTCCTAACGAATCTTTGCAAACACTAATGCTACAAATTATTAATAAATCAAGCAATGCATACATCAAAACAACATCAACATGTCATTTTACTCAAACTAATTTGTCACAATAGTGAAATTCAAAGTCTGTAATTTCAAACACATCAGAAGAGCATATTTTCATTTCATGAAGGAAACTCAATTCTACAACAATGTATTCTCAATTTCAGTCATATAACTTTACATGAAAAAGCTATTTTAACTATCTATTTCAAAACCCCTAAATCTAACCAAATAAAAATCAATTTCTTCATTTCAAACCCTTAACCCCAAATCCCTAACCTATGGTAACCCTTATCTCATACATGCATGAATGAAAATAGAAAAGAAAAAAAATAGAAAAGAAAAGGGAACCCACCTCTTGATTTCTAATGAGGAAATGAAATGGTGATATTCTTCCTCTCCTCCCTCCTCCCTTCTCTTTTCTTTCTTTCTTTCTTTCTTATTATTATTATTATTATTATTATTATTATTATTATTATTATTATTATTATTATTATTATTATTATTATTATTACAATTTATAATTGTATACTAATAAGTAAAACATAAAAAATTACTACTAATTATTTATATTAGAGAGGGATGTTACGGTTCATAAAAAAAATTATTCACTTTTAGTTACTAAAAGTATCAAAGTTTTAAAATAAAAATTTCAAAATAAGGACTAAAGTGAATAGAAAATTTTTAGGGATTAAAAAGTTGAAATGTTTTTTACAGAAACTAAAAAAAAATTTAAAAGTTTATATAGACTAAAAACTTATTTCACCATCTTAATTAATTATGAAAATTATTTTTTCTTTTTATTAACAACTTAATTTTTAAAATAAAAATAGAACTTCAAAATGTTTGAAACCATCCCGACAAACTTTCAATGGTTTATAAGATTATGTATTGAACTATCATGATACACACTATGTCTGTTAGGTTGCATTTACATTTGCAACAAATTAAGATCAGTCTTAGAAATTTTTTCTTTAAAGGCATAGGGCAATGCATTGCTCACTCAAATCCTATGTTTAACTGCATTAAAAAACCAAAAGGAACAATCATCTTTGAACACCAAATTGATAATTTCGAATTCCTCACACATGACCTCCAAATATCTAAATATGTATGATAGTAACAAATTGATAATTAGAAATTCATCGTTAAACAATCTTAAATCAAAAAAATTGATGTATTTAATATAAATTTTAAATAAAATGCATGAATTTTTGTTTACTAATAGTTTTTGGTATTTAACACCAAAAGGAGTATATAGTAACAAATTATACCAAATATGATTGGATCTTTTGGCTTTACTAATTTGGATTATTTTTTATCGTTAATAGAGTGTATCTCATAATTAATCGATATATTTATTTTATCTCATAATGAGTGTCACTTTATTAAAAAAAAATAGTCTAAAAAATGATTGTTATTTATAATTTTCAATTTAATTTTAATTATTAATTTTTCTATATTATCTTTTAGTAATTACTATATACACAATTTTTAAACCATTATTAAATTTTACATTGATAATCGTGAAAAACTCTTGATAAATAAAATAGATCGTTTGATAACATAATTTTTCTTTGTTTTGATTATTTTATTTTTTAATATGTGTGCAAAAATGTTAAACAAAAATAAAAAATATTAATTTTAGTATTAGACTTTTGTGGAGTTAAAAAATGTAACACTCGTCATGAACCAAGATTGATCGAGTTGGAGTTTTTGCCCTCTCTTTTTATGTAAATGAATTGAATTGCAATTTCTTTTATTTACGTGGTGCGGAATAATGCAAGCTGTGCAATTTCTTCTTGGAATTTTGACCAATCTAAAAACAATGTACTGCGAAGGTGTAGAATATTTTTGAGAATATTAAGAAGAAGCTATGGGCCATGTACAGTGTACGTAGTACCAAGTTGCCAAATAGGTCTTTCTTTATTGGACATATGTCTTATTATCAACTCGTTCACACCTTCCTAGGTCATGCCCGCTGGATGGACCCCTAAAATTAAAATATATATTGATTCAGTAAAAATATGTAAATTCGAAATCTATAATTGGCATACTTTTCTCATTCTCAAAAACAAACAAATGAAAGGTAGATGTTCAGTTAACTTGTCAACAGAAACGATATTTTGTAAAGAAATGGAAATACACCACATGAATTATAATATCTATGAACCAGTGTCACAACACATTGTATACGACACCAATATTGGCAGATAGATATTACCAACAATATAAGAAATAAAACTAGTTAAATATAATCACATGACATATATTAGATAAATCTTCAATAGATCTGAATTTCTTACTCAAGAAAAAGTACATACTCACATGCAATAATAATACTAAATCAAATATTAATTTTACACAATTAAGATAATTAGTTTACATAAATTTGACAATTGAGATAAAAAGCTGCATGTACACACCAAATCCATCTTAAATCTCAAGTATTCATGGTACATTAGATTGATATATTGATCATATGTAAGAAGATAATATTACAAGATAAACACTTTGTCTTCATTGTATTTTCAAAAACTTTCTTTGTGATTAAACACAAATTTTTGTCTAATAATGTACAATTCAGCTTTTGCAACGTGCATTCTTGCAAGTTGCAAGTTACAACTACACCACCATTAATTCTCCTAATTATTTTCCTCATCATTACTTTTTGGAATCATTCACATAAAAAGTAGCTCGTAGTTTAATGTTATAAGGCTCCAATTATCTTTGGCTTTTTGCTGCATTCTAAGGCAAAAAGTTCCATCTCTTTCCTCTTCCCATTGCAACTACCACCAACACCATCAGAACCAGGTAGTTTCAATAGATTCACCCCGAAAAGCCGAACCATTTGAACCGGTTCAACTACCGGTCGGACCGGAACAAACAAATCGCCAATATTATTATTATTATTAACTTCACCAATACCGACACCGACGACACCATTGCTTCTGGCTTTGCAATCTATGTAAAGCTGCCTGTCCGGTCCGTTCGACCTGAAGAACCGAACCGCATCACCGGCCCTGAGATTTTTCTCCTTAACGAACCGGCTCCATCCTTTTGTTAACACATAGCTTTGGCTACTGTTCCAATAAGAATAACGAAACCGCCACACTTTCCCTCCAACGTCTTCGAAATTCAAAAGCAAACCCTTCGCCGCCGCAACACACGGCGAGATCCCGTCGACGGAGGCTGCAACGGAAACAGAAGCGGCACCTAACGGAAAGTGTTTCTCCGCGTGCTGTTTCGGTATCACCAACCGATTCAACTTCCCAACGTCACTCGGCGTAACCGTTTTCTCGAACAGATGTTCACGCGCTTTAGCATCACACCCGCCTCGTGACGCTGCAGCATCCGATTCTCCGTTACGCCGCTGTCTTCCACCACACGTGCCGCGCATGCTCTGCCGGAGCTCATCGTCGTAGGTGTGTTTCCGGAGCATGTCGACGATTTCGGATTTGGAATGCGAGTTGAGAAAATCCGTTTCAGCGTCATCGGAATCATTACCGGCGCCGGTGAGGTTCTTGAAATTTGTAACCGCGTCTTTTCCGCGGAACCTCAAGGCGGCGATATCGTAGGCTCTGGCGGCTTCGTCTTCTTCATTAAAGGTACCAAGCCACACGCGCTGATGCTTCTCGTAAATCTGTGCTCCCCAACGCCCGTTAGGCTGTGGCACCACACCTTTGTGTTTCGACGACGGGAGTTTTCGAGATTCGGCCTCGCCGGAGACGCCGCAACTCTCGGCGCTGGCACCGCTGCCAAGGCGAACGAGTGTGTTCGGCGGCGGTGGAGATAGCTTTGCCGGAATGAGAGATACAGAAAGTGAGTCATTGCTTGTGGCGGTTTCGTCTGTGCAACTACCTCCTTCCATTTTCTGTTAGTAAGTAACTAACCTTGGTTTGTTTTTCTGTTATAACTAACTAACTTTGGTTAGTGGGAAGAAAGTGAAGATAATACTAAATAGTTTTGGTTATGAGGAGTGAAGAGGGTTAGAGACACACAGAGAAAGAATAATGAGAGAAATAGAGAAGATAGTTCAGAAAAGGTAGGTGTAGGTTTGTTTTGAGGAAGGGTATATATAGGAATAACCTATACTAGTGAATCTGTTATTTAATGGAAAATGATATGTAAACAAATGGAGGTTGAGATGATTTAATTTAGGCATCATGGGTAATTACCAAATATAAATTTGTTTCATTAATTATGACTTTCTAACGGGGATGACGTGGCAACGTGTGGGTCAACTCAGTTGGAAATATAGGAAGATTCAAGGTACTAGAGACTAGAGAGAGAGAGAGTGAGGATCATAACAAAATAGAAAGGATAAGATCACAAGATAAATCACTTGCTACTTGCTGTGGGTGAGTCACTTGAATCCTTGCATTTCATTTGAGGGTCTTAATCAACAACGTAAGATTTCAAACTAATGAACTTTGGCGCTTCAAACCATTATTGTTTTGATTTCATAAATTAAAAAACAAGGCACGGTACTATAATAATAGAATAAGGGCAAACATGCACTGAAATGATATGTAGCTTTCATATTGATTTTATATTTAAAAATATGATATAATATGTCAAATAATAAGATAAATAATACGTTTTAATCTATATCATTCTACGTAGGTTTTATGTTTTTGAAAAGTTTGGTAAATAATTATTTGAATAGTTAATAGAATAATGGAAACAACAAACTCAAAATTAAATTAAAGTGAACGAAAAGTCCTACTTAATCCAATTCAATTAAAAAAAAAATTATATATATGTACAAATAAAAACTAATTTATTAAGTTGATTTGAGTTTGAAGTTAAAAAAAAAAAATAATATATATGTACAAAGATAGATATAAAGACGGTATATCTTTGTAATGGAATTTTGTTTTCTTATTAGTACCTTTAATTGTTATAAATAAATTCAAAATTAATCAACTTAAAAAGAAAAGTTTACTAATTTAAATTAGTCAATTTAAAAGAAATTATCTTCATCAAAGTGATCCATTAACACCCTTTCTCTTCTTAATTGCAGTTGAATGTCTTTATGCCTTGACGCATAAAGCCTTTGAAACTAGCAACCTCAATGGGTATAAGGTGAATGGTGACCTATAGTTTGCATTCTATAGTTCGCGGATGACATAATATTTTTTTGAGAAACTCATAAGAGACCTTCTATAGTGAAAAAAAACCATTTTGGGAAGTTTTGAACTTATCTTGGGTTGAGGTTTAATTTTTACGAGAGTTAGTTCATTGATATTAATATTGATAATAAACTTTTAATTGCATCTTCCATCGTCTTGTCTTTGTCAAATTGAATCAGTATCTTTCAATTTTTTCAATATTCTAGTAGGTGCTAATCCAATAAGTGTACAATTTGGTCCCTATTATAGAATCAATGAAGACGAAACTCTATTGTTGATTGGTCGTGCAGGTTGAATCATCATACAAAACCTCAAAATTTTGAAGGTTCTAAAATATTAGTTATAACATTTACAAATTATTACATCTACTGGAATGATCTATGTTTTCATGTAAGAGGTCATGGGATACATTCCCAACACATTTAGGTTGATGGGTCCCTAAGGTGGAATTGGCTAGGGTTAGAAACTCTCTCCCAAAATGATACAAAGAATTGTTGGAAGCAATCTTAGTTGTACTGTTGGAAGTAAGCAATGAAGATATTAGAGTTTGAATTCCAGACATAATTAATGGATTCACGGTCAATTCCTACTACATCTGTATCATAAAAAGTCAATTGAAATTTAATTTGGATACTAATTTGTCAATTGCTCATAAATCTGTTTAGAAATGTGGGACAACATAAATAAATTCGTTTGTTTGGGTGGAGACTTCAAAATTACCCACTAGAGAAACTTTTCATAAAAGAGAAATTGTCAATGACCCCTTCTCTTTATCTTGTACTGTGTTCTATTTTGATAGCCAAGAAACCTTGTCTCGTATATTTTTCCTTTGTTAGCTGAGTCTGAATATTTGGGGAACATGTTAGGAGGTGAGTTAGTGGGTAATGTTGTAGGGACTCAACACTTCTTCCAAATTGGAGATATTTTGAAGCATAAAAGGATAAAGTCAGGCAACATATTTAATTTGGTTGGTTAGATCAACATGGACAATTTGGACTCAGAGAAATAGTATTTTATTTAGAGATAGTATAGCCGAGATAATTAAAGTAATTGATGGGATTAAAATTTTATCATCGTGATAGACAGCATGTTTTTGTGAAGGCTTTCTTCGTTTATAACTTAACAATGTGGTTGAATAATCCTATCACTTGTCTACAAAGTATGTACATTTTTTTTTGATTATTTCTCCATTATAATGGGTTGGAATCCCTTATACTCCCTACTAATGCGATTTGCTTATATAAAAAAAAGTGTACACTTGTAGAGTGCTAGGTATTACAATTAGTTTGAGAATGTAGAGAGTATATAAATTTAGGGTACTCGGGGTAGGAATACATGCTCTCTAATTAAATTTAAACCTACACCTCAAAATAAGAACATTAAGTACTCTATATATCGATCTTAATTATCTAAAAATTAAGCATATTTTTTCCATACTCTATATTATATTGAAAATATAATTTAAATAAAAGATAATAATGAGTGGGTATTTTCTAATATCGTACATTTGTTGTACTTACAAACAAAATAATTAATTCTGCAAGATTGATCGCGTAGAGAAGTACTCAGGGATCCTCCCCCAATATCATGTTTGTTTGAGTCATGGGTTGTGTATGTGAGGTGGGACCCACATATATTTATCAATTTGATGGGGTTCACATGAAGAGATGCACCTTGATTTAGGAAGTTCATCCCCCCTCGAGCAATATTGGTGCCCAACCTCTCAGCATGTTCCTTCTTCAATTTCCATGTCTTACTTTTGCTTGATCAGAATTTTATTAGGATATATCGAGCATCAAGATTTTTTTAGTAACCATCTAGATTATTATGTGTAGAAATTAAGATTCCAAATTTACTAACGTGGAAAGTAGAGGAAATTTATTATTTTATTACATATAATAATTTTGGGCTTATCCGAGAGTCATGGATAAATATAAATAAAAATATTTAAATAATTGATTCTTTTTTATTTTAAAATATAAACCAAATAAGTTAAAAAAATGATATTTTTATTTTAAATTTTAAAAAAAGTATATCAATTTTTTTGATCTAATTTTATTTATATTTCAGAATAGAGGCACTAGACATCGAAAATATTGTGAGATGTTTTCACTTAAGCGTGATTTAATATATACATAAATCCAGTCAAAAATAAATACATATATATACACACTTTTCTTAATGTAGCAAAATAAATAATTTTTTTCTTTTTCTAATATTGGATCTTAAATAAATTTATCAATAAAAAAAGAATTAAATTTATTATCATTTACTTATAAAAAATGAATGGTGCATTTAATATGTTGAGTATTCAAATCTGCAATACCCAATCTATATATACACTTAGTGTGTGTGTCACTTTAGAAAAAAAAAAACTCTCATATCATGTTTTTATATTATAAAATTATTTGTATAAATGTTAAATAATAAGGGTTAAATAATTTTTTAATTTTATAAAAATTTTAATTTTTATCTATATATAAAAAATTCTTCAATTTTAGTCCTAAAAAAAATTCTAGTTTCTTTTTTTGTCCCTCTTTTCATGTCAATTCATAAGCATATCTCATATAAAAATTTAGAATTTTTTAACAAATTATAAATTAAATATAAATTTTTAAACTTTTAACACTTAAAAATTCATATTTAATTTATCTCTTGTTAAAAAAATGTAAATTTTGGCTAATAAAGTAAGCGACCAAATTTTTTTCTTGAAGATGCATGCTCTCAACCAGAAACAAGTTCTTGCCCATCCATTAGTCCCCACTCGACTTCGCATCTCATTCATCCTTCCTTTGTTTGAGCATGACTTATTGGCCAGGTTCACCTGGGTGGGTGTTGAGTAAAAAGAGTTTCACATGGGTGTATATTATTTCCATCATTTTTAACCCAAAAGAAAAAACAAAGCTCATCCATTGCACAATCTTTCCATTTTTTTTTTATCTGGAGAGGAAATGATAAGAAAAATCGTAATGCGAGATCTCACGTTCGAATTTTGAAAAATGATATTCAGCTTAACAATATCGGCGTTTGAGCAATCTTTCCATTACTTATGGTAATATTGATGATTTCATTTTGTTTGTCCTATAAATTATTTGTTCAAAATATCTTTTTTTTTTTTACCGTGACTTGGATTGGATGAAGGCACATATAATTGAAATAAAACATTATCGTGTATTAGAAAAAAAAAATCAAATCTCATGTTGATAAGAGATAAAACTTAATAATATTTTATAAAAAGAGGTACCTCTTACTTTACAAACTAGTTTTGTCCTAAAATTTTGCATTTGAATCGATCCAACGTATTTTGATTCCACTAAAATTTAAGGTAATTAAAGTTCTTTTAAATTCATATATAATTTTTATTTTATTTTTTAAAATCATAAATGTTATGATGGATGCATATTTTTATTATATTACTTACAAATAAATTTAAGATTTCTTATGATTTATAATTTTAAATTATTATTTCTATTACTATTAGGAAAATAAAAATATTGAAAGCCTGTCTGGAGAATAAAAAAGCTAGGCCCTAAAGCCCTAATTTACTAGCATTAGAGATGACCATCCCCACATTTGTAAGCATTACTTTTTAATTGAGATGCCATCTTTTAAAAATTAGAGAAAGATAAAATTATTATTAATTAAAGTAATATTGATATCTTTTATAATTGTTGATATTTGAACTTTGTCTTTATAAATTATAAAGTCAAATTTTTGTTATTCATTATGTTCATATTGTCATACATCATGGACATTTTTCTTTTCTCGAGATGTAATGAACATTACATATTTACACTCCATATGAGGAAAATTAATTTAGATAAGTTATCAACATTATATTTCAAAATATTATAACAAATTAAGAAGTAATAATTAGTAAATATTATATATTATAATATTTATAAGGATTAGATTTTAGATTCAAATGATTAAACATGATCAACCACAAGAATACTAAAACGTTAAGTATTAATAAAATTGAAATATTGCAAAAAGTAAAAATCGAACCAATGCATGAACTGGTCATAAAGTTGAATCTGGAACAGTCTATGATTCAAACTGAATTAAAACCAACCGACGAACCTTCCCAACTCAATACAATTGTTAAAAAATGTCAGAAATACTAATATTTAGATTATTAAATGAGTCAAAATACTAGAAGACTAGTTAATATCAAATTAGTGAATTATCATTTCAGAATATTGCATTGATGTATTATAAAGCTCATATGGATCATCAATGCGGTCAGGATATTATATCAAAATTAGTGAATTGTCAATTGAACCACTAAAAGCAATTAAGCAATATCTAAAAAATAAAATATAAAAGCAATATCTAAAAAATAAAAAATAAAAACCAATGATAAATAAGTATAATACCTCCCGCAATATCTTTACTTAATTTCAAACAACTGTTCAGTTTTTATATATATTTTTTTGATTTGGTCTTTTATTTAATTTTAAGTAACAATTTAATAATTTATATCTTAAAATATCAACAATATTATCTTTTTTTTACATAAACTCAAAAAATTCATCAAAATTTTCAAACAAAATCCATAAAATTAATTATCATCTTCAACATAATGTAAATTTCATCAAATTTATAACTCAAATCTTTAAATAAATTCATATTTCATTCTTTATTTGATGAATTTGATATTATTGGAGATGAAAATATGAGTTTATTTAAATATTTAAGTTATGAATTTGATAACTATATGATTTATTTTAAATTGGTAATGAATTTTCTGGGTTTTGTTTGAAGGTTTTAATGAATTTCTGTAAAAATAAAAAATAATAATATTGTTGACATTTTAAGACATACATGATCAAACTATTAATTAAATAAAAAACTAATCAAAAAAGAAAAAAAATAAAATTGTTATATAAAATTAAGTTAATAAATCACAAGAGATATTATGTCTTATAAATAATTTATGCTATAATTTTAAAATCCCAAAATATTATAAGTGAAATAATTATTTCTTAATAAGAAAACTATCCACAATATATAATTTAATTATTTTTTATATATAAAATAATAATAGAAATATATGTGGACCTTAAGTAATAATCATTGTTGACAAATTGGAGGGCCTTGGCTTCACTTTTCTACGTCGACATGGAGATAGAGATATAAACTTTAAAATTAAAATAAAACGAATAAAACAATACAAATCCGTGTTACCCTAGTAAAAAGTTGCATATTAATAGAGGGCATATATCTATCTGTACGGAAGAGTCCTTGACATTGTTGGTTGGGATGGGACCCACGTAGACAAGTTGACAAAATAACTGAGAGTTCAATCAAAGACAGTAGCCAGTTGTTTCTCATTGATTCCTCTTAAGTGGTTTGCTATTAGCCTATTATTACTACTTTTGGTTTTCCCTGGTTTTAATTTGTGGACCATCTTATAATATAAGAATCCCACCCTAAACTTTGTAGCGTCCAATTAAATTATTTAGGACACTCCATGCATGGTGGATGATTACTACTAACGATATATGCATGCTACATTATCTTAAATTAAATAATATAAACAACCAATTATATTTATTGTCATGGTTTAGCACTCAACACCAACTTCTAGAAAGGGAGCAGGAGTATTAAAAATAAAGTATTGGGTTTTTAATTCAAAAATTTAATGTAACAACTAATTTTTAATATTTGTCTGTTAGAAAAGAAAAAAATTAAGGAATTCTAAAATTGTTGCGGTTCTTTTTGAGGTGCTGTAGTTCTGGATGGAAAATATTTTTCAATTTTTCATTATTTGAATTTTCTTTTGATTCAATTAGTTTTAAATTGAAGCATTATTGGATTATCTCATTCTCTCTCCTGAACGGAGAATGTTCCATTATATAGACATTTGTTTCGTTTTTGCTCATTTATTTTATTGTTTATTGCTTCTCTTCATAACAAGAGTACCATTGCTTTTCTTTCTCCTTAATGAAAGTTTGATTTTTCTCTCATTTGAGCATGCAAGAAACACAGAGGTTAATCAGAATAATGAATATCCTCAATATGTTAGGAGGAATTGACTTTCATGCTTGTCAGGGCAAATGATAAGTGTAGTAAGCTAAAACTATCGAGACCTAAGTAATTTTCCTAACTTAAAATACCTTGTTTGAAACTTCAACTGATATGTGATATTTTTGTATGTGACTTTGTTTCATTCCATTAAAAAACAGTAGTTACGTTATTTGCTTGATTTTGATATTTGATTGTGGATAAGGATGATAGGAGTGATGATGTTGTTTTATTGTAGAAATCATCTATTAACTGTACAATTATAAATTTTTCTGTTAGCCTTAATAATATGAAAATTGAGGATATTATTAGGTGAAACTAGTGACTTATGTGGTCCTATAGTTTTTAAGAGTGTGGTAAGGAGAGGGAGTCTTTTGAGCCATTTGTTCGAGCTCTCATCCCTTATGTGGTTTGAGCCACCACAAAACCAATTAAATATATAAAAAAAAATATCATTTTGTGGCGGTTCAAACTGCCATAAAAAATCTAGTTATTCTAAATAATTAGTTGAAGTTCAAACTGCCACAAATCAACAACATTTTCAATAATTAGTTGAAATACCAATTTTATTAAATAGTAAATGAGCTAACTCATAGTTAACCACCCTTCCCATCTTCCTATAACCAAGAACTACTTAAATTGACACCAACAAAAAGCTTTTTGTGAAAAATTAATCTTAAGCTCGTGCACCAACTCAAACAACATATGAATGGACTTAATATCGCCCTAATATTGGCCAAACTCTTTTCTTTAGTATTCTATTTAACCAAACACAATACTACTAGAGAAGTTTAGATAAAAATGATTGTTTGACTTAAATGCAAATAAGGAATCGCACGTGATGCTTTTAACAAAATAACTTTTGTAGATTTTTACATTTTTAAAAAGATTCTTACACACTTTAACATAAAGTAAATTAAGATATACACATAGCTCATGACTAATAAAATTTAAAGGTGAATTTGGTTTATTATGATAAAAAGATTATAATTTTGATACGCGTCACTAAATCCACACAAATGTATTTTACCTGACAATTTTTATTTTAACACAATAGATTTGTATCCTCTTTAAATTTTTTTTAGTAGTATGTCAATCAATCACAAATTATTATTTGTATTTTTTTAAGTAGATATAATTAAAATAGAATATTTTTAATGATTCAACCATTATAATTGATTGACAATGTGAAAAAATTTACATGAAATAAATTCAATAACATAACTAAAATAAAAGGTAAAATATGCTCACGTGAAAAAAGATGTTCAATAATCAAATACTCATATATGATGATGACTATGCTAAAAAAATAAAATTAGTGACATAAACTAGAGAAAACAAAATTGCTCTCTAAAATCCCTTGTCCCTAATTAATTAAAATACTAGTAAATTAATGATGAGACATCTTTAGAGCTAATGTTAAAAAAAATTGTATTTGTAAATAATACTTAAAATTGAATTTAAGATATTTGATTTAAATAGTCAAATAAGGCTAATTTTGAAATGTAACTATACATATAATTTTTTTAAACGTTTTTATGGATAGCATACCAAAAAACACAATTTTACTAATTTAAGATTTTCTTTTTATCAATTGCTAACATGAATGTTTATTTTAAGCCACATTTTTAAGATGTCAACCAAGAACATGAAAAAACATAGATCATGGTTTTCACTAATTTGTGCTTTTGATCTAAGTAGTTAAATTAATTAAATGACTATCTTACTTTATTAGCTAACTCTTTATAGAGTGGTTTTATTCCATTCATGATGCAAAGTCTTTATAATAAACGTGTTTTGAAAAGAAAAAGATATTAAGCACAAGTGGAGTAATAAAGTCGAAGACCCTGATATTATGTTGCCGACATGGCACGAATAATAGTGTCGATGAAGTCAATTGTTATTATTATACAATTTGCACAAGTGGAACGTGTAGTAGTTGGCTACCACTGTTATTTGTTTCTTTCTTTCTTATTACTGCCACACAGATTAATTAGGCCAACGTTATCTTAGGAGGAGGATAAGCTTCTTTTCTCACTCAAACGGTCACCATCTCAATTCCAAACATTCATTTTTTTTGTTCAACTTGCAAAACTGTACTACTACTATATTTGCACAACTTACCTACTTTATTTTTTTTTTCTTTTTATGGCAAAAGGCGAAAGAAGTTTCATTCAATTAATACAATGACAAACACATAATATAGTGATATATTATTCTAATTTTAAATATAAGTAAAAAAAAATATATAAAAGTTGATACATGTGATTTAAAATTTAAATTAAAATATTTTATTTTTGTTAATATTTGAGACAGGAGAAAGTGCTCCCTATATAAGTTTTAGATCATACAATCGCACCTCATATTAACATTTAATTTTGTAACAAAAGAAAAATATTAACATTTAATTTTGTAACAAAAGAAAAATATTAACATTTAATTTTGACACATAAATACAAATTAGCAAATAATTATAAATAAATAAATATTAGAACACCAAAGCCAATTACTTCAATTGTCATATAACCAGTGAGGAACAAGATTTGATTCTAACATCCTTTGACTAAGTACATATATTGTGATTGTTTGAGCATTTCAATAATTTTAACTTGCTATTTGATTGATTTGATATTCCATATAGCTAGGAAACTTCCAGCAAATTTGTAAGGAGTATTTGTTAGACTATAGAAATCGGATTTTTTTTTTGCTACCAAAGAATATTGATGTCAACTAAGTCAACCTCAACAAAGGATCCATGACTGTCTAGTTGTAAGCAAATTAAAAGTCAAATTTAGCTGTACATGCAAGAAAAACAAATACATACTCTATCTCATAATATAAATAAAAATAGATTAAAGAAATAGATATATATGTTTCAAATAATACTATTGTCGACCTTAATAAAAGTAATATTCTTTTCTATTTTTTTTAATATCTTTTCTTCTTTATCCATCACAAAGGGATTTTTAGTCTAAAACCATTCCGCCAACTCGTTTTTTCTCTTTTTACTAAAATAAGTGGTTTTTATATTTTTTTTTCATTTTTTTTTTGTGATTTTGTTATCTAAATATGACATTATTTTGTTTGTCGTCTTAATGCATTATTTTTGTTTTCCGTCTCGTTACGGTGTTTTTTTGTTTTGTTTTAAATTTGCACTTTATCTATTAGTTGAAATGACTAAGAAAGATTCGCTTAATCGGTACCATATTTTGAGTAAGAAGTTTATGGAGATTATTATCAATTTCAATATTCTCTCAGCCTTACATATATTTTGCCAACACATGGTTGAATTGGTCATGTCAAAGATCACATATAATGAATGTGAACGAACAACATCAAATATGTTTTCCAAAAGATAGATGATATTAAAGACTTTGGATCTTACATTGCTCTTGATTGTCGACCATATGCGGAAGAAATTAGTTTAGTTGATATGATTAAGTTTTTAGTTGAGTAATTTCTCATTAGTTTTTGAAATACTTATGTCTATTGTTAAATGTTTTTTACTTTCTTGTTGATCTCAAAATATAAACGGAGAATATCTTAATCTACGATCAATGTGATTGTATTATTTTCATCGTTTGAATAAAATTTATTCTTTTGTCAAAGAAAAAAAGATGGAGGGAGTAAAATTTAAGTCAAATTTAACTAATTTTAATTGTTTCAGTCATACACTTTTTCTGTCTCATATTAATAATTATATTTGTAAAAAAAATTGTTCTTAAAAAAAGTATTACTTTTATTTTTTAATATATATATTTTTAATTATATCTTCTGATTAATATTAGGTACATTGCTCTTATATTATTATTATCCATTTTTTATTTATAATAATTTTAAGAGAAATATATCAATGATTAATAAATATAGCTTAATAAAATTACAATTCTCTGAGTTTTGATTGTATGATAATTAAAAGGTCTCTTTGTTTTCTCAAATATTTTTTTAATCATGAAACTTTCAATAAAAATAGTGGATTAATTGGGGTTTTCCATCACAACATGTTTAGAAAACCCACATTGAATATATAAGTATATTGGGTAGTTTTTTCTTTATAAGTCGTAGTTGTACGAATTGTAGATGAGTGAGTAAATGACATTATTTGTTGATAGATAAATTTTACTGTTAGAAAGTTTCATTCTATGTTTTAGTAGTAAAATAGTTTTTAATAAAATGCTATTTTTTTCTGTAACTCTTTAGTTCTCATAAGACACTGGTCTACTAAATCTAGAAAGTTCGGGTGAAAAACAAATAAAATACTAAAAAGTTTAAAATATTTCATCATAATTCAAATTTGATTTTTTCCAAATAATTTATTTTTATCTGCAGTGTATTAACCATCTGATTTCTACTATAAATTTCAATCAAATATTAAAACTTTTTTTATAGAAAAAATTAAAGTTAATTAACGACAATTATGGAGTAGTAATGTAAGCATCATAAATGAAATTGAAATTCTCAAAATAAACACAATTATTTAAATTTTAATTCGAACAAAAAGGACTATCTTGTTAATTTGATTATTTAGTAGTAAAATTTAAATTTAATTTTAATTCCGTGCCTTAAGGAATTTTCAAAGTGGGGCCCATTTTGGATTTTTTTTAAAGGGATGGGATATATGGAAGAATATCTCTAGCTTTTAACCTTAATGTTTTCTCTTAAGTGATTCTCTCGCTTTCTTAAGTCTGTTTTGGGAAAATATTTTTTATTTTATTTTTAGTAAAAAAATTGGCAAGTTTTTAATTAGTTTAAAAAAATCATACATATTTTCCTCTTAAAATTGAATCACACTGAAACTTTGTTATACTTATTCCTTCTTGATAGAAGTCCTACGAAATACTACTAATGACAACCATTTGCATTTCCTTAAATTTAAATTTTTGCTAAGCATTGAGAGATACCTAATTAATTATTGATTTTCTAATAATAGATCTGGATTGCTTAGTTAAGCCAGCGCAAACAAGCTTAAAATATTATAAATTATAAAAGCATAATAATTCTATATAAGTATAACACTTAGGAATTGTTGTAGACAATTAACTAATCTCCTAATAAATAATGAGTGTAGGTTCGCAAGTGTGTCGGATATATATGTTAAAATCAATAAAAACAACGTGTTGAATACATTAATAACAATATAAACTGAAGTTACACTTGCACTTATCTTATTATAATATTACAATAATATTCATGAAGTATACTATACACTTATTGAGTTTGAATTAGTCTTTTCAGTCAAAGCATGGCTGGATGGAATAGAAAAAGTTTGAAACATTATTATTCATATAAATAATTAACTTGTTGCGTCTTTAAAGTCATGTATTCGGTGTATGCTTGTTAAAAAAGTCAATTTCCACACTTGCCTTAGTGTATACTACTTTATCAATTTTGTTTTGGTCAAAGTCAATACCAAGATCAAAATTCTACTTTCTAAATTGGAACATATAGAAAATGTCTTTGGTATACTCAACGAGTTTATAGGTAGATTGAAAATAAAATGGAATGCTATTAACAAATATGACCCAACAGCCCTTGTGCATATATGCATGTTTGTTGTTGACTCCCTGAAGGACGCATCTTAAATGTTAATAATACAAGAGATACATATATATATATATAGCTGACTTATTGTTTTTTAAATATTTAATATTATTTTTTAGATTAATTAATTGTTATGTACCAACTAACCGTATAATTTTTTTTAACAATTTACGTAAATTTCTAATCATGCTACTTTTTTATTATATTTTAGAATTTAATTTGTATGTACATTAATGTAAGAAATTTTACACGGTCGACAAATTATAATTAATTATGTGTATAATTATAGAAAAAGTCAAATAATACTAATGATTCAACAATTGTGATTGATTGACAGTGTAAAAACAATGGCGTATATAAATTAAATTTCATTTTTCATATAATATTTTGTTATGATAGTATCATAACATCTTCATAATTAACTATGAACATAATGAGATAAAATCGGATGTATGTGTACCAAATTTTACATTGATAGTGTTTTTTGTACAATTTTTTTTTAAGAGAGAGATAAAATGTATACTACAAATTAAATACTTATTTTTCTCTAACTCAAAGAAGGGCAAATATATGTCATGAAAATGTTCAGTCATACAAACTGAATTAGTACTAACGCTTAACCCTACTCTTATCACTCACCTATTGTGATTTTACGATTTTGGATCTCCTTGCTTTTTCTTGAACAATTTTAGTTCTTAATGTTTTTGCTTTATGCAATGAAAGGGATTAGTAGATTTCCTTTTATTCCCTTATTACTTTTAGTCCTCTATAAGTATAATGATTTTGCAATTTTAATCCCACGTTTGTAATCTAGAAGCATCTTAATTCTGCGCCATAAAAAAGTGGGAATCATAATAATAGAGATACTAAAAGTGAAAGAAAATGTGGGGGAAATCAGAGAGAATCTCACCTATTGCATAAGGTAAAAAGAATTAATGGACGAAAATTGAACGATTATGATACTAAAATATTAAGGAATGTTCACAAGAGCAACCAAAAAATTTGTTTTGGAAATTACATCTTCACCATAAATGTTAAGATATTGGGTATAAAATTTTTTTCATTTATATATTACTTAATATATTTATTTTTATCGAATGCAGAATTTTTTATTTATACTTAACACTCAAATCAATCTGACTCTTAATTATGAGTTCATTCATTTGATATATTTGACAACAAATGAAATTTTATTTCGTATAAATATATCAACATGACACATCATTTGTGACTACTACATGTAAGAATTTTTTTAAAAATAAATAGTCAATTATCTTTAGTCAAATCATCAACTCTAATATTGTTTTTAGGTTATAAAAGGAGTTTAAAACGCTAGTAGATCTTCACATTGGTTATAAACGAACATAATATCTTTGCTAAACTCTTAAAAGACATTTGATCTATGAATCTCCTCATTGTTAAACATGTCTATTGCCATTTAATGTAAATTTTTTTATTATGACACTCCAATATCTTAATGGGTACTAAATGTAGAAATATTTAATTTGAAATAAATTGAAATTTGTGTTTTCAACTCTTTGAAAAATTAAATTTATTTATTTTTCCATACAAAATTTCTATTTCTGATTCTTTAATAAGTGTCTTTAAATATATATATATGTGTTTGGAGTTAACTTTTACCTACTAGTCCCACTTACTTTAAATATAAGTAAAATTAAGTAAAAAAAAAATTGATGTATTTTATTAAAAAAAACTGATTATTTGATTTAATTTTGGACTAAGTACTTGATTTTTTCTTTAACTCAATTTTACTAAAGCCATAGGTATTACTTACACAATGGACTATCCTGACAATGGCAAGTTTATTTTGGAATCATCAAAGCTAGATTATATTTATTATTTAGCACTCTCGCTCAAAGCTTATTCCTTTACTTACTAACCACCATTCATAGGGCCTGGCCCATTCAAAAGTCTAGCCCTCATCTTAGATTAAATTTCATTGGACCTAATAACTATGAACACAAATTTATAATGACTAAAACTGTTTTCCGTTTACAAAATACTTCCTTTTAACCCAAAAATATTTGAATGAAATGGTAAAAGTTTCTTTTAAATTAATCAAAAGTCTTGAATTCAAATTCAATCCTAGAATGCAGCAGTGTTAAAAGTCTAATATTATCCTTTGAAACATAATATAAGCCAAATTAACACATTTTTTTAAAATGAAATATAAACAAACATTAAAAAAAATTATGGTAATTTTTTTTTCTTTCAAAATGATACTCTCTAAAATATCCTCAAGGATCTATTAGGAATTAGCTCATCAATGTATACCATCAATCAATGTATTCATACCCTCGATAATCTACTAGGATTTAGCTCAAGAATTTTCATATATGCAAATAAAGATTTATACCTCAAGGAACTAGTGCGATAAATAGACAAGTAATTAAGGCATGAATAGTTCTCTATTTTGTAACACAACTGTGGCAAGAATAAGACAATACAACAGACTGAATTTGCATAATTATCCAACTACTACTACTACAAACAAATGCCATAACATTTATGCATACTCATCAAAAGTTTGCAGATCAAATATACAGTTTATCATACTTGGTGGTATAAATAAATACAAAAAGCTTTGACAATACATTGTAAAATAAAACTTGCTCACTGACTTTGATCACATAAATCAGTGTACAATGTAAAAGTTATATGTAACATGAAAAACTGGACACCAAACTTGCAGCTAAAATGGTATATACTGATGAGTTGTTCCTACATACACTCATCGAAAGGGGTGCCGGAGCCAAAAATTAATATTCAGCAGGACCATAACCGAAACTTCAATATTTATATATAAAAGTAAATAACATTTTGGTTTCTAAAATGCGTAAGATACGCCACTATAGTTTTGAATTTATCGAAATTAAACACATCATCAAACCCCTCTTTTGTTAGTAATTTTATAGTCTAAATTGACTAATAATAGACACATTTGAAAATCAAATTAACTAATAAAAAACACATTCGAAGATCAAAATGACTAACAAAATATACAATTAACTATATTTTTATGTAAAAATTGCTTAATAATTAGCTTATTATAGAGCCATATAATAATTGGCAATATATAATTCAAATGAACCTATGAAACTTGGGGGACCATGGCACCTGCTAGTCCCCCCTCTCCCTTTGCCCCTGTCGAAACGTACAGAAGGCTAGTTATATTACCAGAGACTGCCTCTTATACGATGGTTCAGGAAACGATTGTCAAAGTGCATTACAACGCATAACAGGCAGAATCCTCGTGCTGAAGCAGCATTGTGTTGCGTCAAGGTCGAGCTCTGTTGCTGCAAGCTTACATTGAATTATTTTCTTTATGCAGTAAAGATGTATATTTAGCGGAAAACTGTGTAATCAATCTTCTATTTTCATTAAAACTTGTTACTGTGGAGTAAAAGGTGAAGGTAATCCCTTGGCATGTTGGCTCTCCAGCTCAAGAAGCATCAATGATTTCTGCCTCTGATATCGGTTTCTCTTGGAGGCTAGAGCTGCAAAAGAAGCCATAAAAAGTTGAAATTAGCACAGGCTTCGAATATCTGAGGTCCATAAATACAACTTTTTATTCCAAAACTATACTACTGACATCTATAAAAAAAAAAAAAAACAAACAAACAAACATCTCCCAGTCATTTGGTGAAATTTAAACGGCTCAAAATAAACTTTTTATCTGAAGGACAATACAAAAACATGGCCAGAGCTATGTGCAAGGCCACTATAGAGATATGACTTCTACTTATTTGACCCCACCCAACCCATTTTTAAATGTGAAATGGAAGTTAATTATTAGTAGAGCAAAACAATGATTACATATATGATAGAAGATTCCAAATTGTACTCGAAGTTTATAAATTCCTATAAAGCATGTGCATGCAATAAAATGTTATCTTGCCACCTTAAGCAAATAATGGAACATATGTTGAAGACTGACATAATACACATAAACTCCCAATAAAAATCTGATTTATGAAGGATGTCTTCAATAATCATGCCGAAGGCAGTTCCTTTGCCAGTACAAGAAAATCAAACATAAATACAGCACAAGAATCAAATCCTAAATGTATAAAGTATATTTAATTATTTATATGCTGCTTAAGAGTAATGAAAAACATAATCTTATTCAAATCGGACTCACCCATTATTTCATGGGGTAGACCGAAGTCATAGTCATTCCTTTTCCTTCTGATGTAGAAATATACCAGCAGCAGCACCACACAGAAAACAAAAAGACATGACAAGCTTACTGCAATTTTACCCGGAGTTGATAATCTGTCATGCTCCCAAAACATAGGACATGATGGTAGAGATGGTACACCGCACAAACCCTTGTTGCCAGAGAGACTGAATGAAAACAAATCAAATTAAACATAGAAAAGAGATTATTTCTCATTGGATTTCTCATTGGATTATATATAATTATTATAATACCGTTCCTTTGATAAATATGACTGCATAAAGTTTCTTTTGCATGTAATACAATTGTAGCATTTTAGATAACAACTATGGTTAGTTTTATTAGACAATTTTAGCCAGAGCATCCATGCAAAGCTGGTGGGTTTATCATTGATTATAACCAATATATTTAATTTTAAAGCATAGTTTCCAGTAGAACAAATAAAGGCAGCAGCGTAACCATTGAGCTTAGAAGAACTATGCAACTAAGGTCTTCCCTACCTTAGACTAAGACACCATCTCTTCACCTAAATTTTTTTAAATAAAAAAAAAAGAACAATGCAACTTGGATAGCCATACACCAAAAATAACAGATTATAGCAAAAGCAACAATGGACAATCAGATTGAAGTGACATACTCAATAGATTAGGTTATCCTTACCCAACATATCAATTGAACACAACATCATGCAGAATCAGATTGAGTAAACTAGCATATTAAAATGACTTACTCAATAGCTCCACCATGCACCCCAACAGAATAAAGTTGCTCTGGCACTCGTCCTTCCAACAGGTTATCATTCAATAGCCTGGCAGATACATTGTATTGTATTATAAAACAAACTGAAGTATAACATGTTTGGAGAATAAAAGAGACACCCATTAAAGATCAAGAATTAGAGAATGTATTTATTGTCAAGGTACTAACTATGTAAGTAAATTTGAAGATGTCAAGGTACAATGAATGCTTACACAAGCTGCAAGTTTGAAGATGTCAAACTGTCAGGTATAGAGCCCATTAACTGATTGTTGGATAAATCCCTACAGAATACATTACAGAAAAATAAAAAGAATATCATCAAATAAATAATAACATAGTTAAATTTTCCTTTTGGTATTACCAACAGAACATGTGTCCCTAGGTGGATCTCAGCATTGTGCATGGAATTAATCCCCATTTACTGAGCAACATTTCATGTTTGTGTTGGGTTATTTTCAATATAGATGAGATACATGCACCACATAATTGTAAATGACATCGGAGTTAAATTCAGGCATTTCAAGCTAACAAAGATATGTGCGAGAAAAACATATAGACTCTTAACATATACCGTTTTATTCAGTATATGATGACAAAGTGTGTGACTTTTAAATGGGTAGAAATATTGGAAACTGATGACCAAATAAAAAAAGGCAAATGTTACCGTATTTGTTTGGATAACATCTAAAAACAAATCTACAAGTAACTGTATCTAACAGATAATATCTGATCTTACACTTGTATCAGGGATTTTTGGCCTAGCGCTGATGGTATTCCGCCCCCCAAGGAATTAGAACTCAAGTTCCTGTAAAATCAAAGAGAAGTTACCAGTATAGAACTGAAACCAATATGAACATGAACGAAATTAATCTAGGAAAACACATGCTGCACGCAACAGAAGTCAGATGGCATACTAGGGATGCAAAATTATGTTGTAGTCCATGTGCACTAGAGAGCAGCACTAGATTATAGATAATGAATGTGGATAGAAGATTGAGGTTTGCACTAGAATATGTAAGGAACTCTAATGACAATATCAAGGACAAATAAATTCACTATTATTTGGTGAGCTAAGGGACACCAAAGAAGTTATAAGAAGGAGGTCCCGGGTTCAAACCAGGGGAAACTAACCTAACTACTAATTTACTAACATTTGCCTATAAAAAAAAAGGACAAATAAGTTCAGAAAAAGGTTAATCATGATGCATGAAGCATTGAAATCCTTGCACTGGCTGGATTGTTCTGTTCACTCCACACATAAAATGCAGGAGGTGCTATTGTACATCATGATTCTACCAGACTGCTCACCATATCAAAAGATAAATATTGTAGCAACAGAAATGAAAGTACCATTGCTGATCATTTTGAAAGCGGATGTTCAAAGCGTTCTAAATTGAGGGGAAGAATATATTATTTAATATAAAATAACCTCAGATCATGACTATTGCAAGAAAACGGGAAAAATTTACAAATCTTGGTTAATCAGTATATTCTTAATGCATGTCAGCATTATGTGCGGCGCGGTATGCAAGATAAAAAGTTTGGCAGCTGATCATACTCACAGGCTTACTAAGTCTGACAAAAGACTGATCTGGTCACTTATGTTCCCTTTTAAGCCTTGACTGCCAAGATTTCTGTAATGAAAATAGAAAAATAAATTCAGAGCTCTGCAGGTAGAGGAAAGTAAATAAGGATGATGAACTATTGTCTGAAGAAGAAAGCGTATGTAACTTGAACCTTCTTAAATTTTCTGTTTTTGGTTTAGTATTTTAACTATATAAGCATTTGTGAAGCAGGAGTTGAATCCATTAGCAAATATATATCTAAACGAAGTTCCTTATGCAAGGAAAATGTTACATGTTCAAACAAAAAGAAATCAAAAGTCTGTTATATTAACCCACCATCTGTCCATTTATTTACCAATCGAATTATCGAACCTATTCTACCATAAACCTTACACTTGACTGAAGGAAGGAAGCATGCATATATAATCAGGAGGGGCAGAACAATTTAATCATAAAACTACATGTAAAAACTGAAGAACCTTCCTCATGAAATGGTCATATAGGAAAGAGCACCATGCATATTAGTACAATTTATGTATTCAGCCACTACTTGGAACATGAAATGTTAATTATTAATAGATTTAGTGGTTGAGAGCTGAGAGTAAGAGCAAAATAGCATAAAATTGGTTACATTTCAGTAATGAGGAGGGCAGTGTTATCATCACTCATACGGCAGGTAACACCCTCCCAAGCATCCCACGTTGTAGGAGCACAAGGATCACCATTCCAACCCATTCTACCCGGAACACGAAGCGATTCCTTCAATGCCTTCATAGCACTTACTACAAAACAATCACCCATAAACTATAAAACACTAATGCGTACACAGACACCAGATATAAGTGATTGTCATATATGTTGGTGTCGTATAGGTGCCAGTTATACTAGACACGCCTTCAATTTGAGGTGTAACCTAACATATAAGTCTTATTGTAATTGACAACAAAATGAAATAAGAAAGAAAATACTAATTATGAAAAAAGGAGAGACCTTGGAGAGGGCGAGTGGAAGGGTCTTTAGGTACCAATGCATAATTCTCAAAGCCATTAATAAGAGGGGCACCAGAAACAGCTACAAGCTTTATCCCCAAAACATTAGTGCTCAAGTTTTTGACAGTGTAATGCCAAGTGAAAGCAGCGAAAATTCCCACTTCTTTATATATATCAACTCTTGTTGCATTGTTTCCATTAATGAACACATCAAACACTCTCTCTCCAGCTTTTTTCACGCTCGAATCAATCTCAGCGAAATGCAGCCACACCATATAGTCCATCTTCGCGTCCACACCCAATTCGTACTCCAACGAATGCTCCGTAGTCACAGCCGTTTGATACAGCTTCATCGGAAAATAATTCGGCTCTCTGTTAGCGCCGCTAACGGTATTCTCCGTTGACAAAACTCTGACGGCTTCGGCTTCATCCGGTCCGGTTCTGAATGTTTCGTCTGGTTGCCATGACCGGCCGAAGTTGTCGGTGTCGTTGGTGAAGCCGGAACCCCAGTGATCATCGGAGCCGCATGAAATTCTACCGTAGTTAACGAGAACGAAATTTTCTCCGGTGGAGTTGGAGTCATAGGAAGCGGAATCGACAGGAAAGAGTTCGATAGACGAGACAATAGGAGCGTCGGTGGCGAAGCCGTAGAAGCAGAGATCGGCGTCGGAGGGAGTGCGAAGGAATGCGAAGAGATCAGAGTAAGCGCCGTTACGGGAAGTGGATTCAGGCCAGGGAGAGCGCCAGTTGAAAATGATGGTGGCGGAGAGGGAAACGTCGAAGGAAGGCGGACGGGACTTGGCGTCATAGTTGTCGTAGACGGTGAAGGTGCGGAGGAGGTAACGAGAGGAGGGGAGAGAGGGGAAAGAGTAGCAGTTTTTTTTGCCGTAAGAAGAGGGAGGGAAGAAGCGGAGGGTTTTTTCAGAGGGGAGGTTGAAGCGGAGAGGTTCAGAGACGAGGGAGGTGGAGCCGGCGGTGTAGAAACGGTCGGAGAGCCAGGTTGTATTGAAGGGGTCTGTTGTGTTTGTTGAAGTGCCGCAGTTAATGTGGTAGGATGACAAACCTACAATATGTAATATTGAATTAAATTAATTAAATGTAAGTGAAATGTGAAATCATTATGTAGATTGATACATAAACTGAAAATGTTAATTAGTAGTAGTAGTAGTAGTATTGAGTAGAGTAGTTACCACTTACCGTAGGGTGGGGGAGATGGAGACAGAGTTTGGGTGGAGGTGGTAGTGATGGTGATGATGATGCACAAGAAAGAGAAGAAGAAATGGGGTAGAATCATGGTGTGATGGTTTTAGTTGTAAAGGAAGAGTTAGAGAGAATGAGGTTTTGGGGACATAAAGCAGAGGGAAATTGGTATGAGGAGGCGAGATTAGCGGGAGAATTGGGTTGAATCCATGCTTTTTGGAGTTAAGTCAACCAAACACTTTCTTTTTCTACAAACAAAAACCTCTATTTCTTACCTTCTTCTCTGTTTCATCTTAATCTTTCTTCACTACTTTCAAATCAATCAATAAACAGCTAGCTACTAGTTATGTGAATCATTCAATGAATTTACTATACAAACTTTCGGTTTTAAATGGCCGTTATTTATCAACTGTCTACTCTCTGCAAAAAACTACTACTATTGTTTTCGGTACGTAGCTTAGATATAAATAAAATAAACTAATTTATGAACGTGCACCAGGCCTACTTTTATTTTATCCGCAACACAATTACACAGATAAAATTTTATGTGCATTTTGTTAATTTTTTTTTAATATAAAATACATATTTCGTGGTTATAATAAATTTTGTGAAAATTATAAATTTGATAAAATAATAATTGATTAAATTTAAAATTATATAAAAAATACTTAAATAAATATATCTAAGTTTTGTCTTAAGTATGTTTTCTCTAGATTATGTTTCACTCTCCTTTTTACTATTAATCATTTATAAAAAACAACTTACTTTACTTTATAAAGTAAACTAGATAATTACAATAATCAATAATAAATTAAATATAGATTTTGTAGATACATTATAATCAATCATAAATGTATTAGTATAGTAATAATTAATTTTCACTTTACACACTTTACTGATTTTATAAAATCTAAATACCATAAAAATATTTATTGAAGAGCTGTGAATTGTAACTACTTACTATTAACTACTGTAGTTGGATTGTATCTAAAGAATACCGTAAAAACTAACATGAATTAGGGCCTTTCGCCTCTCCATTGTGCAAATTAATCATATAAGTTCTTATAGAATTTTTACGCCAAATTTTTGTTGGTGCAAATCAATATTTTCTTCCTTATATATTTTTTTAAAAAAATATCTTTTATAACTAGAAAGTGATCGATGAACATCCAAGAAGAACTCATATAATCGTGAAAAATTACATTGCATACTTTACTCAATCAACCATGACCTGAAAGATTCAATATTCTTACATTAATTTCAACTTATAATAAAATTCAAACTAGAATGTACATTATTCTTTTTGAAATGTATTAAAAATTATCAAATAATTTTTTAAAATAAAAGTGAATTATTATGAAAATGAAGTCTGTTTTTAAGCTGGAAAAGTTTAAAATTCCCAATTGAGTTGTGTACTCTGAATACTTATATTAAGTGGGTGAGTAGTTGCATTTGAATTGTTAAACGTGAATTCAGAGGACATGGTATCCACTATCTATGCTAGCCAACCCACCAACACTCAAATCTCAATGTTTAACAAATTTTCTTGGCAAAAAAGAAAACCATTGTTTAAGGATGGGTCCTTGATCAATTGCAGCATTGAAGATATTTTCCTTGACAAATGATTTTATTCTCTGAATACAATTCCTTCTATACCACCCCCAAATTGGATCCTTAGTGACTTTGGTAACTTGCAAAAATCACAGATTAAAATAAATTAATAAAAATTATTTAGATGAAAAAAAAAATTTAATCAAGAGAGATATAAACAAATTCACTAAAATTATAAACTATAAACTATATTTAGTAATAGTTATTTATGAGTTTTTAATATTTTTTATAAATTAATTCAAATAACTTAAAACTTATTATTTTTTATTTCAAGTTTAACAACTACGTAATTATTGTATGATATGTATATGTAAGTGATGTTGTGTGTGTTGCATGCGTGTGACACTAATAATTATAAATAGAATGATACAAGTCATTTATTATTAAGTAAAGATAAAAATTATCTTCATTTAATATCCAAATTTTTACCGAATAAATGAATTGTTTAATTTATAATAGTATATAAAAAACAATGCAGTTCTAAAAAGTTGTTCAACTTAAGTTTCATGATGAAAATTACACCATAACTATGTGATATAAATTCTTATATCAAAATATGAAAATCATAAATATTTAAATAAAATGAATAATAATGTAGCAGCAAACAAATAGAATGAAGTTTTTTCTTTATTAAATGAAACATATCAATAATAGTATCTTGTTTTTCTTATATTTCTTCCGTGGACTTTGTTTTTATTGCTGGTTCAACTTTTTCATCATTCTTTTTCTCTTATTCAACTATGGAAGAAGAAGTTTTTTTTGTAGAGGAAGAACAAAGAGAAATGCACAACATATATTTATCATAGAGTATCTCCTTTCATGAACACAATTAGATAAACAACGACGCAAAAAACAAAGGTGAATCTTAGTGGGGACATAAGATGAGCTCGGCTACCACGATGTTTCCAACAATTTTTCTTAAATAAAAATAACCTATAAAATAATTATAAAAAATACTCATTAAAAAATATACTATATTTTTTAACTTAAATTTTAATTGTATCTATTTTGAGTTTCGTCTAGAGATATAAAAATCAAACTAATGATCTAATAAATAAATCAAAATCAATTAAATTGATTTTTTTTTCTATTTCGAGATCAATCTGAATTGAATCAAATAAATTCAATCTCTATTGATTTGAGTATGATTTTATTTCATTTAAAATCGACCACTGATGTCTGAATAAAATTAATATATTATATTAGTAGTGACATATTAATAATGTAATATTTTTTAATTATTTACAAAATTATTTTTTTCATTGCAGTTTAAAAAGTGTTTACGTAATTGTTTTAATAGAATAAAAAACCTAGTATTTGAAAAAGAAAATTTATATTTTTAAAATAAATATTGTTAATTTTTATTAATATCAATCTGATTGAGTTGAACCAAATCAATATGCTATTCATCAATTTGAGTTTAATTTTATGATAAAAATTGGAAAATTCAATTAAACTAACTATCTTTTTGGTTTAGATTTTATCCTCTCCATACATACAAACCAAAGCAATATGTTATACTTATAAATGCGTCTCTCATAAATCTGTACAACTTTTTAGTCCAATTCATTCTCTTTTTGCAATTGTGTTTGCAAAAAAAAATTATTTGTTTATATTGCAACTTTACAACCTAAAGTTTTAATATACAATAAAATACTATATTTAATTTATCAATTCAAATTTTAAAAATTTAACACCCTAAAATATTTGTTCAAGTTCCGCCACTGACGTAAACCAACTATGAAAAAAAGAAAATCTATGGAAGAAAAATCTAAAAAAAACAATACACAATCATTGATTTAGTCTCTTGACAAAAATAAAATAAAATAAAAAAGTGGAAAAGAGTGAGGAAGAATTGGAGATAGAAAAAATTTGGGAGGAGATGAACAAATTAGTGAAGAAGAAAAAGAAAATACAAAGATAATTTTATATTGAATCTGCTTTGTTCTTTGTGTGGTATGTGAATGAAAGAAAAAAAAACTATTATATAGTTGGAAAATGATTGTTATACATAATGGTTGGAAACATGAGCGGGAAGCCGTCTTTCATTTTAATATTATGTTTGGCAACGTTAAAAAACGAGTTGATAGCTTATAATTTATAAGCATTATTGACAATTAATCTGTACAACTAGAATATTGATCAGGATCCAAATTAAAGATGTCTTTAAATTTTTTTTATAGTACAACTAGAATATTGATCAGGGTCCAAATTAAGGATATCTTCAAATTTTTTTTATAGTATCACCTCAACTTTGAAAATTTGTATAGGTGTTCTTAATTTAGTACATTGATTAAAATAAATATACAATCTTAACAGAAATTATCTTCTCTCTATCAGCCACCACCACTATGAGTCTGTGATATCGGCGGTAGCCTACCGGCGCCACCACCCACCACCAAAGGTTAGAATGTTGAATATTGATTCTAAGAGACCTAATTTTTTAAATTTAAACAAAGCCTTTAAAAACATTAAGACGAGTGTGACTAAAGATATAGGGATTCAAAGGTAAGGAATCATTGTCCCGTGACTAAAGTAGGGATTCAAAGGTAAGAAATCATTGTCCCACCTCACCCTACAAAGGACTTGAATTGCATTTGGTCAAAATTGCATACAATCATGTAATCAAGGAATTCTCAGTTGTCTAATTAAGATCGGACGATCTAGATTTCAAGCTCATATTTTTAGATTTAGATCATTTGACCTTTGATCAAACGACTGATAATTCACTTTTTGCATATATGCAATTCGAATTTCAATGATAAATTTTGCCCTTTACCCCCACATTTTACTCAAACCACTTATGCTAGACATATTAGTTAGTTAATTATACAAGTTAAATAAATATAATGAGAAATAGCTAGATAGTATAATTAGCTAACTAATACTAAGTCTAACAATGTAAACAAACTAATATTTAATATCCTATTATATATTTTTTTTAATCAAAATATTGTTTTTAATCAAATTATATAAGTTAAAAGCTTTTAAAAACATTGTTTTGAAAACTTCATTAAGTTTGTTTGTGGACAAATTGAGGTACATTTTTGTTACAGAAAACTTAATTTAGTCCAAAATACATTTTGAATTTTGTGGATCATGTGAATTTTTTTTTCTTTTCAAAAAAAGTCAGCAATAAATTTAAAGTTTATAAGAGTATGTGTGGATAAGTGTTAATTGTAGTAAAAAATTTCACAAATCGAGTTACAATAGCCCGTTTGGTCCAAAGGTCCACTACCTAGGGTATTGCCAAATTGCGAGGGTGTAAACTAGATCCCCACCATTTTGGACTCTCTAGTCTAGACAGGCTACAAAGGTTATCATTATTCAGAGCATAAGGAAGTTAACATGATAACTACACCCCTCCCCCAAAATGACAACAGCATGCTATAGCTAAATTTCAAAGGATTTTTTCGTAAGGTAAAAAGTTGTAAGTGCTAAAAAATCACTGTAAAAATCGACATCTCAATATAATTGATACTTTAGAAGTTTAACAATCATTTGCAGTACAAATAAACTGGGGACATTAACCAAACCCAAAAAAAATAAAATCATTAGAAATATGTAGTTAGGCATGCTAAACCTATTAAAAAAATCCTCCTTACCAAAAGATGGAAGGTGACCCCCCCCAAATAAAATCATCAATGGTTAAAGCTTGATTGACATTCTTTTCAACATAGGAGTTACCTTCCATGTTGAAATGAGATATTTTAAAATTCATAAATCCAGGATCAAGTCTAAATAGTAGGTTCAATAGTTTAAAGATACCAAGAAGTCAAATAATGCTCGTGAAAAACTTAAACAACAAAAGTATAGTCAATCTTAATCCATATATTAACTTAACTTCTCAGTTGAGTTTAATCAATAGCAAACATTACATCTTAGAGATTATTAGTCGTTAATATTTTTTAATGAAAAATATATCAATGAGAAAGGATCTGAAAGAAGGAGTAACATTCGATCAGGTGATGCATCCCCATAAAACCACCACCCTATTTGAATGTAAACTTGTTCATACTGCGTATGGATCAGATTTCAAGATCCCCTTTTAAAACATGAGTACAAAACTCCTATCAAACCACAGTCACAATTTTCTTAGAAAATATATCACAAGACCAAAGTTAATAATCCAATAAGCATAACGAGCTTAGATGACCAAACATAGATCTAGAAAATATAAAAATAAAAAAAAACCATAAATAATAGATTTAACTGGTTGAAATCTTTCCACAATAGAAAAAATATAGTCAGTTCAAAGAAGCAACTTTTACTTAATCTCGCTAGCTATAGGCTGAAGATGCATTGTTTCTCTAATATGATAAAATCACACTATAATTTAATTATTTTTAGGTTCCTATAAATTTTTTTTGTTTAGCATTGGAGTAGCCATATAGACCATAGTCCATACCTACCTCATTGATAATAGAGGAACCGCCCCTACTCATGATGTTACCTTTGAAGACATCTGGTGGTGACTTTAAACATATCCATCCAGAGAATATGGACATGGTCATCTCGAGCAACATAATTAATATGAAAAATGTTACTTGAATACATTTTTAGACACAAATAAAAATACAAATATAATATGACTCATATTTATAAAAGAAGAGAGAGAGGACATATGACCCACATTTATGTCATCATAGTATGTATAAAAAACAAATATTATATTTATGTTTGTATTTATATCCAAAAGTATGTTCAAATAATATTTGTCAATTAATATATAGCCGTTGTCCTGATTTTTTTTTAGGCTTGACAACCAAAAACAAGATCAAACTTTTTTTATGGGAAAAACAAAATCAAACTTTGCACAACAAAGTGGAATGAGAACAACTAAATTAGCCATGCGCCTTTTATTTACCTGATTGAAAAAGCTGTGAAAATTTTGAGAGGTTCATGTAATTGATTGAATGGGTAAAAGAAATTGGATGTGATAATGAAAAAGAAAAGTCGAGAGAGAAGACCAAGCGTGAAAAAATTGACACTGTATTAAAACGGAATTAATCAACGTTCAACGCCATTCATTTACATTCTATGGTTTATATTTACTCCTCTCGTCTCTCAAACACTCATTTCATTTAATATGTCTCATATATGTATATATATAATACTAGCTTATAATATGATTGGAGTGGATGAAATTTAATAATACAAATATGAGTGTTATTGTTAATTGTATTGTACATGTATTAATTGTGTTTTACCTATTCAAAAATGAATCATGTGTATTTCTTTTGCATCTATTTATATATATTAATTATATAAAATTTGAATTCTACTAAAAAAATTATAAAATTTTAACATTTTTACTTCATCATTTTTCAGTTTCGTCACTTTTCTCTCATTGACTCTCTCCATCTTCACATTCATTTAAACACACCACTAGAAAAATAGTGTTTAGCGTCGGCTAAATATCGATGCTAAAGAGTAAAAAATCGACACTATTGCTGATTTAGCGTTGAATTAGTGTCAGTACCGGGTCAAGACTAAATCACCCGAAGCTAAATGCTAGCGTCGGTCAAATAACATCTTACGCTAACTTAGCATCATCCTAACCGATTCAAAACCGACACAAACGTTAAAAACATTACATCTGATGCTAGTATTAATACATTGATACATCGTTTAAGAAAAATTTGCAGCGTTGACTTACCGACGCTAACGTCAACAATTAGTAATCAATGGAACATGAAGTGTCTGAAAGATCGACGCTAAAGTCAACTAAAATAAATTTTTAATAAATGAAAATCAACTCTACAAATATAATAGTGTAAGTTCTTTCGAGGCTAAAGACATATTGTCAATATGAATGCAAACTTCTCCCTCTTTGTCTATTCTTCAAATTTTATGCTTCATTTAAGTAAAGCAACTCATACACATTCTCATATATATAGTGCTACAAACATACATACTAATGATAATCAAACCATCAAAACAGAATAATTAATTCAAACAATTGAACTCAAATTCAGAAATGTCTAAGAGTACTTTAGTAGTTGAATAAAAAATATGCATATGACCTTGCAAAGTTGCCAAATGCATGAAGACAAATTGTGAAATGGCTCTAAGCAACCACGGGTTTCATAGTTTTTAATTTTTCTTCCTATGCTAGTGCACCATCCAACAACATGGGTCCATTTTCTCTGCAAATTTCTCACTCAAAAACTTAGTCATATACTTTACTTTGATAGCAACAAATAAATGACGGAAAGAAAAAAAAATACAAAATGATTTTGTTAAAGGCAAAACTCTAATAGCTGAAATAAAACAACACTTAACATGCTTCCTAATACTAGTTACAATATTAAACTTAAATTCAACAAAATTGAGAAAATCTATATCTCCATCTTACAACAACAAGAATAATAGTTCCAACAATTACAAAGAAGATAAATACATGAATGAAATGGCAAAAAAAGGAAACAAAAAAGTGATGCTCCAACGAGTTATTACCTAAGACGCGAGAAATATTTGAGTTCACCACAAACAACGACCTGTGTGGAAAACCGATAAAACATATATGTATTTAACATTCTTTCTCGGGCTACCGATCACAACTCTCCCTACAAGTTAATCAAATATACATTTCAGTGATTGTATACTAAGGATAAGATCCAGGAAAAGCTTTAAAAATAGGATGCAAGCTAGCATCTCTATTTCAATCAAACTAAGTGTAAAAATGTCACAATTTATAGTTGTTGTTGTCAAACAACTAAAACAAGAAAATACTAATATTCAAAATCAAATGCATACTATAGACTGAATGTAAAACAAATTACATGAAAATTTGTTTACAAAATCTCTAAATTGAATAATATACACTTGATACAACAATTCATTATAAAAAGATTACATATAACATATATTAATCAAGATATTCAGTACAAGACGATTCTATATAATTTGATAGTCCAAGACCATTCTTTTATAATGATTTAACGCAATACCAATTCACTATAAGTTCATAGTACGCAACAATTGATTACAAATCTGAATTCTAAAATTCCTTTTACTAATCCATTATTACAATTCCGTATTTTAATGCCTTTTTTATAAGTAAATTATTGTATTAAAATAACAATTAGCTCAACATATGTTGAAGCTAAATATAAATATAACACCAAGTTTAGATAGCCTATAGCTCTAATACATTATATGGAGCAACACCCCTAATAAGACAAAAAAAAAACTATACATACCAAAACTTACAAAAAGAAATGCTTCAAATTTTACACCCACATAGGCAAAAGAATACAACTAACTGCAAAGTCTTTGCTACTACAGCAAAGCGCCAGATTGTGACTAACCAACACATCCAATCGTTATTTGCAAATTGTCTCTCATGAAGTCTAGTAATAAAAAAATTAAACTGGTTCTCATTAGTAATGTCCTCTAGGAATGACATGAAATATAGTTTTTCAATCAAAGTTTATTAGAAGTTAAGACTTCAAACCCCATCACTACACAAACAAACTCAATATATGACTTTAAAATCATTAATTTGGAAAAGAATGGAAAATCAAGTGGATGGAAAACAAAAAAAAAAAACCAGAAAGCTTACTATTTTCACAAATAGGAAGCTTCTTAGTTTTCTTGTAATAGCAAACAATTAATCTTCTTTAAGTGGAAGCTCTCTTTACTGACTTACATGGAGAAGCCACAACATTATTCTTTAACTTCACTATGCATATCAACTTCATTTTGTATATATCATTATCAAAGAAAACATAAAAGAAATCTTAAACAACTCAAAACAATCCAATTAAGAACATTATTCTTTTAACTCCACTATGCATATCAACTTAAATTTTTACCATATTTTTTAATTCTAATTGATTAAACATTTAATGAAATATTCCAGAAGAAATAAAATAAAATAAAATTTAACAATAAAAATCATGAAATTGTGCTATTACTATGAAAGTACTCAGTAGAGGTAACAAATTCATCAAATAATGGAACAAAAAAAACCCTAAACAAAGAGAAGATAACAATACCATAATGAGTAGCAATAGAACGAACATAACAAGGAGAAGAAAAAGGCAAGAATGACCATAATTAGATTTTGTGATTTGAGAGAATAAGAGTGAACAGGTTGAGGTTGAACAAGAACAAACCTATTCAGAGGATTTTGCGATTTGGGGAAAAAAGGAATACGGTTCACGTTTGAAGAAAAAAGAAAAAGGGTTTTGCGAAATGAGAGGAAAAAAGAGTGAAGGAAAAAAATAAGGATGAGGGTTAGGGAAAAATAAAGATAAAGAAATTTTATTGAAAAAAGAAACACTAGAATATTTAACAAAATGTAGCGTTGGGAAACCAACGCTAAAAAGGTGAATAAAAAATAATAATAAATGAAAAAAAATAAAAAATTGTTTAATGCACCAGCATGCGTTGGACCAACGCTAACTAGTGTCTACGAGTGTACGTAAGTTGGGTTGAACGGGTTTTAACAAAATTCGATACCCAACTCGATCGATTATCTTTGGGTTGGGTTAAATTTGAAACCCATTTTTTTTATTTAACCCGAACCAACCCGATCAAGAATGAGTTGGGTTGGGGAGCGGGTTGGCGAGTCAATCTGCACCCGTGTACTCCCCTACATAAGCATCATTTTTGCTCATAAATAGTACTTAACTCAAATTTTGTATTTAACAAATGTAAAAAATTTAAATTAAATTCATTATAAGCATAAACTTTCAGTTTATACCTTCATTATGCAAAACTATAACAAAATATAACATCTAAATAAATATCGGTTATGAGCATTTGCGGAACAAAAGAAGAACGTGGCGGCAGCGCGATTGGTAGAACAAAAGTAGAAGGTGGGCAGCGACGGAGCTTCAGTAAGTCTGGATAGAAAAAGAAGATGGACGCATATATGGAACAGAAGAAGAAGGTGGACGACAGCTACTGAACATCTGAAGAAGAATAAAAGTAATGAAATCCTATTTGGATACCAAACAAAATTTAAAAAAAAAAATTATAACTAGTACTGGGTCGGGTCGACGAGTTCAAATTGTTGAACTCATTACCCGAACCAAATATAAGCGGGTTTTAACGGGTTGGGTCAGGTCGGACCTAAAAGTGACTGGGTACGGGTAAAATCAGGTTGAGTTGGATTGGGTGATCGGATTGGCGGGTCGACCTGCGCTCATGTACACCCCTACTAGAGTCAGTGTCGAGAACCGATACTAAATATGAAAGGTAAAAATAGTTTTTCTAGTATTGACGCTTCCAATAAATTATTAAAGCAATTATTGATATCAAATTATTTCAAACTTGTGGGCAGATATTATCGGTGTGTAATTTGTTCAATTTCAAGTTCTATCATTTCATTGACAAACTTATTTTCAAAATTGAAAGTATGGAGGAAAGTGTGTTAGTAACAAAAGCAATCTCTTAAAACAAACCACCATATTGATACATTACATTTTTATATGTCATATAACACTAATTATGTCACCATATTGATACATTACATTTTTATATGTCATATAACACTAATTATGTTACATCATTTAATAATATAATGTGGCAATTGTAAAATTATTCATTCTCTCCCATTCTACTACTTCTTTTTCTATATAACTATGATTAAAAAACCAATAATAAAAATATAACATCCATTATAGACTTGATTTAATTATTTGTTACTTTTTTAATTCATACATCACAATATTTTAATTACATTTAAATAATTAAAATGTAGCAACCATTAATTACCATAAAATATATAAAAATATAATTATCACATCTTATTCATCAATAATAAAACTTATGCACATACAATGTAATGAATTTTAAATTAAAATAAATAATTTAATATATTAAAACAAAACATTCAAATCATTATATTGACACATCACATATTTATATGTCATATAACACTAATTATGTCACATTATTTAATAATATGATGTGACACCTCTAAAATTTATTCATTCTCTTTTTCCCACTATACTACTTATTTTTTTTGTATAATTATGATTAAAAAACCAATAATAAAAAATATAACATCCATTATAAACTTGACTTAATTATCTGTTAATTTTTTTAATTCATTACATATACATACATCACTAATATTTTAATTAAATTTAATTAATTAACTTCAAATAATTAAAATGTAGTAATCATAAATTACCATAAAATATATAAAAATATAATCATCACATCTTAACCATCAATAACAAAACTTATGCACAAACAATATAATGAAATTAAAATTAAAATAAATAAAAAATATTAAAACAAGCAAACCCATTTAAATTAGTAAGCCTAAGCAAAAAACAAAAGAATGTTGTAGGATATTTATTGAAAAAATAAAAATCATAAATTATACATTGAATATTTTCAAAGTAATATACAATTATGTATATTTTTTTAATAATGTTCGGGTATACTTTTTATTCCTCCAATACAAAAGAAAATATTTATAAAAAAAAAATTGTTCATAAAAGAAACACACTCATTTTAAAATAATAGACTTATAGATTGGATCTGGGGATATATTCTACTCCTCCAAAACAAAATAAAATATTTTATAATTTTTTTTCCATAAAACAAATACACTCATTTCAAAATATTAGACTTATAAATTGAATGAAGAAAAAAATCAGAGTATAGTGTCATTTGATAGCAAAAATAATCAAAATCAAGTAGTTACGCCTTATCATTTCTAATAATATTTGTGTTTTGTTTGTAAAGAAAATAGTACTGGATTTTTTCATTATAAACACTTTTTCAAATAGCATATAATCAAAATATATTTGAAAGAGTCATGTGGCATAACGTCTCTAATTAAAAATTAGTTATTCAAAGTTTAAGTGGAAATGAGATAAAAAAACATAAAATACAAGAAATAATAGTACATTAGAGATAAAAAGTAAAACAACAATAAACACTACTTGACAACAAAAATAATCAAAATAAAGTAGTTAGGATTTTTTCATTATAAACACTATTTATCAATCAAAATATCTTTGTAAGAATCACATGTCCTAACACCTCTAATTAAGAATTAATTATTCAAAATTTAAGTAGAAATGAGATAAAAAAACATAAAATACAAAAAATAATAATACATTCAAGATAAAAAGTAAAACAACAATAAATAAATAAATAAATGATCATA
>JBBPBO010000001.1:8845117-8909331 GCA_037974295.1 Cicer cuneatum | reverse complement strand
ATCAATGTTTTCAAAACATATATTCTACCTTTTTATAAGAAAAAAGTACTCTATGATGATTGAATATTTTAAAAAAATGTATACAACAATTACTCATCTTTTTTAATCATATTTTTCAGAGTTAAAATTAATCATATTTTGTTAAAAACATTTCAATTGTTACCATTTTATTTTATTCATTTTTTTACATAACAAATTATTTTTATAAACTTAAAAATATTAAAACTTTTTTTCAGTCAAATTAATAATTACACACATCATAAATATTACTTTCAAACATTATTAAAAATTTACATATTATCCGCGAACTATATTATAGTTAACATTAATTCCAAAGGAATTATAAAGTTATATCCAAATATTACATTATGTTACAAATGAATATATTGCCCGTGCAATTTTTTTTATAAAACCCATAACAATTGCTTTAGTAATATAAGTTTTTCAAAATTAAAATTTCTTAAACCGTAAATGAGATGAACAAATTTAAAAGATAGATTGATGTAAAACATATGAGCTAAGCGCAACGTAACTCGATGAATATACATTTCGAGCCATTAAGCTCATAGCATAGATATGTCTACAATCTTCAGAGTTCAGAGTGTGGCATATGTACTACTAAAAGATAAGCATTTAGCATTAAAATTTAGCGTTGACTCTGATAGTCTGACACAACACGCGTTGTAATAACGTCGACCAAACCGATGCTATCGTGAATAAACTTTATCGTCGGTCAAGCTAACGTTATACGTAAAAATGAGCCATTTTTTAATTGGATAACGTTGTAATTGTAAAATTAAAACCCTCCCTCATATACCCATCAGTCTCACCAAACCCTCACCTTCCCTCATTCATAATGCCCCTTACTCTCACCAAAATGCTTGAGAAAGTAAGTTTATCTAAATGTGTGTAACGACGAGGTTTTGTGACGGTGTATTTCGTAAACTCTTAAAATAAACATATTCAAAATTTAACCAACCTTTGTTCGTACTATTTTATGTATGTTTTTTTTCTTTTTCCTTTCATGTGTTTTAAGCAAATGGTTTTTATGGCACTCTTGAATATTATTGTATATTGTTATTTTAAAAATGATATTGAAGCCGTTCATTAAAAATAAATATTGAACTACGATTTTCAAAACAATTTATATGGTTTTTTTTTAATTTATACTCTTTTTCTAAAAAAAAATTCTACCTTATATTCTATATTAAAATTTATATACTAAAATTTTTTTTTACCCGTCGTATCTATAACTATTAAAAACTCATACGTTTCATCTCCTAATAAGAGAAAATTGTTAACAAAATATAATTAAGTTGCTAATTTATCTGCAAAATAGGATTGAGTTGTTAAAATAATATATCAAATTATTTGTTTTGACACATCTATTCAACCGCATTCACTTTGATGTATTTTTCTCTCTCTATTAAATGTATTTCGTTTGATTTTATCAATATAATTTTATTTCTCAAATATTTTATTATTTTTTATTTATTAAATTAACGATTATTTTTTTGTTAAAATTTAAAAAAATAGATAGCCGTATATCTAGAATGTGAAGTCGTGCAGGTAAAAAAAAAATTGATTTATAAATTTTAATGGAAAATTTATAAAAAAAAAAAAAGAGAATATAGATGAAAAACCAATTTATACCGGTGCGGTGCTGGTTAAAACAAAAAATATTTATATCGTACAAATTTTGTAAGATGTAATTCTTTTGTGATAAAACAAAGTGATTTTCTGTTCACTTTTGATATTATATTAAATTGGTAAACATAAAAGGAAAGCTTGTGAAATTAAATTCTTACACTTCTTATGAAATATCTCCACTATATATTCTTTAGAGAGTTTAATTTTGTATTACACTTTTCCTCACTGTAATAATGTAAAAATATGGTTAGTGTGACTAATTTAAGACAGTATTTGTGAAATAGGACCATTTCTTTGAACAAAAAGTTCATTTAACTTGAGGAAATAAAAACTACAGATATTTGTCACTTTAAAGTACAAGCTGAAATGAAATGTTTCCTATGTTGCCAACTATAATCTGTAGCCTAGACCCATATTATGTCTGCAAATGCAGAACACGTTATGCAGATGATGGCCAGCTACTAGTTTATCAATTTTCTGCTCTTGAAGGTCACACAAGGAAAGACAGTGTTAGATAATTTGGTTCATTCAGAAAATATGAAGCAGAATAGCATTGAATTTACTTGACTACAATAGGATACTCCTGTATTAGTAATTGGCTATAAATTATTAATTTTAACTGCTTAAATTACTCTTTATACAAGATCACCTTATCACCCTATCATTGCAAACTGTATTATGTTAGAGCACTTTGGCTCTAACATTTGAGAAGGAAGAATAAGAACGGTTCTTGTTCTTATTCATAACCAACATGTAATCATATATAAACTTCCTATAATTGCCAATAAAACAAAAATAACATGTTTTTGTATTTCAAATCTCTGTGTGTATCTATTTTGGACATAAATCTCATCTTTAATCCTCTAATGAATCACAACTTAATTAAACTTATTGTTAGTAACTACTAAGCCACTTTTTCCTTTTCAACTTTGTATAGCCAAATAGCCAACCGCAATTCTATTCATGACTTGAATCTTGAATTATTTTGAACTTTTCTATATGATGTATCAGTTTATATCATATTTTTATCGATCATGTATCTTAATATTTACAATTCAAAAAATAAGTCTTTTAAGACAGATATGAATCTCCATTTAATAACCATGATTAACACGGATTTTTAATAAACCAAATATTTGTGGTATATTGTCATCGAGTCCATGTCTTTATTAGATACCTGACACAGCATCCAAATGTAGTCCATAGATAATTGACTATGTGTGTGATCCTTCCTTTTCAGATATGTTCCACCACAGAAGTACATCATCAGCAGATAAACTCCATCTGCATCAGCAGATAAGCTCCATGTGAATATTAAATAAAGTAATAGTATAGGCCATCTCAACAGCAAAAGGACAGAATATACAAGCTTTACCAAAACGAATTTGTTAATCTAATTAAACTTAGGTATATTAATTCTGAGTTGGCCTATTAGGAAATTCTATTATATTTTTACAGAATATTTTCCCACATCTTTGGACCAGAGTTTTATTATTGAATAACATGAAATCAGTATCAACTGTGTAATCCTATCTATCATATATGATTAATCATGCTGGAGTTTTGAAGTGTTTGTAAATTATGCCATTTTCTTAAATAAGCACGGGTAAGAATAGCCTCATAAGTTAAATTGTTAATTAAGAGATAACTTGATTCCTATATTCATATTTAATATCAATAGTCTGATTTAAAGCACGACAAAAGGTTGAATGCAAAAGCAACTTTACATCCCTACTTTGAATGGAATGCCTTTTGGTATTGTCTTTAATGCAAAAGCTGAGGCTGCAGCTATTACGTGCAATTCAGCGGGACTATGGAAAATGACACCACAATTTAGCGGTGACTTTGGTTCAATCTAACAAAATCACAACTATTTTGCAAAATTCATTGTCCATACAAATATCTTGGATGAGGTTAAATTGATTATAAATATATATAATTGATTTTGACATATTTGATAGTTATAAGTGATTCGAGTTTAAGCTAGAATTTAAAACTATTGTTCTTACAATTGATTTTTAATCTCAAATTTACCGTTCACTTCACTTTTTACCAAAACAAATTTATAAAATTAAATTTACTCAAGTTAGAGTGTTATCTTGACATGTATTCTGAAATCACCTTTTCTTCAAGATTTAATCATGTAGATTATTAGGTACATGGCAGAGTTGGGACTAAGGAATACAAAAGGGTGGTAGATTCACTACAGCTAAGCTCCAGATCTGAGTATTATCTTGACTTTATTTTGAAAACACATTTTCTTCAACATTTTATACAACAAATTAGGCTCTAAAGAATATATAGAATTAGAAGCAAAATAGATTAATAGAATGATAGTTTAACAGGTGAAACATTTTTAATTTAGAGGTAAAAGATGGAGATCATATCATACAATAGTTTAACAGGTGAAACATTTCTAATTTTATAAAATGACAAAGAAATATAATAGGATGTGAACAATAAAATTCATATCGGGTAATTGAAATGGAGAAGTGCCTCGAGTATTTTATGTGATAAAATTGAAAGAGAAGTTTTATCCCACAATTGTAAGACCAACAATGTTATATGGACGGAGTGTTTGACGGTAAAAAACTAACATGAGAATAAAATAAATGTAGCAAAGATGCGAATATTGCTTTGGATGTGTGAAAAGACTCGACAAGATACACTTAAGAATGAAAACATTAAAGAGAAGATTGGGTAACACTTGTAATAGAAATGATGGTAGAAACTAAGGGCATGTTTGAAACACTTTTGCATTTTAGTTTTTAAAAAATGTATTATAAATTTGATTTTAAAAATTGTTTTAAAAAATAGAATTAAAGAAAAAACTTGTTTGAGATACTTGTTTTTAAAAACAGTTTTAGAGATGAGAAAAAGAGAAAACTTATTTGGTAATTTAAATTTTTAAAACAGTTTTTTACTATAGAATTAAAAAAACTGAAAATTGAGAAGTAAAACACCATTTAACTGTTTTGCTTTTTTAGTTTTAAAAAGTATAATATTAAAAATAGTTTTACAAAACAGTTTTTAAAAACAAATAATCCAGACAAATTTTTTAATTTTTAAATTTTAAAAAACTAAAATAGAGTTTTTGAGAGGAGAATCAAACAAGTCCTAAGTGGTTTGGAAATGTGGAGAGTAAACTAATAAATTATGTAGTAAAGAGAGCACATCAAATAGATGGTAGTCAAATCACTAAAGACAAAAAGATCTAAAAAAAACTATTGAGAAAGACTTAAAAATTAATGAACTGAAAAAATATGTGTTAGAATAAAACGTCACGGTATCGTTTGATTTATGTAGTTGACCATAATTAACAGTAAAAAAATAAATATCAAAATTAAATTACTTTATAATAAAAAATACTATTTAATGTGAAAAGAAAAGATACGAAAGAACCTTGAGTTTGATGGAGATGTAACTGGAATCTTTTGACCGCACGTGTAAATCTTCTTTATGGTAGATATGTTATGAGAAGGCGTTGAATGATCGAAATCGTGACAATAACATGACACTATCTTAGTATGACACTTTTATTGTTTAATGTTTCCTTTTGCCAGCTGTGATCTCATAACAAATAAAAAACTAATTCTTGCCCTTTAATTAGACTCTTATAGAGCATGAAAAGACATTACAACTTCTTCTCACTTTAATTTTTATATTTCATTTGATTGAGTGAAGGACATGGTAACTACTATATAGATTTTTCAAAGGATGACCACTTTACTTGAATATGAAATCCTACTCCGGATCTCTAGAATTGAGTACTTTCATGATCATGACTGAAGAATAGGGACAAACTCTTTGAGGCCAAGTGTTGTTAGTCTTAGATTACACAATCTACATTTTTCTGAAATGTTAAGATTACTCACAGTATGGCAATAATTATTCATAAATGACTAACATAAACTATATACCTATATGTAGAAAGTCTTCAAATGTATAAATTTTGCACCTCATTTATTATATATTTTGTGGTATAATTCGTGTGAACTTAACACATTAAATATTGGAATTTCTATTATTTTTTCTCATTTTTATATTGTAATAAATAATATTAAAATTGTGCTGAAAAATGTCATATTTTTTCTTGATAAACTAGTAAAGTTCCCGTACAAGATTTGCACGTATGTTAAAAAAAAATAGCAGAAAAAAGAGGTGTGAAATTCAGTCACATATTGTTAGTGAATGGCATTTTCTTAGAATAGATAGGCAACATGTGAGACTAAAGTATTACAATTAGTTATGTACTTCTATATAAGAATCCAAATGAATTAGCTGTGGCTGGAATTCCAAAGTTGCATATGCAATGCTATCTAGCACCTGTGGGGACCTTATTGTCAACAACAGTAATTATTAGAGCTGTCAATGCTTCATAACCAGCTATGAACCATGCTGGTTAATTAAGTTGTAAATTACCAGTTACCAATTAAACATTTGAACTGTTAGTATTGTGTTTGTACATAAGGGAAGGAAGCTGTTCTGTTTCCATTACTTAGCTAGCAAGCTACAGTGTATGTTGTGGTACTCAACAGAAGCTTCCTGTTAATAAAATTACATTCAATTTTGTTTTTTTGCTGGTGCTGAAACTGCCTAACCAAATCAACAGATCCCACATATTGGAAATCCTTTATCTTTAAACTAAAATCATTCACAAGAAGTTGCTATTTGAGTTTTTTTTTTTTTTTTGGTAAACTAAACTGCTACTTGAGTATTTCTAAACCTCTTTATTTGAGCATTTGGATTGAGAGTGAAGGAACATATGCTGAGTTTGTTCCTCAAGAAACAAGCATCAAGAAGAGGAATGGAAATGTGACTGTGGTTAAAAGGCTGCAAGTTGAACTACGAATCAGTCAGTTTTTTAGTTGATGTAATCTTGTTTGAGTAGTCTGGTTGAATACCGATACCAATTTTACTATTTAGTCTTTAATATTTTTTACTCTTCTATTTATTTATTCTAATTCTACAACATAATATGTAATTGTTGAAATTTGCATAGATCTCAGCATTTTAAAAATAGTGTGATAAATGAATGGAACCTAAATAAAATTTAGCTAATACTAACATAGTAAGGGTCAGAAAGAGTGGTGAATTAGTAGCAACTGATATAGAATAAATACTTTATATGTTGATTGTAGCGCAGGCAATGGTGTTGTGAATCACGAAAACTTCACGTGCAACTCTGACTTCCTTGTTTACTACAACCGACCAATTTTTTATGAGTTTCAAAATATACTACAATTACTACTACCATTGTTGGACCACTTTGATTACAGAGCATTTCAGACATTAATGTTACCACCTATGTCTCTAATGTTTTTAACTCCCAAAGTTTCATTTTGTCTAAAGTTTTACTACTAATTGTTTTCATAATATTTTTAAATAGATTCATAAATATTTAAATTCAAATAATTCAATTCCTAAACATAACTTAAAAGCGCTTGGTTCAATACTGTAGAGTGTAGACAAGAAAAAATAAAATAAGATTAAGATTATCATTAGAACAAGCCGCTGGAAGAAAATGTTAGCATGAGTGACTTGAGGAGAGCATGAGCTAAAGCAAGTGGATGATTAATCCGTGCAATTCATGATTAATTTAATTAATCACTTAACTCTGTTTTTACCACTTTTATATAAAATCTCGTGTCCCTTCATATGGAATCTCAAGTCAAAAAGCTTGAAACTTACGTCCTGTGCTGCTTTTTTTTAGCTCTCTACATCTTGCAGAAAAATTATAAAAAAATAAAATTTAATTCTCACTGTTGATTCATTACATTAGCAATATGCAAAGCCACTTTAGATTTTTTTTTTAAAGCCAACATGTGATCTAAGAATACATGTTAATAATTTAAATATGTAAAAAATTTATTTTAAAATTTATATTTTTAATTCTTTAAAAATTTAAATATTGTATTTTTAATAAAGAAAATTTACTTTTGATATATTTGATATGTGTCTAAAGGCACATGTTAGAATGAACAATTTTTTTTATTGAACTTTTAGGACAAGAGATTCTAACTAGTATTTATTAAAATTTTCTATCTTTTTTCTTATAGTATTTATTTGGATATTTTGTGGGGGAAACAAAAGACAATGTGAAGGGGCAGAAAATTTGTGGCCTATCATAATGTGTAAGAATCTTGTAATTCAAAGTCTTAGCTCATGCACAAATATACTGCTTCCATATTCTTGCACTCTGCTCCAAATCTGTCAGAATCCTGTAACATATTCTGATATTCGGTTTGTTTTGGATATCCATTATGCAGCTTTTGCCTAAAGGGTTTGGTTTGAACTAATTTCAAAACACTCTCACAGCTAATAAGTCCAAATAATTCAAATAGTGTATATGTAATTTAAAATCAAAGAAAACAGGACATAAATTGGATGAAATTTCTAAATAATAACAGTAGTGCTTTTTTAGATTTTGGTATCTAATAAAACTAATGAAATTCAAGTTTTTTGTATTGACATCATAGAATTGTGTATTTAATACAGTTAAAAAAAATGTGAACTTCAAATAAAAAATTGACAATTCATGTTTTGACTTGAAATTTTTAATTTAAAATATTAAAATTAAAATGTAAATAATTCAATTTTATTTTAATAGTCTAAATTGTGTCACTACATCATTCGTGTGATTTTGAAAAAAAATCTAGATCCATGATTAGGGTTATGCCTACCAAATTTGTTCCTCTAGTGATCCCCCAAGACATCAATAATTTCTAAACTTTATATCATTGATAAGCATGATTTTTACCGTGAAATGCAAACCTTGATGTTGATAGCTGGGCCCTAATTATGTGTACCTTTTTTCTATAGAGTCAAGGTAATAATAAATTAGATACCATTATAATCTAAAATCATTCAAATGGTTGTTGTTATGAAATCTTGTGTAGGATTCAACAAAACCAAACTTCCATCCATTAGTCATGTCCCTGATTATGTGGATCCAACGAAAGATAGAAAGAAACAACAAAATAAGAAGCATTATAGAAAGAGAGAAAATACTTTTGTCTTCATGGGCAACCATAAACTCACCTATCATGCACAAATTAAGGGCATCTTATGAACTAACAAAGATGTAAAAATCAGCACTTGTGATCTTTCAACATCTAAAATTTAAAAAAAATTAGGATGATTTTTGTAGTGGTTAGGATTGTTTAAAATAAGTGATTACTACGTTGATAAATGGTTACTAAACATATTAAATATTAAAATTTATTAATCATTAACGTAGTTTAATTATTTACAAATTTTGACGTAGTTAATCACAATTTTTTGATGTTTACATAGAGTTGGACATTTGAAAAGTATAGTTAACTATGTTCAAGTTATTAATTAATAAAATTATATTAATAGTTAATGAGGTGTTATACTTAATATATTTATTAATTATTTATTGAACGTAATTAATTACATATATAAAATATTTCAATATATCTTAAAAAGTTAACGGTAATATTGTTCGAAATTAGTCGTATAATAACTATTTCCAAAATAATTTTACTTCGTAGTTAAAAAATTTTGATTTTTTATTACGATTGCACAATGTAAAAATCGTTAATTTCAATAAAAAAAATTATTTCTATGTATCTAACTATTTTCACGAACCATATAAATTCATATAGATGATGCTCACACCATAGTTAAAATGGTAAACCCATTATTATCCTAGTAGGTGGTGCCTATGCATAGGGTTAGGATTAGAATGATAGAGTGTGACATAGCAAAATATAAGAAAGAGAAGCATTGGTGAACTGCTTGGTTTGTTTTTATCAAACCCCGTTTGTTAGGGGTATGGATTCCAAAATGGTAAGGTGGGGTCCAATTTGTGTGTTGTCTGTTAGTTTTGGAGGCATTGCACGCCCTTTCATGCCCCATCGGTGCCTCTTTACGTGGGATTGGACCACTACCTCAAAATTCTATAAGAACCCATCACACACCCAATTCTAAAAACCAAGTCTTTCACACACAACTCAACTTCCAAAACAAAAAGAAACAACCCCTTTTCATTTTCAAAGAGTTTGAACACTATCTGACTCTAGAAATGAAAATGGGTAATAGTGCTACTATTGGAGGTTCAAAAAGAAGGCTATCATCAACAACATCAAGTAGAGGACTTGGAGGAGTCCTCAAGGAACAAAGGGCTAGGCTATACATAATAAGAAGGTGTGTGGTCATGCTTCTATGTTGGCATGACTAATTAAGTAGTTAGTTGAGTTGAGGTCTTTAAGACTTAGAAGTCCAAACTTGCTTCCATGCAATTGAACAAGATTGGTTCTTTCTCTTTTTTGCTTTTTCTTTTTACCTTCTTCCTTTAATTCATGGTGGGGTGTAAATAGCTGACGGATGGATATTATGGGAGAGCGTAACAATTTTTTGTTTGTCATGAGTTGCTAGCCTTTTATGTACATTGGAATATCAATGAATTATATTAGTGATTTAACCATTTCAATTTTGTCATGCATTTTTCAAAGTCTAATTTTAATTCCTCTTGATACTTTTCTTCACTCAATTTCTTTTTTGTTCTTCTGAATCTTCTTGATTGCTTCTGACTTGGTGAGTTTTCTTAGATTTTGGGAATTTATAAATAGAACTAGTTTAGTTGTACACAAGCTAGCACATTTTTATGTTTTTGCACAAGCTAAGTTCTCTAATCCGTTGAAATTAGTCTAGGAACAAGTTTTTGTTTTGCCTTAACCGATTCCTAAAGGAGAATTAATTATCTTCCAGCAAAACAAACAATGCATTACAAAATTAATAAAGATCTATAATATCCTTTTTGTTTATTTCTTTAGAATGTACCAATTGGAAAATAGTAGACACAAGTAGACTTTAGTAAAAGAATATAAGAGTATTATCATGTGTAAAATATTATGAGAAAAAAAAAGTTGGCTAAGAATACCCGACAAAACTGAAATATATAAAAGAGGATTTAAATAAAATAATAATAAGATTTTTTTTATTCAATAATAAGAAACAAGATACTGTATAAGAAAATTAAGTTAATAGCAAGTGGTATAAATAATTAGACAGATGATGTAGGACCATTAATCATTTGAAGTGGAGATTTTGTTGATGACTATAGAATTGGAACTGCCAGCATAGCAGTAACATTTTATATGGAATCTACCTTTTCTCCTTTTTTTACCCAAAAGGGCAGTGTATATGAAGTGTTGCAGTTTTAACAAAGCCGTGATAAATGATATTTTTATAAAAAAATAAAATAAAAAATAGTTTGTAGTCTTTTTAAAATTTATTTTTAGTTTCTTTAAATTTTTTTTTATTCTTTTAAATTTTGTAGTATTAATTTTAGTTCATATTTTTTTATAAAAGTACATGTCGCATATTTTAATTAATTTTTTTTATGATACGTTAATGTTAAAATTTTAAAATATTATTAACTTAATAACATAACTATTTAATCTTTAATTTAACAATTTAATCTTTAATTTGAAGTTATAGATAAATTAATAAAGATTAAATAGTTAAATTATTAAACTAATGATATTTTAAAGTCTTATCAATGATATATTATTAAAAAAAGTCATTTGAAAACATACGACGTAAAATTTTATAAAAAAAATAGAGACTAAAATTGATTATAAAAAATTTAAAAAGACCAAAATTCGAAGCAATTTATTAGAGGAATTAAAAATAAAAGTTAGTATATCTAGAGGGACTAAAAACATAACCAAAAGAAATTATAATAAGTCGAGTAAAGACCAAAATGACAAAAAATTTAATTCATTGAGACAATTATATTTATTGAATGAACTACGTTGTCTAATAACCAAAACCGATTAGAATAAGTTAAGTGAAAAGCAAAATGACCAAAATCTGACTCTATCGAGAGTATTGCATTTATTGAATGTATTATATTGACTAAGAACTAAGATGAGCTAAATAAAATTTAATAAACAAATATAATTAACTTGTCAATATTCTTTCTTTCATACATTTTAATCGTAGGAAAGGTGAATTTTTATTTTTTATTTATTTGTAGAAGAGATTATAAATATTACCGTAAATTTATTCTGAAACCGTGAATCAACTTAACGATACATCAAACTACTACTTAGAGGACATTTTGTCTCTACAACACTGAATTTAAAAAAGAAAAATTTACCCAAAAAACTTTTACAGTTTAACCTCATTTACTATAATGGAAATTTCGTCTATGCCAAAGTATGAATCATACCCCTAAAGTAGATTTTGATGAAATGATATGTATATATAGAGAGAGGGGTTGAATTAAAATTTATACATACACTTATATTTTAAATAATATAACCTATTATATATTAAAATAATGTGGTAAAATAAAATATCAATTAGTTTTGTTCCACTTCAATTATTTTTTAATTAGTATGATTTTTTGTAATTATTGAAAAAAAGTTATTAAAAAATATATAAATGTATAAAAATAAAAAAAACATAGATATAATTGTCGAAAAATAAATACATAACATATAATACACGGATCCTAACTCATATTGTTATGGTTGCTCTTGAAATATGATATCTAGATACTGTTGTTGGGAAACATGAATTGTGCATTCAACTTAATAATAATAGTAGGTGACTTGGTGTGCAACGACAGAAGGGTAAGGTTGATAGGGATCTTGTTGTTGTTTCCAATAGTAGTGAAAATGCGTGGGTATGTGATTGGATCCTCTTGTCTTCAACCTAACAACATCAAATGCATTAAAATCTTACTATAATAGAAATATTTAAGTTTTCATTAAAGTTTTAAATTAAGCTATTAAGAGAAATAAGTGCTTGAGACCACCGCACTTTCAAGTCGGTAAAGAACAAAAAAATGCGTGAGTTAATAGTCAAATCTGTCTGTGCGTATGGGCCTTAATGAATTATTGGCTCATAGCCCACTTTCACGTGTGCCACGTATCCACTTCAATGGCCCACATTATTTCCTCATCTTTTCACCCCTAATTAATAACACAGTGCAATTGTATATGATGTGTATAACACGTTTTAGCATTATCACCAAATATCAACCACTCATATATGTATATAGTTACTATTAAATTTATTAATATATTTAATGTTATTTTTTTATATTTTAAAATAAATTAATAAGGATATATTTAGAAAAAGGATTATAGATGTGTCTATTAATTTGTATATGAGCTTATATTTATAAACAATTTTTTTTAGTAGGTGATTATAATTAGAGATTGAGGGAGTATAATTTCAGGAATAATTATATATAACCAATATTTTTTTTAAGAAAATATATAACTAATATTAATAATTACTAATTATTAATTTTATTAAAAAGAAAAGTTAAATCAATAATCTCTTAGGAGATAAATATGTTTCTCATTCTTTGTGATAGTTTGTGATAAAAGTACATCAAAGTATAAAAAAGGCATAATTCATGATAATTATCCATTCTTTATGTACTCACCAAAATCTTTTGAATGAATATTCGATTTCAGTGAATGAGTGAATTTTTTATTTTATTTAGAAAAATGAATGAGTGGATATAAAACATTAGAAAAGGTGTGTAAAATCAACACGGTTAAGTTTAGAAAAATAGGTTTAACTCTCACAATAATGGTAATTTCGATATATTTAATGTTGGATATACCTCACATTTATTTGAAGGAATCTGTGAAAAGAAAAGGTGGTTAAAAAAAACTTTAGAAAAGGTTGTTTTTAATTTAATTTAAGAATATCATATAATAAAAGGATAAGAATATTATCGAAGTAAAGTGAGTGAAGAGTGAATATTGTGTTGTGGAGAACGCATGGACACATGGGTTTGGTTTGGTCAAATGGCAGCCTTATGGTACCCACGTGTGCCACCCTTATCCTAAACCCCACCACGTACTTTTGATTCTTTTTTAGTCACAGCATGTCCCTTCTTGTCTTGTGGTCCCTCCTCTCCTTCTTTCATTTCTAGTTTTGGTACATCCCCTTACCTTATTTTACATCCTCATCCACTCACCCCAATCTCCCTTCCATCGACTTTAATAATACTATATGTCCATAACCATAATTCACAACTGAATCAATAGATGTTGAACATATTTTGTGAACCTCTAACATAATATATATAAATATAATTTAAAAATAATGTTTATACTAAAATTTTCAATTCATATTCTTTAGTTGAATTTATTTCATTCTGTATGTACATTATGGTACTTACTTCAAATTTTATCATTTTTAAAAATAATTAACAAAGTTATATGGTACTTTTATGTGTTATATGATATAAATTTAATTTAATTTTTGGTACTCTAGTTTAGACTTTATGTAATTTGGTCCTTCAATAATTTTTTTAATATTAGTATGTGGATTCTTTAATAATTACAATCGAAATTCCTCAACTCTTTTATCAAATGAACATTCTCATGATCCATTAAAAATGTTTACATATAGACCTGTTTGTTATGATTTTTTTCCCATAAAAATCACTTTAAAAAATTAATTACTTTTATTTTTTACTATTTGTTAAAGCTTTTTAAAATATGAAGATGATTTAAAAACTAATTCTAGTAATTAGTTGTTTCTAGTAGTTTTAAAGAAAGAAAAAAAAATTATAATTGATATTCTTTTAAAAACAAATTATTTTCACTACAATAAATAAACACTAACTAATTTCTGTTTTTCTTTAAAATTTTAAAAATAATATTTAAATTACTAAATAATAAAATCCATTTTTTTTAGAAAATATAACAATCGGATCCATAATTCTAAATTAGAGTACCAAATTTCATTAATAAAGTTTTAATAGACTATTTTTTTTAACGGCAAAACATTTTGTACAACAACGCATTACAACCTCAATAATGGAGACATCATCTCGTAATAACTCCAAGACCAAACTAGTAAAAATGCATACTAATAACATAAAAAAATAATCCAACACATGTGACTACATAATGCCTCCCTCGATATTCCACTATACTCTACAACGCCTAAAACACTTCAGCTGATAAAAGAACCTTTTTACCGATAGAGTTTTAATAGAGCACTAAACTAAACTAGCTTCCATCTAATCAAAATCCCTTAACTCCTTTTCATCTAATACAATTCACCTAATTGATTAAGTCTTTTCATACATCGACTATTAAAAACTAATTTGACATATTCAAAATTATCAATTATTTTCAAAATTTTACACTTTGAAGTTTATTTTAGGTATAATTCATTTTTTTTATAGATATATATTAGTAAATTAGTAGAGTAATGAAATATAATACTACAAAAAGTATTAAGGTTCCTAAACCGAGTATAAAATAAATCAAATGGATGAAAAATGTAATTAAACTTATGACAAAACTGTATTGTTATTTGATTTAATTGAGAATAAATATAATATTGATATATTGAAATTAAAAATAAAAATAAAAAAACCTAAGGGTGGTGGAGACATTGAGAGCAACAATGACTAAATGACTTAAAAGATTTTAAAGCTGTATTCTTATTAAAAAAATTTAAGATATTCAATGCGTGGACTACTAAGATATGTAACACTACATCTTTATCAAAAATCTTAAAACATTAAATATATTTTATACATTTAACTTATTCTTAAAGACTAATAATAAAGATCACTTGAACATAAGTTCTTAATTAGTACTCTCTTTTTTAATGCATTTATTGTTATTTTTTTCGAACATATCCATTATTAATTATATTTTATATGTTTTAAAATAATTGAGTCATTTGATATTTTCACACATATTAAGAAAACTGTATAAAAGAAAGAGAAATTACTTTTACCAAATTGACTTTTTGTTAACTATTAGTGCATTAACATTATTATAAATATATAGTAAGAGATATTACGTTAAAAATGATGCAAATAATATTAATTAAATGATACAATGAAAACAATTTATTTAAAATTGAAATGATAGAATATTTTAAAATAATTATTTTTTACAAATGAATCAATTATTATAAAGAGTTAAAAAATGAAAAAATAAATTAAATACATTTATATACAAAGCATATAAATATACTTAGGAAGAGAAGAAGGAGTATTAGTGCGTAGTATATAGTTTATGACTCTCGCAATATTTGAAACCCTTGCTTCATTTATTCCCTCTTGCATCCCCAACAACATTGTGACGTGTTGTTTAAGATTTTTTTTTTAAATGATTTTATATTATTTATCTTTTTATTATAATATTTTTAAAAAATATTTTTAAAAATAAAACTTTAAATAAAAAATTAGTTTAAATAATTTATTTTAAAATATAATTTTAAATATTTTATCTATTTTCTATAATTTTTTTTTGCATAACGAAATTTTAAAAAATAATTAGAATAAAAAAACTATTTTAAAAAACTCTTCTTAAAAATTATTTTTAAGATACATTTTTTTTAAAAGAAATGTAATTTTTATTATGTTAAAATCTTTAATAATAAATATCAAAATTATTAAATGTTAAAATTACTTTTTTTAATATGTAATAAATAACTGTAAAAAACTTTTAATCTTTTTAAATAAATTTTCATAAAATTTATTTTTAAAAATATAAAATCAAAATCAATTTTTTAAAATCACAAACAAACCACCGATATTTTGTTTGGCAGAAGTGGGGTTGGAGAATCAGAAAAACAAAAGCCGAACATAAAATTGCAAGTTTAGAAAAATTCGTAACATAAATTAGGTGAGTTGTTGTTAAACAAGCATAAACAAAACAATTTTGCAGTGAGTTGGTTGTTTAAAACACCTAACAGAATGACATTCCCTGCAACTACTGTCTTACACGAGCAATAATTAAGTCTGATGAACATGATTACAAGTGATTAATTAGTTAAAGCCGTTTATATCAGAATCTTAGATATGGCTATAGATTCTCTTTTATTTTTATTCGATAAAATATTGCCATGGATATTTTCATACAACCGTTTGAGATGCGCAGCATAAAACCAATTAAAACAAATATGTTAGTATATGTTAAGATTAATTAATTTAATTAATTCACATAGGCCATTTGATACAATACACAATTAGCGATAAAATTACAATTAAAACCCACGATAACACATTTCTATTATTACTCTCAACATTTAGATTCTATGCAATTAGTTAATCAATCTCTGAGCCATGACATTCTAAATATCTTGGACAAACTACTAACATAGTTTTCTTGTAACTATTTAAATATTGTTCGTCTTGTATTTTTTGCTGTAAAATCATTCATAACATTTCATAAATGTTCTTTAAAAAATTGATTATGACATATAAATCTCAAATAAAATTTTCATAATTTTAATTTTTGAAAATTTCTTTAAGCGGATGCAACAATAATATGAATATATAATACTATTCTACTACTTAGTTAAGTAAAATAAAAATTTGATACCCTTAAAAATATGAGTTCATGGTCGGTCGCTCTTAATGCTTAGGACCATCACCGATTTCGACCATGAAATAAAGATCAAATAATTTACATTTCAATTTTGATAAATCAAATTCAAAATACTAAATTAGATATGAGTTGTCCAATACTTTTACAATGAAGTTGAATTTTTGACTACGTCAAATGTTAGATTTCTTGATGGTAAAATAAAATCCAAAATCTAAATAAGTCATTAGAGCTTAGTGAACAACTTTTTTCGGAATGAATTATGAGTAAAAATAAGTGAAACTACTACATTAAAAAAAATAGTTAACCACATTTAATCTATGCAATTCCAATAAAAACTTAAATCTATTGTCTAAGTTACACTCTATAATCAATAAATTGAAATTAGAAAAAGTAAAATTAAATGAATGATATTTTAGTGATACTATTATTAAATAAGAAAGAAGTCGATGATTTTTGTTTATATTTGATTTCAAAATATAAATTAATTTTAATTATATTTCATTTTGAACGAAGTAATTGAGAGAAGAAAAATGATTTTGCACCACAAACTTCAATTAAGTTCTATGATTGCATTGACTTAATTCTTTCACAAGGTATAACCAAATGTGTAGAAACAAAGTTGAGTTGTTCAGCTGATCAGTGTCAGAGCCAGATTACTTAGGTTGTTAAGGTCCCTCATTTGTCTACGGAGAACAGCCAGCATCAGTGTTTGTCCCAAAAGGCAGATGCTTTTGAACACTATAAAAGATCTGGGCCACTTTCTGTTGCCACATTAAGGATTCAACTAGAATGAGAGATTACTATGATACATAATTCTTTATCATTCACAATTTTCTTACTGTGACTATAAAGAAAGTTTATGCCCCTCTTCTACGGTGACACGTTACAAACTAATAAAATTAGTACAAAAATTGCATTTGCTTATGAGATTTACATAGCATGGTTTCAGAACTACACGTTATTGCTCTTATAATTAACTAACTCTTCCACACTTCACTAACCAAAATATGTTTATTTTGTTATTGTTTTGAGTTAAGAGTCAAAATAAAATAAAAATAACAATTCTTTACAAAATTTGAATTTACAAATATCTAGATACGCAAATCAGCTATTATGATCTCTACTTATATTTACATAAGAACAAGATTATCATTATTAATGCTCCTCTCACAAAAAGGCGTTTTTTTTTTATTCAAGAGTCAATTTTTTCATACCATTTTAAAATTATTGATATTTTACTATTTACCCAAGTTTTTTTCCTTATAACCAAGCCTAAGCCTCGGCTTGTTAGTTGTTTCTCTAAACATTTACAAAAAATGATTGAAAAGGGTTGGCTATGCTTTTGTGGGGTACCCTTCACTCCTAATAGTTAGTGACACTATTATGCCCCCCCTTGAAAATGAAAGCAAGTTTTTGGGTCGCTTAATTAGTTGTTTTCCACAAGACAAGTTTCAATTCCATGACCTGCAAGGCTGGAACACTCTTACATTCATGCATCTATCAAAATCATATATCACACAATTTTAACAAACTCTAAGGTAGACAGTACATTTGTCTATGGGACCAATATATTTTTTAAAAAAGATAGTAATATACACAATGTATCTGTTACTTTCAACGCAAGCAACATGTGTGATGTGTCTTTTTATGTGGACAAGTCAAGTCCACATTTCAATATTTGAGAACCTGAATGAAACATAGTAACTAAAAGTCTATAACTTTCATCATACAAAATGAAAGCATTGATTACATCTTGGTTGATCAAAGTATCAAACCACTACAGAAAAAGTTGTAACAATTGAATTTACCCCTGATTTCAAATTTTGCAATTTATCAAAAAATGAAGTTGCAAAAGGTATTACACTTTACATCTTGGTACCACCCCAAGCAATATAGCTATCCTGTGAACTGAAATCCTATTGAAAAAAAAAGGAAATGCATCACAAATAGAGAAAATTTGGTGTGTGACAAAATTAAAATGAAATTAATGTAATGGAAAGATTATTGAGAACATAGGAAATACCAGCTGACTTAATCGATACTCGGTAGACTGTGAGTCGAGCTTAACTTTTACATCGTCAATATCAGGATTTTGGCACTCTTCTCTGCGGTGTTTACCATCCATTTTTGGAGACTGTCTTTGAAAGAAATCATCCAACAAGGGAAATCCTTCCACAAGTTGTTGTGAATTCAATATATTCGGTGAATCACTGTCTAACCATATTTTTGAGTCATCTATCCCTTCGATATTTGGAGTATCTACCAACAATTGATCAATTTTTGCAATCATGTCATAGTCATCCAAACTATCAAGTAGAACATCTAACCGAGGAACCTTTGATAGATCCTGGTACAAAAGAACAAAATTATCAACTACCCTCGGTTATTTTCATATTTTCCACAAACTACCATCATAAACCAAAACTATCAAAATTAATCTCATAAGAATTTTGAATCATTTCCAATTTTCCATTCAGAATTGCTCTTAAAAAATCAAGACATTAAGAATTAAAACATTAGTCCTTAGTTCATTAATGCGAATAAATTAGATTTATGGTGTCACAGAAAGGAAACCACAAATGAATATTTTATGTCAGATTAATAGCACCAACCAACATTTTGAGTTTAACATCTTAGCAAATTAAATGCTTAAAACATTTTTAGGTGGAGAAAAAGAGAGAGAGCCAAACATATGATTATTAAAAAGAATGGTTACTCTTTCATTATGTGATACACCCTTTTCCAAAAACAAAGCAAAACATACAATAAGAAAATGATAGTGGCAGATGATAATTGAAAAGAGCTTTTTAAATTTGAGAGGAAAACAAAGTTAAAATTTTTACCAGAGGAGGAATATGATGAGATCCTTGTGCTTGGTCTGTATATGAACATTGCATTTCATTACAAGGAGGTTCAGGAGTCAAGAAATTGGGAGTGATAGGATCCACTTTTGCAGCAGTTGCTTCAGTGGTTTCGGTATCAAGAACACCTTGGTCGTCTATGTCGCCAAATTTGACATGCTGCCGCTGATAAAACACTTTGGATATCACAAACTCACCATCCTTTTCGTCGTCTTCTTTTCCAAGATGATACTGATGCATCACCCAATTTGTTTTATCAGCTTTCCCTCCATTTGCTGATGTCATATACAGAACCATTATCTTTTTGCAGCCTTTTTGAAGACCGTTTAAGAGGATAGGTTTAGTCTTTCCTGTCTTATGCCAGCGGACACCACAATCCTGACCACAAACTTTTCGACGTTTTCGACTTCCAGTATTATAAGCTTTGATTGCTCTATGGAAAAAGTGTGAAGCATTTCCATCTTGCGTGACACCTACATGTTTTTAATTATGTAGCAGCTTATTATATTGACATCAAAATAATAAGCAACCATTCAAATTTGAATAAAACTCAAATTATTCACCTGGTAAGTGCTTAGGATGAGTATAACAGATCCCATCATCCACTTCAAGAGTAGTGATAAATTCGTCAATGAAAGGGTGGGGTTCTAAATTTTCTGCACGAACTTTTGCAAGCAAGTGCAATATTATCTCTGGATCAGATGGATCAAATTTAACACCTTTCGGTAGTCCAGGCCATTCATGTTCTACCTGACAACAGAAAATTCTCAAATATTAGAACATCTATAATTTCATTATTTGTTTAAACTTTTAACTTAAAAATGCTAATAAGCTTTTAGGACATGTTTCTGTGACCCCAGATATAAGGCATTTGAGATCACCAATAAGACTTTATTTGAATTATACAAATTTACCATATGTGATTTTAGAAGAATATAATGCACAAATAATATATTGATTGTATATACTTTTTGGTTCCAAGATGAATCAATTACCTCTAAATCATTCTTAATGATTTGTCCTATACTTTTTTTCATCACCCTCTACCTCTAAGTATTGGTCTATCATTCATTTGGTCTACTCTTCTTACCTGGTACTTTTACGTGTCTTCTCCATAGGCTAAATCATATAGGAAGAAATTCTCTATAGTGCATTGCATCAATTGGTGAAAATTTTGATAAGCCAGTTTAAAAGGAAAAAAGGGGTTTCTGGTGACTTTAAGTAATATTGGTTCTCTCTCTTTTTTCCATGACAATAGAACAAGATCGGTTCTTCCATGACAAAAAAGGAGAATCTATTAGGGCTTAGGAATGTGACTTGAGTTGCAAGACTCTAATTCTGGTTTAATTCCAGAGATGCTATCAATAACATTGTCCTAATTGGTTGTGCAATCTCTTGAATCTAACATTTGGTCCAACCTTCCGAATGCCATCGACGAGATTGGACTCGAGAGTGGATAGCTTGGAGAGGCAAGTGGAATTGGTGTGTAAGTCTATGGCGGAGGTTCTTAGATTCAGTTATGACCATGATTGTTGTCTTAGGACCATGGGGCAGAATAAGAAATCTGACGGAACTTTGATGAAATAAAGAGGAAGATTTATAGCTTGGATGAGATTTGTGATTTGTCACTGATATCTTCAACTAGGGCATAACTTAATTTTTGTCTTCATTTTTCATATACAACATGCTCAAGAAAAATATACTGATAGAACTTAGCAAAGAAGTGAAAACCCATAAAATACCAGCAAGACTAGCATAATTATGATAAAGATTAATCATGAAAACTATAGTAAATAAATTGACACAAGTACAAAACTAGACATGAAGGAGGAGCATTTTCCATGATATAAACCTAACACACAAATGTTATACACAGAACAAATGTTTTGTTCCTTTTGAAATGCGCAATCTAAAATAAAAAGTTTAATTTTTATGCAATGTCAGTGTAAAAATTTTTACACTGTCAACAAATCACAATTACTTTTAATGATCTGACGGTTAAGATTGACTGATTGTGCAAAAAATAAATTACACTGCAGGTATACCGGAATTAAAACCCTAAAACAAAAAGCTAAATTGAAAAGATACATACATCACTGTTGTCAATAACATGTTGACAATTTGGGCAAGCTTTGGTAGGATTGCTTTTCCATGTAATTTTACTAATTGATCTAGATGCACACTTTATTTTGGTTGCAATTCTACTTTTGTCCACCAACCACGATGGCCTGGATATACAAGAAAAAATGTTAAATTTTAACAATATGATACCATGCATCACTATACAACATAAACTTTGACAATCAAATGGTCCAAAAACTATGAGTTGATAATAAGAGTCACATTATTACAAGGATAGCACAATTCAGCTCAAATAAAAAACTACAAATGGTAAAATTAGTTAAAGAGGGGAAAAAATCTAAGTACTCCAAAATTAGAATAACGATGGATAAGGCACAAAATCTAAGTAGCACATCATAATAAATGAAAAACTAGACACTAGATAAATCAACACCAAGTTTTGAAGTGATATGTGACAAAAATTGAGGTTTTTGATGTCGGGTTTTTAAAAAAGTTTACAGCCACAATTTAGGTTGCGACATCAAAGTTTTTTAAGTCTCCACAACTAAATCACAATCACTATTTGAGCGAAGATATCTAGATTTTTCATGTCTCTATGACCACAATGCAACCGCGATTGGGACCACATAAGTTTCATTTAGTCCCACATCTCTGCAAATCAAGGATCTCGATGTGACTGCGATTTAAAACCTTAGTCTCTATGACCCCATCGGAACCACATTTGTAGCCACACCATGCCTAATTGACTAAAATTTGTTCAGTATCAAGGATCGCAACGAAATCATGATTTGGTCAAAATTTAAAACCATGACCTCTATGACCGCATCGCAACCATGATTTTGGTCACACTATATCTAATTGACTAGGGTTTGCTCAACCATGATTTTGGTCACACTATATCTAATTGACTAGGGTTTGCTCAACCATGATTTTGGTCACACTATATCTAATTGACTAGGGTTTGCTCAGGCTCAAGGATCACAACACAATTGTGACAAGATCGCGATTTAAAACCTTGATATTTGTGATCGCATCACAATCAAAATTGTGATACCTAATTTGAGTGCATTTTGCTCAGTATCGCATCGCAACCGCAATTGCAACTGCATCATACCTAATTGACTTGGATTTGTTCAGGATCACAGATCACAACACAACTGCGATTAAGAACCTTGATCTCTGTGATCAGAACCGATCGCGACCACAATTGACTACAATTTGCTCAAGATCACAACGTGATCGTGACACAGTCGTGATTTAAACCCTCGATCTCTACGATCGAAATTGCGGCCACATCATACCTAATTTGACTCCATTTTGCTTAGTAACAAGGTTCGCAACACAATTGTGATGCAACTGCAATTAAAAACCTAGATCTTCGTGATCACATCAACAACTGGATCATACCTAATTGACCGAGATTTGCTTAGGATCAAAGATCGTAAAACAACCACAATTTAAAACCTTGATCTCTGTGGCCGATTGTGACCGCAATTGTAACCACATCATACCTAATTGACTACAATTTGCTCACGATCAACGATTGCAACACAATCGTGTCCCGATCGAAATTTAAAACCTTGATCAACATAAAAAACTAGGTGATAGTATTTCAGCCAACAGCCATATCCATTGTATGCTAAACAAAGTAAAAAAAAAAACACTCAAAATTAAATTTGAAAATTAATATTAAATAAAACAAATCATTCTTAAGATTGATCATATTCCACTATTAAATGCATATGATGAACACTAGCGGAAGCAAAAATCCAAACTTTTCAATGGTAATCTTCCATTTAATTCCTCTATAATTAATAAGCCATGAATATCTCTGAAAAAAGAAAGGATTTTTTCCATGAAAAGAAGAGTGTTGGTGTTATTAAGTTAAGTTTCAGAGCTTTTTGCTTGATATTGAAGTAAGGAAGGAAAAAGAAAGATACGCACCCAGCCATAAGGGAGAAAGAAGTTGACGGTGCAAATGCAATGAGAGAGAGAACAAAACAATGTACAACTTTTTTACTTATATACTTGTTCGGGGGTTGCTTTGCTTCTTTTGTTTGTTTCTCGCTCGATTACTACTACCTTTTCTACTGTCCCTTTCAAACTTTCGACGACTCAAACAAACATAGATAATGTCGTGTATATATGTACAACAAATTATTTCGACAAAAAATTCAAATTCCAACACATAATGTTATATTTAATAATATTGACTTTTTTATAAGTTAAATTAAAACTTAGAAATTATATCTTTCTATTTCTATAAAATCTCTTATATTTTTATTGAGATGTTAAATGAGTTTTAGATATAAACTAAATATTTTTCTTTTTAAAACTACTTTTTCTAAAGAGTTTTAATATATTCTTTCTTTAGATTTCTCAAATATAAAGTGAACTTTAAAATCTTTTTTATCTTAAATTAGAAATTGTCTTCTTATTTTAAATTTTATTTATTAAAAAACGATTATTGCAAAAAGTTATTAAATACCGTAATAATATTATAAATGCCAATTAAGATTTAATTCAACGAAAGTATATATATATATATATATATATATATATTCACCGATAAATTTTGAAATATAGATCTTCATTAAAAGTTTATTAAAAATGTAAAAATATTAAATACGCCTTATGATTTAATTTCGATTAAAAGTTACTAAATGATGTAATAATATTAAATACTCATTATGATATATACAACATAACAACACTTTTAGAGTTTAAAAATAGATTAAAAATGCAATTTTAATCCTTCAATTTTACCAAATTAATAATTTTGGTTTTACTATATTTTATTCCACAATTTTAATCCTTTTATTTTTAAAATTGTTGACATTTAGTCTTCTTTGTCAATTTGAATTTTTTTGGTGATGTGTGAATCATTTTAGTGATGTGTATACGATAATGTGAAAAATTACAGTGATTTGAAATTTTAACTTTATAATACCACTTTAATATTTTTTTTTAAATTCTGAAAATAAAAAAAAATTAAAATAACTTTTTTTTTGTTTCAGAAATATTGAAAAAAATCACAAAAAAATCATTACTTTTCCTTTTTTAAAATAAATAGTTTTTTAAATATATAAGAATTTTTGTGACTTTCTAAATTTAAAAAAAAAAAGTGATTTAAATTATAATTTTTTTAATTTTCAGGAACTTTTAAAGTTAAAAATTTATTTATTTTTATATTTTTAAAATTATTAACTGGTATTCTTTAATTGAAAAATAAATTTAAATTTCTCGTCATCGTAATTTACGACATCATCATATGCACACTACTAAAATAATTGTTTTATCACTAAATTAAAATTTAAATTGAGAAGAATGATCAAATGTCAACTATTTTAAAAAAACAGAAACCAAAATTACGGGAAAAAAAAAAAGAACCAAAATTACATATTTAGTAAAGTAGGGAACCAAAACTAGATTTTAGTTTAAAAATGAATAAATCATGAATTCAATCTATGCTCAAAAGATAAACAATTCAATAACATTTTTTTATTGAATCCTATACTATAAACTTTTAAAAAATGTCAATCTAATAATTAAAAATTATCTCAATTGCATGATCGGGTAAAAGGTAGATATCTCACTTTCTCAATCTTTCAAAGATGAGTGATTTTGAGTAATTTTTTACTTTAAATCACAAATCTATATCATTTTTCTCTTTTGATTTATTTAAATATTTGATTTTTACCCACACACACACACATATATATATATATATATATATATATATATATATATATATATATATATATTTGCATTTTTTGTAATTTTATCATCATGATTGAGGTGTAATTTTGTTTCCGGTCTTTGTATTATATTTTTTGATTTAGATTGACATAACACATTCGATTCATATAAATTTAATTGTAACGTTTTAGGTCTAGAGACATTGGTCTCATCACTTTGATTTTGTCATTTTTATAGATATTTTTGTTATTTTATATTATTAACTTAAATATTGTGAGTATACTTTTAAATTCACCATTTTCCATTTCAATGACGTTAAATTTGTTTTGATTTTAATGTATTTAATTAATTTAAATAAATAATAATTTAAGTCAAACAAATTAAAAATAACTCAATTTTTATATATTATTACTCCCATCGTCTCAAAACTTCGGATAATAAAGGTTTTGAAACACAAATAAAGAGGAATTAATTGAAATAAATATGTATCAAAAATATTTTTATACAATGTCGGTTCAAAAACATTTAGACTATTTCACCATGATTTATATAAGTGATTTTAAAAGTAATTATCATAAAAATAAAATATTTTTTAATTAAATGACGATTTTAACTAATTGATAGTGTCAAAATATTTTACATTAATGATGTATGGGTTTGAATTGTAAATTAACCTTTTAAAATTGTTTTAAAAATTAACTCAAGATTGATCTTGGTTGTAAATCAGAAAAACGGAGAACGTTCTTAGTTAGTTGAAAATGACAGTTTTAGTTAGTCTATTAAACTTGATATTTAAAAACTTGAAAGTAAATAGATAAAGGAAGGAATATAACACACATGTATATCTTGGTTCACCCAACTTGGGCTACGTCCAGTCCTCACAACTGTGAGATTTTCAACTAAGTGCTCAAAGGCAAGAACTCTCTTGACTTTTACACAAACTTTCTGCATATCTATCTTGATCTGTTACAACCAATACCTTTCAATTCAGAAAGGAGTTTTTCACTGATCTATCATTCAATGTTTACAAAGAATTAATCACACTACCTTCTCTATAACATAGAAGGATTTTTACAACTTCTCAAGACTAGTTTTTACTCACTTTATCTTGAGATTACAATGGAATGATAAAGTGTTTGATAGAATCTAAATATCCTCAACTCGTGTTTGAGTATTTGATTTTGATATTTGGAACTCAGAGTGATCTTAGAACACAATAGTAATTGAATGATGCAGTTTCTAAGTACTTAACAGAACTTGAGAAAATGTGTGTTAAAAGGTGGAAGCTGTTGAAACTGATTATGAATGATGAGATAATTGCTTTCGTGAGTTCTGGTTTTTGCCTTCACCTTGAGTTTTCATTTATAGACTCAAAAAGAGCTTATAAAAGCTCATTTGCCCATTAGGAACAGACTGGTTGTCCTTTCCCAATGATTAGGTGAGAGCAGACCAAAAAGCAAGAATGTTCTTCATCCTGCTTCTGATGTTTAAGAACAGACTTGGTTCTTTCTCTGTGTGACAACTGAGTCTTGATCTTAGTGATGCGTATTATTGGCTTTTAAATTTGTAGAGAGATCTTCCAATACTGACTTGCTCTTAGCATGATTGAGAGAGCATAATTGAATTGGAACTGTACAAAAACTGAATCTGGAACTGCATTTATGTTTTTGTATTTCTGGAGCATCTCAAGAACGTTCTTCGTTTTCTTCAAAATTGTCCAGAACGTCCTTGGTTTTACTGACTTAGCTTGTTTCTTCTTTGATATGATATGTTTAAGTTTTTTGGTGTCTATCTTGATTAATACACTCAAGCATACTTATTAGATACAAAAACATGCTTTAGAATCATAATTATAATTCTTAATTAATCTTTGTTTATCATCTAAATTATTTAAGTTGGGGTTTTGTCTCAACAATGTATTTAAATTAAATTCATATAATTGATGGACTTTAATTTGTATGCACCATAAATGTAAAGAGTTTTAGATCATTAACATATCACAATCAATCATATATTTGAACTTAGAAGTAATTATGAAAAAAATCAAATATTTATAACAATATAATGATCATAATTGATTAGCGGTATAAAAATTCTTTAGTTTATAGTGTACACTTCAATATATATAAATTAAATTCAACTTTGTAACAAATTCTTATTTTGTAACTTATTATTTACACTTTGTTGTTCTTTTACATATTCTCTTTAATTATTACTTTTTTTCAATAAAAAAATGTTATATGGTTGTGTCATCTATTTATTATCTTTTCACATCACATTATTTTATTTAAATCACATCAATTATAAGTATGTAAATCTATGATTCATTATCTCAATACTAAATTTTGTATTCTCATCTTTTTTTTTAGAATTTAATTTCAATATATCATATGTGTAAATAATTTTAATATCTCAATCAAAACGAACCATTCCACCATAAGAGGAATCCCAAAAAAATGTTAGAAAACTTCATTCACATTAACTTTAAAAACACTAACTGGGAGAGGTTCCCAAATAGTTTCTTTGAGGAGCCTTTTTTGTTCCCAAAATTCATGAGGTTTGAAAGTCTCTTTATTTATCATGTTCCAATCCAACCAGTCATGTGTTCCAAGTATGAAAAAGCGACTCCATTGTGTTGGCTTGATAAAGACATTCCAAAACTCAGATACATCTTCACAGTCTCAAAAAACATGCATAATAGTTTTCGGGCTAGCATGACAATAAGGACAAGTATCATAAGTCGTCATAGTACATTTTTTCCGCTCCACATTAGTAAAATTTTTACCATGAGCTAGCTTCCAAATGAAAGAGTAGATATTATTCAGACTTGTGAGTCCCATGTTTTGAGAAACAAAAGGTCGTGATTGTTATTTATATTATGCACTTGTTTCACAAGAAAATCATATACTGTCTTGAGAGAAGATTGACCATATGAAGTAGGGACCCGATTTGGGGAATCAACATCTCCCGTTTGAGTAGTGGGCGCGTCGCAACAATCTTAGAACAAATATCACTCAGAATCAAACTTTCAAGAATATCCACACGCCAAACGCCATTCATCGCATAGAAAGCCATTAGAAATTTCTTCTTGCTAGTTGGAATCTAATCTGAGCAATGGTCTTGAATGGTTCCACCACCAACAATCCAACTATCCTTTTAGAAGTGGGTGTCTTGCACCATCCAAGATATATTGCACTCAACATCCGACCAAACTTAGGAGATAGTTCGCCAAATGTGGGTAGTGCTACTTCGAGGAATCATCTTAGGAATAGCTTGGACACCACACCCATACTTAGCTTGCATTAGGCGAACCCAAAGTTTGTCAAGACAAGCTACAAGTTGCCATGTCAACTTCAACATGTATGCCTTATTGAGGACTCTCATGTTTTTGAAACTAAGGTCACCTTTTTTTTTTTAGGCGAGCAAATTTTCTCCCATGAAACCAAGTGACATTTTTGGTGCTCCCTTAGATGAAATTCCAAAATAAAATTCCACTTGATCACGTATAGATACAGGAATGGCGGAGGTTTGCATGGTGTACCCAAGAATGGATGAAATACATGATTGAACTAATGTAACCCTACCTGCAAAAGATAAATTGTTAGACTTTTCCGATCAATAAACCTCTTCCCCGTACCGTCAAGTATAAAAGTGGAGCTAATATCATTGGCTTAGTTAGGGGATAGTTACATCATTTAATAATATATCGGTAGAATGTTATATCATTTAATAATTATTTGTCGAATATATATTTTTTAAAATTCACAAATAGATTAAAATTATTATAGATTTCTATATTAATTTAAAATAATTTGATATATTATTATGATGTTTATTAAATGATTTTTAAATTTAATGTATATATCAAATTTTATAGTAATTAGAACATGGGTAAATAAAAGCCGGCAAATAATTGTTTTATTCAAAATTTAAATTTGAGTTATCTTAAATATTTCATCCACTTAAATTCAACTATCTGGTCTAGTTTATTTGTAGATTTTAAAAATATGTATCTAATATTATTTTTTTGAACATAATTCTAAATCTAATATAACAGTCTTAAATATAATATCAGTGTAATTTATAGTGAAAGATTTAGAAAGGGGTACCCATGGATTTGGACCCTCCCTCTCTTGCAAATTGTTTAATTTCTCATGTAATAACACATATATATTGCTATTGCATATATATTAATTAATAATAATATATTATATTATATAAAATATATATTACATAACTAATGTGACTTTTATAGATTATTTTTTATAGATTTTTTAAAAATAATTTTTTAACTCTCGTTTGTTTACTATTATAAAAATAATTTTTTTTGTAAAATAATTTTTAATCTGTTTGAATATAATTTTATAAAAATAATTTTTTTTAAACTACAAAATTACCATAAAGGACATAAAAATGATTTTCAAGAAAACATGTTTGCTTAAAAAAATACTTTTTAAATATACAATTTTTCTAAATACACATGTGTCTCTCTAGTCTCTTATGCATCTCTATCTCCTTCTCCAATCTCTATCTACTGTCTCTCTCACTCTCTACTATCTCATGTCTCTCTACCTCTCCTTTTTATTCCAAGCAAATCAATAAATTTAGGTCTTCCGTTTCATAATTTTCGGATCCTCCTGAAAAATAAATATATAAATAAATCATCACGAAAATACGCTAGTAATACATTTTGGAGATTCTGTTTTAATCTTAAAAATTGGACCCTTAATAAAAAAAAGTGCAATTTTAATAATTAAAAAAATTGGAAAAATAAATTTTAGTCCATATACACATATCAAGCTATATGATACTCTATCCATATCAATTTACATGATGTTTCTACCCATACCAATTTACCTTTATCATACCAATAACGATTATTTATCGATATATTTTTGTTATAGCGATTATTTATCGATATATTTTTTGTTAAAGTACAACTAATGAGTATGCGTACGGACATTTAAGTATCTAAAGAGTAAAGTACGAGTATCAAAGTTGATACTTAGTTAAATATGTGTATTTTTTTTAAACTACATGTATGAAGACAGATACTATATTACCCTACTCAAATCCTACCATTGCCTAGGTGAAATTATTTATTAATTTTCTATTTCACAAGGTTTTTTGGCGATGAAAGGTGCCACTAGTTTTTTATGTTTGGACTACAACGTGCCTCTAGCTATCGGTCAAAGAAATCATGTTTAGTTTAGTTATAAGTGCCCAGACCTATTTGTAAAAGAGCGAGGCAAAAGGTTTTATGGCATTTAAATTAATAGTTATGTTTTATAATTGTTTTTTCTCAATTTTTCCCAAACATATAAAGTTTTATTTTTATAAATTACTTGAATTAGCATTTGAATTTATATATTATAATGTTTTATTTTTTTTTCATTTTTATTCTCGTTATATTTATCATCATGTCAAAAAGTAGTTACATAAACTCTTATGATATATCATATTGATATATTATGATTAGCTAACAAAGTTTATAAAGTTGATTTACATTATCATTCTCATACTACCAAACTCTTTTACTTTTTCAATGTGATAAAGAAAATATGAAAGTTATCAATAGAGAAAGTACGGCTAAATAGCATATGTGGTCCCTTAATTTAATTTCAGTTAACGTTTTAGTTTTTTATCTTTTTTTTCTCGATTTGGTCTTTTATTTTAATTTTAAGTGAAATAAAGACTGAAAATATGAGTTTATTTGAAAATTTGCGTTACAAATCTGATGAAATTTGTATTATATGAAAGAATATAATTAATTTTATGGGTTTTGGTTGAAAATTTTGATGAATTTTTGTAAAAAAAAAGATAATATTGTTGACATTTTAAAACATAAAAGATCAAATTGTCACTTAAAATTAAAATAAAGGATCAAACCGAGAAAAAAAAAAGATAAAAAACTAAAACGTTAACTGAAATTAAGTTAAGGGACTATGAGTGCTATTTAGCCGAGAAAGTATTTATAAAAATATTAAAACCAATCTTTTGATTTTTTTTTGAATTTTAAAAAAATCACTCTATTTTTAAAATGTATCATTAAAAAAAATGTGCATAAAATTGTATTTGAAGTCATCTTCTTTTCAATCTTTTTTTTTTTTTTTATATAAATTTGTTAGTCTCTTCTAAACAATTTATACAAAATTATTTATACAACTAATTTAAAATTGAAATTCACCCCTATCGATATAGGTACATATATGGGGACCTAAACTTCAAATCATCAAATAAAAACGTTTGTCCATAAGGTAGCCAGCGGTAAAAAAACGTTCTAGGTGTTGAAGAGTAGATGAAAAACAATTTAGCTAGCTAGCTCTACCAATATTCCATTTATGGTCATAACTCATAAATAAGTAACGAATAAATTTGATATTCCTATATAAACAAACTAGCACCCTTCATGTTTGCTATCCCATGCAAAATTGTTGCAATTAATTAACTTTTCCCAAAAGCTAGCAAAGTAATGGCATCATCATCATCACTAGCAACTCCCATTACCAAGGGTCGAGTGTTGATCGTTGGAGCAACAGGTTTTATGGGAAAGTTTGTGGCTGATGCAAGTATTTCCACATCACATCCAACCTATTTGTTGGTTCGTCCAGGACCTCTTATTTCTTCTAAGGCTTCCATTATTAAAGCCTTTCAAGACAAAGGTGCCATTGTCATTTATGTAAGTCACATTATATGCATATAAATCTTTTCTTTTTGTATCTAATTTATTTCCTTATGGGTGTATAATGTTTTTCAATTCTATGTTAACACGACTTTTTATTGTTTGGCTTTAAAAATGTTTGCCTTTGTTTTCATTTTATACGATAAAAATGGAGCCATAAAAATGGAGCGGTCACTTTTAATTAATTTTGTCAAAATGTGCAAGTTTAAAAAGCATTTGATTTGACTCAAGTGATTAATGAATTTCGATTAAGAATGAATTACTAGAGTCTCATTCTTCTAAAGACATGTGATTAAAAAAAACATTTGATTCTTTAAAAAATAAAGACAAAAAGTATAATATTATTTGTTTCAATTTTTATTTTAAAAATAATCATGCAATCTAGATAAAAGGAAAAATACTATAAAAGTCTCAATTTATTATTCAAATATATGATAACTTTTTGTTTTACCCACAAGAAGACCCAAAATAAAAATATATACAACCCTATGCAGAGTCTTTTTCTCTCCCTCAACCCTTCATTTATGTTTAAAAAAAAAGTTATGTTATAACTCAATTATTACTTTTAAAAAAACTCAATTACTTATAAGATGGAGGTTTACCAGTAATTTTGTTCAATTAATCTCCATTAATCATACATACTCCTGTGGAGTAATTTAGTATTGATATTTTTATTGGCTTGATGGTCTGATTAATAAAAAATTGTATATGAAAAAAATTATTTCCACATTTGGGTCCATTATTTGTTTGGTCAGATCCAAGTAAAATTAGGTGTCTCTTCACCCATAATAAATTATGTTGCATATTTATATGGCAGGGCGTGGTAAATAATAAGGAGTTCATGAAGACGATTTTGAAAAAGTATGAAATAGACATTGTCATTTCTGCAATAGGGGCTGAGAGCTTGCTGGATCAGCTTACTTTGGTCGAGGCCATGAAATCAATTAAGACTGTAAAGGTATAGTCTTAATTTGGAGGTCCATTCCAGGATTTTTAAATATACTCTCTGCATTTAAAAATTAAAAGAACCAGTAAAAAAGAAAAAAAACTTCAGAAAGTTTTTATTAAGCAAAAACTTAAAGAAAAGGACAGTTTAGAGTCTAGAGCCATAAATGAATAGTAACTCTCAGCAACTGTTTTGTGCACCCATTTTGCAGTTATTTGTGTTTATGTTGATAATTTTCAATAATAAATGTTACATTACAATATGTTTAATTTTGAATTTGTAAAGTGAATAGTAGTGAAATTAAACAAAAAGGATATATAGAGGTTGAATATGTGCTCCAACTTATTAAATGTCTTTGCTATTATTGTTTGAAATGTACTTATGGGTCAATTGTCCAAAATTTTAAACAGGATTTGACAGTGAACCTAAAATACCCTGATTCATACTCCACTGGGTCAACAACTATTTAAATTACTATTTATATTAGATGTCATAAAAAATATGTGTAATAGTGTGAAATATAAATATTTATTAAATGCAAAAAAAATTATGGTAAGTTGATTAAAAGGTTAACCCGGTAAAATTTGAATTGGTTTTGCCTTTTTTGATCAATTTATCTAATTTTAACTAATTTGGTAATAAATTATGTTTAATTTCATTTTCATCCATGTAGTTTGACACATGGCCATGTGTGACTATGGTCATTGCAATTTTCAATTACTTCTAGTAAGTCCTTATATACTTTTTAAATTAATAAAATAAAATTTGGTCCAACCGTAGATATCTTGTAAAGAAAAAATTCTTATTAACATGTGATTTGATAATGTTGCAGAGGTTTTTGCCTTCAGAATTTGGGCACGATGTGGACAGGGCAGATCCTGTGGAGCCAGGCCTAGCAATGTACAAAGAGAAGCGTTTGGTTAGGCGTGTGATTGAGGAATCAGGTGTACCATACACCTACATCTGTTGCAATTCCATCGCATCTTGGCCTTACTATGACAATTGCCATCCATCGCAGCTTCCTCCACCGTTGGATCAATTGCACATCTATGGTCATGGCAATGTCAAAGGTATATATACTACTAATTCATTACATTAACCATCTATGAATCTATGAAGCAACGACACCAGACACAAAATGTTAATAAAATAAAAAGAAGTGATTGTATGCAACTACTAATGTCAGTGTCGTCTTTGAATGTGAATAATTATTTTAATTCTTTTTGTGCAGCTTACTTTATTGATGGGTATGATATTGGGAAGTTCACAATGAAGGTGGTTAATGACGAGAGAACAATAGACAAAAATGTTCATTTTCGACCTTCTACCAACTGTTATAGCATGAATGACCTTGCTTCTTTGTGGGAAAATAAAATTGCTCGTCAAATTCCAAGAGTCACCATATCTGAAGATGATCTTCTAGCAATCGCTGCAGGTTCAATCATATTCTCTCTGTCTCAGTTTTATTTATTTCTCAGAGTTTGGCTAATTTTGTGAAAGAGTATTATTAATTTTGATATGTGGAGATGCAGAAAATTGCATACCAGAAAGTATTGTGGCATCAATCACCCATGATATATTCATTAACGGATGTCAAGTTAACTTTAACATAGATGGAGTTCATGATGTTGAGATTAGCACTCTGTATCCTGGTGAATCATTCAGAAGCTTGGAGGATTGCTTTGATACCTTTGTTCTCATGGCTGCTGATAAGATTCATAAAGGAGAAACTGAAGTTACTGGTACAAAGGCTTTAGTAGAAGCAGTGCCAATCACAGCTTCCTGTTAAAAAGAGGATATTTGTTTGAGTCATCATTAGGATATGTTTGATGTTATTTTGAAGACTGTTTCACTTCATGTATTTTATTAAGATAACCTAAGTATAAACCACTGTTGTCTAAGACTCTTAAGTATTTTATCACATTATTCTTGCTACTTTTTGTTGGGGTAAAGATCTTCAGCTCTTCATGTAGTTTAGCATTTTCATATTTGCTATTTGCCATAATGATTTACTTATAATGTTTGGGTGACTGATTTTTTTCAAAATTTTATGTGGAGCACTTGTATGCAGAAGTAAAACTTCGCTCTATTATGCCATCCACTAACTAGTCTATTGTATTAGGATTAGAAACAAGTTGTTCAATTAAAATGAGAAGTAACCAACTCAAAGTGACCTAGTTATTTATACAAGTTAGACCACCCGCTGCAACCATCATGGTCCTGCAGTCTTGTGCACATATCCACAAGCTTGTCAAAAACCATATCTCCACCATCAAGCACACCCATGAGTTCACTAGTAGCGGCCATGAGTTCACCACCATTGCTTGTTGCATTTGTCACCGCAGGTTTTTTATTTTGCCTTTTTCTAGTTTGTTCTTGGATACCTCAGTGGATTGACTGGTCCCCTAGTTTGTAAGTTTTGTGTATTGAAATGTTTCCCGGAATTTATAGTGGTACTTGCTGTACAGATAATATCAATAGCACTTCAAAAGTGGCCATAAAGAAAAACACGGGGCAAAATCATGAATGTTGTCCACATCAATAAAACAGCATTAAGTGACATATTGATTACTTCACATACTGAGACTTTAATGGCTTGAACCTCAACCAAACATTCAACAAAGTTTCCTTTGACTATCACAGATTCATGGGCAATTAATTACGTATCTAGTGCTCACTCACTTTTTCCTTTGATGTGAGAGTATACAAAAATATATATCCCTAAAGCTATACTTATCTACCAACATTTTATGTCGAGCTAGTAAGCCAATGTATCCCTGCACACAATTGCAAAGACTAATTTCTCGAGTTAATTGAGATCCATTTAAGGAATTGACCTCTCTTAGCATATACTTTTTCGTACGCGCGGCCCGAGATAGATCCATGGACCAAATGATTAAGGGGACCTCATGTACTTGGTTTAAATAGTGTCTAGAGTGGTTCAACAAGATAATGAATGCAATAGGGTTTTGCTGCAAGGTTTGTTAGACGATTTTCCTCTTGTTATTTCTCTTGTTATTTTTTCAAAAATAAACTTCTTTCCAAAACAAAGAAGTTACTATTGTAAGGAAGTTGTTAAAAGACCATAAAGCTGTAGGAACAAACATGCTTCAATGACAGTGATATGGATCCTTAACTGCATGGCATTCCTAGTTCATATAGAGATCAATAAACAGCTTGCATGGTGTAGATACAAAATTCAAAATGAATGTATAAGATTATGTACAACTTTTGATGCTCATCATATATATGAGCAGAGAAATAAACAAATTTTGGTGCTTGCCTCATCTAAAACCACAAGCTATAGTGAGATACCTACATATCTTACAGTGAATTCGGTCTACACATCATATACAGGCATCCGTTCTTCAATGATGCCACGGCAGATTGGGCATCTCTTGCATTTTTCGCAGCAAGTGCTGTTAACCACATCAAATATCAAACATGAGCAACAACAAAAAACGGAAATAATCAATTTCTTTAAGAATAAGTTTCTTATAAGATATTTGTGTAACACTATATCAAATATTAGTACATTGACAGGAAAATAATTAAATAGAGAAATTACCTGCAAAGAATGTGATGCTTGCAGGGAAGGAGGACCACATCAATCTGCTCTTCAAAGCAAACTCTACATAAGATCTTCTCCTGATAAATTTAGTGATCAATTTAAAGTGTGTTAGAGACAAATGTTCTCTTATTATGTGAATTATTTATTTACTTCTACAATATTGTAACTTAGATCAAATGATATGCAACCAAGGTTGAGATGCTACATTTTGAAGTCTTTCAAATTCCTCCTGGCTATACTTGGTAACTTCTGTTTGTTCACCAAGTGCAGCTTGAAGTCTCCAAATCTGCGAGTTATAAAGAGGCGATTATTGAAATGTATGAAAAAGCGTAAACATGCTCGTGTACTTGGTTTAACTTATTCTTAAACAAGGAAATCATGAATTAAGAAATAATGTGGTAGCTACAACTATTTTAATATAAGGAAACAATGTCTTCACCTCCTCAACAAGTTCTGCTCTAGGCATTTTCTTCACCGTATCAGGGGAGAAAGTGTTGTACCTAAATAGTAAATCAAATCACATATCATCATAGAGAAGTTAGAATAACATTATTCACTGGTCAAAATAACAGTTATACAAGGTAAAAATGTGTCATGTGACATTATTAGAATCATCACTAATAACAATTCATAAATGAGCAAGATCTCCACAATTCTACTTAAATTTTTAAACAGAAGAGAAAGCTTCGCTGTTGTAAGCCACTAGAATTGAGCCAAATGGTGAGGGGCACGAATAATTTTTATATGACAATAGGTTCAAGCCTTGTTCCCATCGTTATACTAAAAAGGCATAATGTTACGCAGAGTACTAACCCTGACCCAGAACTCCCAGCACAAAAAAGTCTAGCTTCTTCCTCTCTACTTCCTTCGTCAATCGACCACCAACCTAGCAACCTGCCAAGAGAAAAAGTGCAGCCAACGACAAATTCTTCATGTTAGTTCCGCAACATTTTAAGTTGTTCTAGGTTCAGTAGACAATCTACCTAAGGTTAATTCGTTTTTTCTAGCTAATCAAATCTAAACTGATGTACCTTGATCCATGATGGAAAAACCCAAAGCAGTCACGGGATTTTGATGCTATAGATGAATAGTTTCTAGGAATATCTCCATTATAGAGTAAAAGAACAATCTTCTCTATTAATCTATATGTTGCAAATAATACTCCAGCTCCTTGCAACAGAAAAAGAGGAGAAAAAATGACCCATTTTGGTATATTTTTCGCACCCGATGGTGTTCCCTGAAATTTAAACAACAAAAAATGAGGAAAGAAAAATCAAAGAATGAGGAAACCTACAAATTGTGAGAACAATAGTGACAGGGATTTTTTGTTAGCATTTATACCTCTAAATGCATAAAAAGTAGTATTTGAAAAGCAATGAATGGAATTTTCATAATATGCCCGCCTATGTCCTGCAGAGTGCAAAATGCATTTTGCTGCCAATCTTCATCTGTCGAAATAACTATGCCTTCTCTACTCCATTCCAGATATCTTATGGTATTTGACGATGAACACGGTTCTGTAATTTGAGAGTTTCCATGAATTGTAGGATTGTGCCACTTTGTACAAACGAGAAACGCAAAGCATTGTGCAATGCTGCAAAAGGAACAAAATGGTTTTATGAGGCAAACAGCACAAGACTAATACCAAATGCTTAAGACAGTCAACCAAGAGAAATTGACTATACCCGTAGTTAATAAATAAGTCCCACCAGCCTAGAGCCGCAACATCGCCTACAGGTAATTGAGAAATTTTTTAGTAACAAAACGTACAAGATTTGCCAATAGATCAAATGGATAAGGACAAAGATTTGGTAAAAAAAACGCCACACCAACGAAGAAAGCAAAGAATGATTGAACGTTTACAACTGACAAGAAACTCAAATGTCAGGTTGGAATGCCAGTTGAAGAGGGTGACAAGATCACAAGAACACTTATTTCCAATTTAGATAGAAGTTGAAATTTACCACAGCATAGATAAACTAAAACAGATAACCATGTTCTAAATCAAGTCTTTCAACCCCAAGTAAATTTTGTACAATATTATTTCATATTCATACCATCTAAACACGTTGACAGTTAATATACCCGAGAAATTGACAATCTTCATGAATCAAAACACCTATTTTCTGAATCATGAATCAAATTTTATTAAGAGTGCTTACTTTAAAACCCCCTCCCTTCTCCCACCTCTATCTCCAAAAAAATCACAAGATAACCAAGGAATCAACTACAATGGGTGAATCCCAATCAAATAGAGAAATAAATCTCGTAGCTCGCAAAATTAATTTAGAACCTCTATTGAATTTTACTGTAAGAACACCTTAATTTCAAAATGATCCCAAATAAAAGTTAAGTTTCCTATGTTGTTCATTAAATAAATATCAAATTAGTCAAGGCCAGACATTAGTGTATTACAGACAGCTTATATCAGTATATTTAAAACATAGTTTTAAACATCTTATCAAAATGTTGTGAAAAATTAACCAACATCAGACACAAATAGGTACAGAGAGGTCAAAAAAAGGTGTGGAGTGGAATCTATAACATTACATTTCAACAGTAAATTAATTACTCAGTCAACAAATGTTTCAATGATGAAATTAAAACTTACCACATAACTTTAGAAGGGTGAACACTGTGGCAGCAATAAAGAAAACCATGGCTATCGAAATCCAGAAGTGCTGGAAAACATAATTATACAATTCAAATATGAGCATTGGGAAAATAAAAAGCAAGTATTGAATAATTAGGTAATGTTGAGTTAATTATTAAGATGTGAACAAATGGCTCTGATACTGAGTAAGATTAATCCTCCTTTTCCTAATGGCACAACATTATATAAAACAAAGAGAATTAAGGCTGTTTGAATTGAAAAAAATATTTGTTTTTATTTCCAGTTTTTCACTAATATTAATTACAAAAATGTCATCATGTTTAACTTTATTTCTCATATCCAAAGATTTGTACAGGAAATGGTGAAAACAATAAAATACTATTTTGAATTTTAACGTTGTCATGTACGAATTTATTTAAAACAAGAACCAAAGTGAAAATAAGGTGATGTTTTGTAATAAGCAGTAAAATTAAAACAAGAAAACATTTTTTCAAAACCAAACAGGGCCTTAAACTCTAATCACTAATGTATTTCAATTTTCAACGAAGATTAAGTATTGTCTAGAGCCATACACATCAACGGCTTTTAAATTATAGATACTTCTAATCTTATAGCTTTTTGTAATAATCAGTCTAAAATTCACAAGAGATTTGAACAAAAGTTACTGAAAAACCATCAAAACCGAGTATTTTAAATTGCCAAGTAGATGCCAGATAGGGCATTAGGTGCCTATATCGGGAGAATCACTGACAGGCCTTACTTTATTGAATATCAGAGCATATACTGATCAATTAGATAATGAATAATGAATGGTATCTTACAGGAAGAGTTTCCCATACTGCTTCATCAGTCATATTTTCCTCATCTCCAGGCATCAAAGCTCTACACATCCTATTAACATACATTTTTGTCAATAAAACACCAGTTTGATTGAAGAGTATATAATAGTATTGAACCTTGCAGTTATATAATTGATTAAGATTGAGTCTAACAATGTGTAGCCATACAATTAACAACTACAAGCTTATAAGTCATGACGTTTTTCAACAATCAAATTCAAAATGATTTGCTGAATATAAATTTTGGTAAGCCACAAATGGAACCAGATAATTACCTGATGTTATCAATCAAAATCACCAATTCGAAAGCTATAAGAGGTATGAAGACGATCTTTAAATTCACCACTGCATCATTACAATGAATAATTACTTAAATTGATAACATCTAATCAATGAATCATAAAAGAAGTACCGAAGTTTATCTTGATGTGAAATGATAGTGGTCAATAATACACATGATGGTTGTGACATAAGAAATGTCACTTACCATAACTGCTCCCAAGATGTATACATAGAAGAAGCTCAAATGCCACAAGCAATGGTGTTGCTATGACTGAATGACAAGGAGCCCACTGTATGGGAACAAAATATTTTTACATCAGAAACAAAAACTTACTACAGGACAAATTTCTAACTTTTTCTGCAAAACAGGGAAGATATTTTGAAGTATGTCTTACTTGGCGACCATGAGGCATCGAAGGAGCAGGCAAGGAAAACCTACCTCGTGCTACCACCACGTGGAAAAGCCAAAGTGGAAAAAATACAGTCCTACCAAAAAGATAGATATGTTATGATATAACAAACTCTGAAAGGGAAGAGTATGTTATAGCTTAGTTTATTTCTTCTTAATAATCCTCAATCTGAGATTTACTACCAAACACTCCACACATCGAAATTCTAATACATGATTTGAACTTTACATGGAATGGTCAAAGGTTTATGTCTGATTTACTACAACATAATATAAATCGGAAGAACATCAACATGAATTTGACGCCCAAACCCATGCTATTAAGATGTAGGATAAAGCCTTATTGCAATTTGCATTGCAGCCAAAAAAATTATGCTACAAGTACTTAACAAAATTAAATGTGGAGAGAAGGGTGTCATTCCAAGATGACTTCGAACCTAATCTTTTACAACACCAGGAGGCCAGTAGAAATATGACCAGACCATATTTCCAGACAGCTATGAAGCTCAGATACGTCATAAACTAGGTAGTCAATCCCAGATAGCGGTGCATCGCGGCCAACCCCAAAAGTGGGATAGCGGGATAGGTGGGATAACTGCTATTTTTTGGACAAATTACATGAATAATACTATATAAACCTATATTTAATGCAAAATTAACAAATGACTCAAACTATGAAACATTCATAATTAGTAATAAATCCACAAGTCTTTCTCTTAGTCAAAACATACATTGAAATACCAACAAAAGTCAAGGAAATAAAGATGATGCATATTGAAGTCTTTTAACACAGTCATAAAATAACTAAATATTAAAACTCAAATGCATGTTCATATTCTTCTTCCTAGGTGAAAGTTGAAACAACAAAACAGAAAAGGAAGAAATAATAGCAGGATCTCGCTGGGAAATGTTTGGATTAACTAAGCCGGGATAGCGGGATCACGCCTAGATCTCACCGAGATCTTGTTTCACGTTGTCGCGGACCACGCCGTCGCGGTCAGGCACTGCACTGGGACAGCGGTATCTCGCCGGGAAACGCTGGGATTAACTACCTAGGTCATAAATGAAAAAAACTAAATGAAAAAGTATGGCGTCCAACATGTATCCGATACTGATATGCGTCTAATATGTCTCAATACGTGTCCAAAACTATCCAATAAATTTCTTATCTTATTTAAAGAAAAATTCTCCAATACTTCTTCTATATTCCGTACCTAGGGTTGTTTATTATATCCGGATAAGTAGACCATCCATAACCAGATCCGAACCCAGTTACAAGAAAACACGTAAGACTCTTACCAATTAAAGACAAGTTGTCACCCAGATCCGACACGACATCGATCGGCAACTCTTACCATGTAAAGACATGTTGTCATCCAGATAAAACACAACATTACTCAGCATTTTTTTGACTTAATTTTATATCATTTTAACTATGTATTTCTTTACTTCATTTGCACCCTCAGGAAAGGGGAAAAAAAAAACTTGCTGCTAATCATGTGTGCTGCAGGGGACATTTTTGTAGCTCTACTCTTTCGCCCATCAGTGGAGTTGCTCTAGTTGCAGAGCTGCTGATTTGCATAGCTGTTGCTCATTATTTTCGCAGCTGTTTCCGCTCATTTGATAGTAATTAAGCTTAAATGCACATTATATTTCATAATTATACTAATTTTTCATTCTTCCATCAAACAAAATATCTTCACTTCCATTAGGACACTAAAACACTGGAATTCAATTCACACACACACAAAATTTAGTGTCACAAAGGGAAAGCAGCAACCAAGAACGCAAACTAATACCATCCCATTCAAAGGAAAAATCAAATTAAAAAAAAAAAAAACAAATATATTAATGTAACAAAACACACAGCATACAAATGAAGCAGGCAACTTTTCTAAAGGGGAAAAAAAACAGAATCTTTCTCCTCAATTGTATGTAATTTTCTTCGAAATAAAAAAAAAAATTAAAGCTTTCACACATGCATTGAAAAAGGGAGATACAGAATTGACCACAAACCTTATCTACAGCAGAAAAACTCACAAATTCAAGATGAAACTAGGTATGATCATTCAAAATTCAAAACATAAATGAAAAAAGCTAAAATTTTGTTGTGACCCTTTGATTCCTTACTAGATTGTTCCTAAAGGGTGATAAAAAAAAAGGTAAAGAGGGAGAGAGAGTGAAAGAAGAATAAACTCACCACCATGAAAAAAGGAAGAAACGGTCAAGCTTGAGAACAAGGAGAAGAGTGAAAGAGAAAAGAAAGGCATGAGCTAGCATAGCTTGAAGGGTCTTAGCTACCCTTCTCCAACTAATCACTCTCCTTCGAACCAGCATTTTCCTTTTTTTTTCTTTTTCTCAATAGAAGAATCGGAGAGACCAGAGAGAGAGAGAGGGAAGACAAAAAAGAAACAGTTGCTGAGAGAGAGAGAGAGAGACGTATCTATCTATGTTGCTGTTTTGTGTGTGTTTGTGTAGATAGAGAGATTTCGAAAATCGAAGGTGATGAAACCCGAAATATCGCAGAGGATGATGGAATGAAAAATCCTCGGAGGTTGCCAGGAGAGAGACTTTAGAACAAACTTTATTTTACTTTTTTTATTTTTAAAACTGTCTCTCTTTGCCTTCTATTTCACGCCAAAGCAATGTTTTTTTTTTTCCTTTCATGGTAGCCCCCAACTTTACTTATTAAGAAATAAAAAAAGAGATAAAAAAACAACTTTATTTAAAAATAATAAAATTTTTTAAAATTTCAAGACATTAAAATACACATTTTAGTATTTTATTTTTTTATTATTATTTAATAAATATTATTAGAATATTTGGTAGTATTTTTTTTCTACCTTTTTATGTACAAGTTGTACAAAAGAAAAAATATATTAAGTTCGAGCAAATATCTAAAATATATTTATATTGTATTTTATATTAAACAGATTTTCTATTATTTTTTATTATCTTTTTCACATTTTTTTTCTCTTCACTTTCATCTCTTAAACTAAACAAAATGTGAGATAGATTTTACCTTTATGGTTTATTAATCTCAAATAAAATTATTTAAATATACGTTTGATCTTTGGTTTGAATTGATAAACGATAACGAGTAATTGTAATTTTATAAAAAAATATGTTTTATAACTTTTGTAAAATTATATTGACTCTTATGATTTTGTTCATTGTACTATAAAATTAAACACATATGAATACACTTATATTTTATTAAAAAAAATTGTTGAACAAGGTCAGACTAATTTAAAATTATAATGTAATATTTTTTTAAAGGTTTAGCATGATCTTTTAAAAGACTAATATTTAAAAGAACATTCAAACAAAATATTTAAATAGGTCATAAATTTTCTTAAATAGGTTTATTGACTTGAGCCTTTATGTAAATAATATATTGCACAAAATCTAATTTAATAATATAAACAAAAAATATTAGTAGTATTAAAGTTTACTTAGATAAAACAATATTAGGTCTAAAACACCATTTGAATAGTCTAAAGACCAATTCTTGTATTAAATATATCTTTCTAAAATAACTTTAACCTAATCTATTTAATTAATGAACTTAACATGTATCCGTTTAATATAAAGCTTTGTCCATGATATATTCATGACGTGGGGGTGTAATACAACACTCTTTCTTTAAAGATGGGTGTGGAGTAAATTTAGAGGTGAAAAAAAAATAAAGGATCGTGTCTTTTTCACTAGTATCAGTGGCTTTTAAGAATTTATTAAGACTAATTTCATAGTTAAGATAGAAGAAATATAGTATTGTAAATTATCATATTTTATTTTAATTTAGTGTTTAATGATGTAGTTAGTTATGAAAAGTTAATATCAAACCTTATCTTAAAAAAGACATCAGAGAAAATTATTAAATACTTCAATTGTCTTTTATTATACCATAGAATTTATCCCTAATTAATAGATTTGTTATTGATGATGATATTATTAACGATACGACGGGATATTGTTAACAATACGAAGGAATTACAAAAGGGATTTGGGTTTCATTCTAATAACAAGTTAATGAAATAAAGATTACAAGAAAATATATAATAAAACATAAAAAAAACTAAACTATTTACTTATAAATATGAAACGCCCAACGTACACAAATAGATTATTATGTAACAGATATAATGAATTGTTTGTTAAGTCTATCGAACCGCATCTTGTTTAAAAATTAAGAACCGTCTTTCAATAAAACTATGATAACCATTAGAGATGCTCTTTATTACTTAAATTTGATTCCAATTTCATATTTTATAGATATTTTTTTAATGAGTCTTTTGCTTTAGAGTCATTCATGTTTCTTTAATCGTAGTATTTTGTGAAATGGATTTACATGAATTGGTAGGTAGATGAATAATTTTGGTAGTTATTATAAACATCAAATCAAATAACTGTAAATATTGTTATAAAAATACTGAATGATTGGAACGGAACGATGTATGAATGATTGGTTGAGAGGATCTAAATTATTTGAGTAAACCATGCATGTCTTTGTCGCAAACTTTTCATTTACTTTTTGCAAAAATACACATTTATCTTTTAAAAGATGACTATTTTATAATAATTTTAAAAAAATTCAATTGTATAAGAAAAACAAATTAAAAAAATACTATATTTTAATTTAAATTTCAATTGTTTGTACTGTGAATTTCATATAAGAATATGAAAATTAAACTAATAATTTGATAAATTAAAAATTTAATCGAAATTAAACAAAATTGATTTTATTTTTTCTAGTGTAGACCAAATTGAATAAACTCAATTATTATTGATTTAGATATAATTTTATATCATTTAAAATGAATCACTAATGTTTGAACGAAATTATTATATTTTATTTCACACTATATCAGTCGTATTATCTTAAAAATACATTGTATTTAAGTATTTTTTTGTTATTTATCTATTATTTTTCATTATAATTTATGTACTCTATCATAAAAAAATATGTAATTGTTTTAACAGTATAAAAATCTAGTTTTGAAAGAAAAAAATAAAAATAAAAATTATTAGCTATATATATATATATATATAAAGAAACATATTAAATAAGATGATTTTTAAAATAAGAATATGTGAAATGAATGAATGCGGTCATTGATCAAATGATAAATAATTAAAAGAAAAATGCTAATAACAATCTTTCTAACACAGTCTATCGAACATACTTTGTCTCATTAGACCAGATCACCATTATTTTAAAACACTAAACCTAGTAACTAGTACTGCCGGTTTAGAATACACTATTTCCTTCAATGGAATTGTCAGCTTTTAATAAGACAAAAACAACCTCTTACATCTCAACACTATAAAACCTGTACTCTTTTTTGGCCTTTTTGAATCCGAGACTCATTTCTTGATTTGTTTCCAATAGTTAGAAAAATACAATTTTTAATTTTTTTCTTTCTTTAGAATGAATAAATATAGTTTGCTTTGTAAAATCAAATAGGTATCTAATGGCGGATCTTGACAAGTTTCATTGATGAGGTCAACATAGAATAAATTATATATAAAATATTTTCAATTAATGTTATACATTTGATTTTGGTGTAGTGGTAACCTAGAAGATAAAATTTATAAAAATCTCTATTACCATTAAAACACTTAACAATTTAATATTATTAGTGGGACATTCGTCATATATACCATATATTATAAATAAATATTATTTTAAGTATATTTATTTTTACTAAAAAAAAAATTAAAATAGCTGTAACTTCTTCCTATCATAACTAAGTTCCACCTTGAGTTTTAAACGAAATGCGTTAGGTAATATTCTTGTAAATTTGTTGTACAAATCAAAAATGAAATCGGCTTGTCTTACAAACCGGTAGTACTTAAACATTTTTTATGTACTTTTCCAACACATAAAGAATATTTAATAACGTGTTTTATCCTCTCGGCCAAACACGGGTACCAACACCATCTCTACAAGGAAACACAAGAGATTGTGAGGCACAAAATAAAAATTAAGAATGAAACGTCGGAGACAGGCGAGAAAATAGATTATTAATTAGTAATGCTTTTCAGTTCACAATATCTTTCAATCAAACATAATTGGTTTCCAGTTACATTATTTTATATAGAAGTGCCGTGGCCTAACGAGAGAAAGAGTGTTCAGTAAAGTATGTTTGAGAAATTGTCTTTAATATTCTTGTATATAAAATTAAAACAAAAAGTCACTTAACATGTTTAAATGGTTATATGATATTTTTAATTATAATTTCTCCAATTTCATATATTCTTTATATCTATGTATATTTGTATAATTAAAATTTAAATATTCCTCTATCTTGTCGGATATTTTATATATGTATTAGTTTTATAGATTATCTTATGGTGATATGGTGATGTCTTGTCCCTCACGTAGCAATAACAAACAATAATTATAATTTTTTTTGCTTTGATAATTTATTTCTGAGTATCTTCTTTATCTACTTCGAGTAAAGTATTATTGATGGAAAAAAAGCAACTAAACTACTTGCATTACTTTATGATTTGGAATAATTCCCACATGACATCGTATCTGAAGACAAAATTGAGGTGCTTGATTTAAATATGCCCGAGTCAATGTTGCTTTTATGTTTGGATAAAATGTATTTTGTTTTATGTCATAGTTGTACATAAATGAACCTAATTTCATTATTTCCTTCGTTATAGATAACCATTTGAAGACATGAGTACCGAATATTTAAAATTGCTACAAAATGATGTTAATTCAAGCATCTGACATGGTTATAACTTATTGGAGGCACTGACATTTTTTTGTGTTGCTTATGTATATTTTATAGTTGTTATGCAAAATTATGCAAGCAGACTTTTAAGTTTGATCAATATTTTGAAAATATTTTAAGTTTTTTTTTTTTAAGTTAGTTCTATTCGTTTCATTTTATTTGAACTCTTTAACTTCTTTTAATATTTTCATAAAAAAATTGTATATATTAATTTTTTTATTAAAAATTAAAATTGCTAATATTTTTCTTCTTATTCATCACTTTTATTCCAAATAAATGGAAATTGAAAAAATTCAAAATTTTAAACATTCTAATAGAAATCACAAATTCAATACTCTTTTTGAAAAAATTACGAAAATAAAATCGAGTACATAACAGAATACAAATATGTGATTACTGCATGTGGGTATGACTAAATTTTTATTTTTAACATCATTAAATCACAAAAATCTTTTCTTTTTATCTTTTTTGGGAAATCAAACACTCAAAAAAACAGAATTTTTTTCTTTTTTGATGCTTCTCTTCTATTGAGAAAAATTTCAAATAACCAACCAAATAAAAACAAGACTAAATAGCATCCGTAGTACCTTAACTTAATTTCAGTTAACGTTTTAGTCCTTTATCTTTTTTTTCTTCCCGATTTGGTCCTTTATTTTAATTTTAAGTGAAATAAAGAATGAAAATATGAGTTGATTTGAAAATTTGAGTTACGAATCTGATGAAATTTGTATTATATGAAAGAATATAATTAATTTTATAGATTTTGGTTGAAAATTTTGATGAATTTTTGTAAAAAAAAAGGATAATATTGTTGACATTTTAAAACATAAAAGATCAAATTGTCACTTAAAATTAAAATAAAGGACCAAACTGAGAAAAAAAAAAGATAAAAGACTAAAACGTTAACTGAAATTAAGTTAAGTTACCACGAATATTATTTAGCCTAAAAACAACATCATTGTAATATATATTAACATGTTAAGAATCATGGTTGAGCTCAAGAAAGAGATAAATAATTAAAGAGAAAAATAAAAACTTGAAATGATTATTTGAAGAATTGTTACACAATTAGAGTATGATCCAATTTTATATAGTGTTACTAATGTAACTAACTTAACAAATTCTACTTAACCATAACTATCTTTACCTACCTCTAATACTTCCCTGCAAGTTGGAAGTATGTAACAACATTTTCAACTTGGAAAGAACAATACAAGAAAAAGAAAAATACAAAGAAACTAATAAAATAATATTATAAGAAAAAGAATATAACATGTAATCACATCGGCTAAACAACAAATTTCATTAGAAAGTTGTAGCGGCCGAGGTGCATAACTCTCGTCGAAGTCTTCAGCCTACTTTGGACTAACTTGAAAATCTTCCAGTGTCTCTACAGCAATCACTCAAATATAGAATCAAGAATTCCAATCTTAAATCTTCAAATGTCAAATTTGGCCAACAAAGCTTAACCATCGTATGATGGAAGCACAAAGAGAATGAGAAATGTCTAATACCATAGGATAAAAGAATAAAGAAAATGATAATTACTTTACTACCATACGGTAGAAGCACAAAGAGCAAGCCAACAATGGCTAAAAAGAATGAAATTATAGTAAAATATATCATATCACTAAAAAGAATGACTAATCAACAATGAAACTTCAAAGAATCATATAATAAATCACAAAGCATATTCAATATTGAATCTACAAATATTATACAACTAAGTTGAGAAAGAATGAAAAATCACAAATGTGGATTCAAAGTGAGAAAGAAAGAATAAAGAAAATTTGAAAAAAGAATATAGCGGAATAATTATTATTGCTCTGATACTATGTTAAGAACCATGATTGAACCCAAGAAAAAAATAAATAATTAAAGAGAAAAATAAAACTTGAAATGATTATTTGAAGAATTGTTACACAATTAGAGTATAATGCACTTTTATATAGTGTTATTAATGTAAGTAACCTAATAAATTTCACCTAACCATAAATATCTTTTAATTATCTCTAATATAACAAAATAAAACAAAAAATGCATTTATTCTTTTACTGAAAATCAAACTAGAAATAAGAAAAAAAAGAAAGTTTTCTCATTTTACTACTCCTCTTGAGAAAGAATTTTTTAGAATCCAACACGAAGAAAACACGTCATTAGGGGTGGGAATAGGCTAGGCCGTCTATCAGGGGCCTATGGCCTGGCCTACTTATGGCCTGGTCTGACCTAGCCTGTTTAATAAGAAAGCCAGGTTCAGGCTAGTTTTAAAGTCTCTCTATTTAAATAGGTCAAGTTCAGGCTTACATAAAAGCCTATTAGGCCTGATAGGCCGGCCTATATATATATATATATATATATATATATATTATTTATTAATGTTATTTTTTATTACTATTTATTAATATTAATGTTTCTTATTTTAAAGTATATATATATATTATTTATTAATGTTATTTATTAATATTATTGTTTCCTATTTTAAAGCCTATCAATTAGACTATTTTAATATTATTTTATTATATTAGATTTGATTATAATTTTATTAATTTTCTTTATATAAAACTGCCTAATTTAGCCTATTTAAAAAAAATATAAAATATAAAATTTAAATGTTTTAACATGAATAAGGCTTTTAAATAGGCTTTCAGACTAGGCCAGATTTTTAAAAAGGTCAGGCCAGGCCGGAAAAAAAGCATATGATAGACCGTAGGCCAGACTTATGCATAAAAAATTAATCGTAGGCCAAGTTCAGACCTTTCAAAGTCTGGCCTGGCCTGGCCTATTCCCACCCCTACACGTCATTATTTCATCAACAAAAAATCAAAATCTCATATATTTCTTTTGAGAAACCAAACAAAAAATGAGTCAAAATAAAGAAGAGAAAGATGATATATATATGAGAAGGTCCATTAATTGTTGTCGTTGTAAATAACTTTGGGGTTGGATTGTTGATGATGATAATGAAGATCAATTTTATTTAATTTTTTATCTTTATTTAAAAAACATTATATTCACTTTTTAAACATTGAAATGTAAACTTTATTATGTTAAAATATATCCAAACAAACCTTTTTTTTTTCTTGTAAACCAAAGAGATTACTAGATTTGATTTTGCAACCTCTGATTTCATAAGTTTAAGGCAAACATAAAAGAATAAAAAAACTGAAGAATTAATCCATGGGAGGATAATGATTACCTCTATAAGAATTATATTCTTAATAGACTTGGTAATTATTTGTATGACTACTATAGTTCCAGCAATATTATGAGCCGCTACCTCAAGTATCAGATGATTGTTGACAGATCCGTGGAGGCTCACTCATATGAAATTCAGAAGATAGCTTAAGAGATTATCTCTTAAGATATGACTTTAGATTAAAAAAATTCAAATTGTTATTATTATTGACAAATTGCCTCTGCTTGGAAGAATTTCAAAAATTCTCTCATGTATAAAGCAAAAGAATTTTCTCCAGAGAGTCTAATAACACATCTCCAGAGATAAGAAAAAAATTTGTTGTTTATGGTTTTCTTTAGAATACGGCATGGTTTACTTACTTTATAGGGACATATTTGTACACAAACTCTAAATATGATATTTTTGTTGGGAAAGGTACGCCACTGATAGCATATTTATATTAAATGTTAAAATTAAGAAAATGTCTCATTTTGCTTGTATATTGTATGATTGTCATATTTGGCATGTGATAAGTGTCAAATTTATCTACTTTTCCATGATCTTTTGGGCACTTATACGTTTGAAATGTTTAAGATATATGTTAAATTATCCCTCAATAGGTTATTTTAGCAAGTAGTTAGTTTCTATATAAATATTATGGTAAATATGTTAATTATAAGTATTAATTAATGTGTATAATTGTAGGAGAAATATCAAAGTGATCCAAGCAAAGGAAAAACAAAAAGTCAAAGTTGAAGAACTTGGCTTAAGCCAAAACAGGTTGGCTTAAGCCAGAAGGATGCTGAAAGCAAAACCAGAAGGACCACTTAAGCGAAAATGAGGCAGAGACATGGATTTTGAAGAACCCAGTTGGCTTAAGCCATATATTTTCTAGCTTAAGCGGGCAACCTTTCCTAAGCATGAAGAAACCTATTGGCTTAAGCCAGATTGGCCTGGCTTAAGCGAGACCATCAACTCATTTCCTTTAAAAATGCACAGACAGACTTCAAAAAATAGCGGTCACTGAGTTAAAAAAGAGAAATCAAGAGAGAAAACAGAGAAAAAAACTGATTGCTTGATTGGGGATCAACCGAATAGCTGGAATTGTTCCCGAGACATCACAGAGTCGTCCTTTCTTCTTAGATCTTCGCTTTGAGCTTGAAAGCATCCATGGCTATGGATTGCTAATTTTCTTTTGTTGGGATTGGATGTAACTCTTTAACTTGGACGTATCTAATTTGATTTCTATATACAAATATCTGTTTCTATGTTATGATTTCAACGATTTAATCTTATTCTTCATACATGTTTTAGCTTGATCACCTAAGGCATGAATTTAGATTTGATATGTGAGTGAGAACTACATGTTTAAGTCGGACTTAGATTATCTCATCTAACAAGCTTGATTGCTAGAAATAGAATTAAGTCTGTTTGTCAATTTACATCTGAACTTGTTACGGTTATCCTTTTTAATTATGTGAGAGATCGGTAATTAGATTAGGGAATTGTTAATCTTCTCATGTAAGAGATTAATGAGATAGATAAGAACTGATGTGATGAAATTAAGCATAGAACATCATTTGTATGTTGAATCAATAGGATACTGAAGAGTTAATAGATGAATCCAATTCCAACAGTTTTCTCATAGTGTTTTTAAATCCTTATTTATTATTTCTTTTTTTACATTTCAATCTGGTTACCAAAACAATCATCCAAATACTTGAAAACTTATTGCTCGAGTGATTCATGAACGAACGACATTGTATTTCTAATTTCTTGTGGATACGATACAACCCTTTTGCTATACTATAATTGAATCCTAAGAGATTTGAAAGTAGATTGGTAAAAAACTTTCATCAGCATGCTAGACTCTCTCATGTGAACAAACATGTGATTTCAAACATAAGTAATTCAAGTTTAATTCCAAAGTTATCTTTAAATGATTTTGAAAGATGTGATTTTTGTAGTCAAGCTAAAAATAACAAAAAGTTCACATGAATCATTAATTACATTTAATACAATATGATATATGTAAAATTGATGAGACTTTAAAGAAACACTATTTGATCACTTTTATTGACAATTATTTTTATTATACTTTCGTATATCTAATGAACAATAAAAGTGAAGCGTTTGACATGTATATGATCTATGTAACTAAAATTGAAAATCAATTTAGTAGAAAGATTAAAAAGAACCAAGTATGATTCTAGTTTATTTAATGAGTTTTATAAATTGTATGAAATTATACATGAAACAACTGCACTATTTCGCCTGAAATGAATGGTAAAGTTGAAAGAAATAATAAAACTTTTACTGAACTAATTGTTCCTATGATGCTTAACTCTGGTGTTGTCTGTCATTGGTAGGGGGAAATTATATTGACGATTTGCTATGTTTTGAATAAAGTTCCTAAATCTAAAATCAAAACTTCCCCTTATGAGATATTGAAGAAAGCACATATGAGCTTGTCTTATTTTCGAAATTGGGGCTGTCTAGCTATGTCATAATCCCTGATCCCAAGCGAATTAAATTCTCCAGTAGAGTCTATGAATGTGTATTCATTGGGTATGTAGTAAAAAATAAAGCATATAGATTTTCATGACCTAAATGCGAAAGTGATTATAGAGTCAAATGATGTTGGCTTCTATGAAAATAGGTTCCCTTTCAAATTAAGAAATAGTGGGGGTAGCAAACCAAGTCACATTCATGTGATAAGGAGCATTGAAAGCAACAAACAAGGCGAAACAGAACCTCTAATAAGTAAGAGAGCCATAGTTGCTAAAGATTACGGACCCGATTATACGACATATACCTTAGAAGAGGATCTTGCAAATATTCAAGAAGCTTTATCATCTTTAGATTTAGATTTATGGAAAGAAGATATAAATGATGAGATAGATTCCTTAGAGTCTAATAAGACCTGATGTTTAGTAGACCGATTGGTTGTAAATGAATATTGAAAAAGAAACTAAAACCTAATGGAACTGTTGATAAATACAAGACTCGCCTTGTAACCAAAGGTTTTAGACAGAGAGAAAATATAGATTGGATGTCAAAACAACTTTTTTAAATGATGACTTGGAAGAAGAAATCTATATGGAACAACTTGATGGTTTTGTGATTCATGGACAAGAAAACAGAGTTTATAAGTTAGACAAATCTCTGTATGGTTTTAAACAAGCTCCTAATTATTGGCATGAAAAGTTTGATAATTTGATTATATCGAATGAGTTTCAAGTGAATGAAAGTGACAAATGTATTTATTACAAATCTGAAAATGACATTTGCACTATCAAATGTCTATATGTAGATGACCTACTCATATTTGGTATAAACATTCATGCGATAAATATTGTGAAATCATTGTTGTGTAACAACTTTGCTATGAAAGACCTTGAAGAAGCGAGTGTAATCCCTGGAATCAAGATTATTAGGTCGGAAAAAGGAATTTCTTTAGATCAGTATCACTATGTTGAAAAGATCCTAATGAAATACAAATACTTTGATTGTAAACCTGCTTACACACCATATCATCCAAGAGTGAAACTTTTCAAGAACACCGGTGAAGGTGTTACACAAACTGAATATGCAAACATCATTGGCAACCTCAGGTATGCCACTAACTGTACTAGACTCGGTATTGCCTATGTCGTGGGATTATTGTGCAGGTTTACTAGTAGACCTGGTATGAAACATTGACACTCTATCGAAAGAATCATGAGATACCTTATAAGGATCATGAGTCTTATATAACATTATCAAAAAATTAATGTCGTCCTTGAAAGATATGATGACGTTGATGATTGGAACACTTTATCAGATGACTCCAAAGCAACCAGTGTCTATATATTTAGTATAATTGGTGGTGTTGTATCTTAGAAATAGAAGAATAGACGATATTGGCTCAATACACTTTGGAGTCTTAAACGATAGCACTAGCTACTGCTAGTGAAGAAACGAGCTGATTGAGATGCTTGCTAGCTGAGATCCATGAAAAAAAAACTTATGCCAACTGTATTGATCTACTGCGATAGTACAACACCTATTGTAAAGATTGAAAATCGTTATTACAATGGTAAGAGATGATAAATATGTTGTAAGCACAACATTGTTAGAGACTTACTTTCTAAATGAGTTGTTATAGTGGATCATGTACGTACTGATGAGAATTTAACAAATCATTTGACGAAAGAATTAACTAGAAAGAAAGTCCTAAATACATCCAAAAGGATGAGACTATTGTCTATAGATCAATGAGTCACTCATGATGGTAACCCGACCTAAAAGACTGGAGATCCCAAGAATTAGGTTCAATGGGTAATAAGAAGTCGTAGTGATATGAGATGAACATGCTATTATATATCAAAGAAGCATGATTTCTGAATCGATGAAAGAATGAGATAATATAAACTCTTAATGAGATCTATACTCTATGTGGAGTGGAGTACCTAGCTACATGAGTACTCTTGATATACTCCTCTATGTGAATGTGGAAGTAGATGTTGGAACCAAGTTGGTTCTATACTTAGAATTTTGATGTTAACAAAAGTATTTTATGTAAATAGTATTTTGACTTAGAAGAACAAATCAGAAGCTGTGCAAAATCAGAGGATGACACCACCAGAAGATACATCTAGAGGAAGCAACCAGAAGATAGAAATGCCACCAGAAGGTTCAGCCAGAGAATGCATCCATAGGGTACTAGAGGATGCATCCAGATAACACCAGAGGATACACCTCCAGAGGATATCAGAGGATGTCATCAAAGGTCAATAACATCATCAGAGGATATCTTTCCTGGCCCAGATCAGAAGGAAGCAGAGTCCAAAAGGAGACCTGGTCCAGACCAGAAGGAAGCTTGTCAGAGGGAGACTTGGTATAGACCAGAAAAAATCATAAGTCAGACTTGGTCCAGACTTAATCCTGACCAGAAGATAGTTTGGTAGTAATTTAAAGAATCAGTCCAGACTTAATCCAGACTTGGTCCAGAGCAGAAGATAACTGGTCCAGAACAAATGACTTGGTCCATACCAGAAGATAACATGGTCCAGAGCATAAAACTCAGTCCAGATCAAAAGAAATGATTGTCCAGATTTAATCTAGACTTGATCCAGATCAGAAGATAAATGTCCAAATTAAAAGATCAATGGTCCAGATTAAAATACCATAAGTTCAGATAATTCAGATTCAATTCAGACTTGGTCCAGATCAGAGGGAAAATGTTTAGATCAATGGTCCAGATTTAAGTATCATGGCCCAGTGTTGGCTGAGATCAGAAGATCAAATCATATGGCCCAGTGTTGGCCGAGACCAGAAGATCAGATCATATGGCCCAGTGTTGGCTGAGATCAAAAGACCAGATGATATGGTCCAGTGTTGGCCGATATCAGAGATCACAAAATTGGGCAGATCAGATTACATAAGTCCATAGTTGGTCGAGATAAGAAAATCTTACGGTCCAGATTTTAATAATGATGAAAATCAGTGAGGACTTGATTAAAATTCGAAGAAGACTTGATTAAATTTTGATAGAAAGTTGATCAAAGTATTAAGGGATTTGATTCAAAAATTACTGAAGGCTTGAAGAAATTCGAATGCAATTTGAAGCTTAAAAAGATATGGTTTGAAATTAAAAGAAACAAGATTGAACAGAATTTTCAAATGCAATCTGAAACTAAAAAGATATGATTTTTATTTAAGTGAAACCTGATTGGCCAAGTTATTTTTGCAAGAGAATCTGGACAGATACAGCTCGAATTTGATCATGGAAGAAACCCTAATTTTCATCTATAAAAGGAGGCTCAAGGCAGAAGACTTAGTATAAAAAATCAGTAAAAGAGTCATAAACTTCCAGAAGCAAACACTCGAGTTTTCAGTGAGGTTAATTGTGAGTATCAACTTTCCAGAAGCAAGTACTCTTATTTTTCGTTCCCTTGTGTCAGATCTATATTTTTGAAGTAGAGTCTACAATCTGAAGAGTCAGAAGAAGTAGCAAGTGACTTAGCAATTAGATTCAAGGTGTTGAAATCCCTTCTGCAATCTGGGGTTATCAGATTGGTAGGAGAAGACTTGACTTGTGAAGTCAAGGTGTTGTGTTCCTCAAAAGTCTAGGATTGTTAGACTGTTTGGAAAAACTGACTTGGAGGGTCAGTAGTGCTGTTGTAATTCAAAGGTTTTGAATTAGTGGAAAAATCTTTCAAGAGGAAGGGACTGGATGTAGCCTAGTTAATAGTGAACCAGGATAAATCTTTGTGTTGATTATTTTACTTTATCCGCTGCTAATTCTGTTTGTTTATATATCAAATTCTAAATAATCATCAAAAACAGAAAAAGAATTCAAGTATTACAAACACAATTCAACCCCCCTTCTCGTGTTTGCACCTTCAGTAGATTCGTTTGCTATGGAATTTTGAGGCAAAATTGCTACAACGTTCACTATATTGGGATAGACGTGCAGGGCCATTAATGCACGGACTTTTGAGAATACACACTATGTTCAAGTCATGAGACACATTTGTTTATGCACGATCTTATAGAAGCGTTTGATGCTATTTTAGAAACACTTTTTTAAATTTAGGTGGGAGATTGTTGGAAAAAAGTTGAAACTTAGAGCTAATGTTGTGTGAATCGAAAAAATGTAGGAGTCTCAAACTCCCGTAATTTTCGTGTATCAGTTTTGCTTAGTCAAATAAGCAGTTACGCAAATTCATTTTTTGGAGTCAGTGTTTTTTTTGCTTACCCGGTCAACGCATCATTTTCTAGAGTAGTTGGTTAAAGAGATAAGGAGTAGTTCCACAAAAATAGATAATTTTTTCTTCTCTATCTGTTGCAGAACTCCCCTATAAATAGATAATCCCTCTCAGTTAAAAACATACTAAAGTTGGATACAATTCTCAACTTTATATTTTTTCCCTCTTATGCTCAATACATTTCCGAGTTACTTCTCTCATTTTTTTTCTGTCCCTTCGATTTTTAGTGGTTCTAATACCACCTTCCTTTTAGAGCTGCTTGTGTCGTAGATCTTGCGATTTTTAAAGTGGTTTTTGTGTCATAATCCTTTCTATTTTTGAGTGGTCATAATACCACTATCTTTTTAGAGCGATTTTTGTGTCATAATTATGAGTAGTTATAGTATCATATTACGAGTGACTTTAAGTGTCATACTGACGGTGTAATTCTAGAATGGTTTTCTACGGTGCCGCGAAATGTGATAGCCTATCTTAGACAATTTGGACAGTGCCGCGAAATGTTTTAAAGAGAACGACATAGTCTATAACTCAACTCAGTAATATCTTTGATGACTGAAAATTATTTTAAAAATAATTTAAAAAAAAAAAGAAAAGAAAAGAAAGAGAGGTGCATAAGTGTAATATGTGGTTTACAATTTATATATATTTATAATAAAAATTGGGCTAATCGTAAGTGTAACATATCAACGTTACTCCACTGGTACTTAAAATAACTTGAGCTAAATGTATATTTATGATTTAAGAAATTGCTGTAGTAAACATTAATTGAAGGTTAGGTAATTTAGAGAGTAGCATATTTACAATAAATAAACTATGAGAAAAGTGATTTTTTTGTAAGAAGTTACCCACTCAGTGCTTAACTACTAGTGAACAATAAATTTCCCCTAATAACAAGCATCAGCGACTCAATCATACAAATAACTATTTCACCCACTCTCGCTAACTATACGAAATTGGATCCTCAGTTGCAATGTGGAACAACAAGAGAGGATACTGAAATCATAATTTGTTTCAATTTTTTTTTTGGGTATCTTTTAACATGTTAGAAAAAGTAAGTTATTTCTTGTTGTTATAATTATTACGCAGTTTCATGCATGTGTCTGTATTTGATGCACCCGTGATTAGAATTCTAAACATAAACTTTATAAAAATATCTTTTATCATTAAACAACTCAACAATTTAACATTATTGACGAGACATTAGTTATATATATTATATATTATAGATAAGTATTATTGTAGATATACTTATTTTTATCGAAAAAAAAAATTTGAGGTAGCTGTGATTTTCTGTTAGCATAATTAAGCTCCGTCCCTCTTTGAAACTAAATAATATCTTTTTTTTTTTTTAAGTGTGTGAACTTATTTTGAATAATTTGTGTAACCCAACTTTGATGTTCATCAAAGGTATGTTATTTTTTGGATAAGTTTTTTTTTTTTGAAAAAAAAAATCAAAGAATGAATATTGACTCAAACATATTCCGAAAACAAGATTTGTCGAGAATAAACAATGTCTTACAAAAGGAACGTCAAAAAAGCAAAGCACAAAAACACACCAAAAATTCCAAACTATAACATGAAATAAATCACCAAAAGATAACACTTAAGAACACCACATAGAGCCATATTAATCAAGGCCAACAACAATAATACCCAAAGAACCTAGTGGGTTAGTGCACCATCGGTGAAGTTCGATGTTGAAACTTGTGACATGTAATCTCAACCACTAGCATGACAATATTTGAATGTATTCAAGTAAGAGACCTATGATACAATCTATATGCTTAAAGACTTTATAGACTACATATAAGTCATTCAAATCACGATAAATTTAATTTTTAATGATAAAATTTATTGTCAAAATAGTTAATGATTGTTATAATATCAAAAAATAAATCGATTATTATTTCGATAATTCGATGAATAATTTAAATTTTCTTATAAAAAAAAATAAGCAAATTATAAAATAAAAAATGTCTTATTTTTTATCATAAAATAATTGAATCACTTTTAAAAATACACATAAAATAAGCAAATTATAGAGGCCATCCAGCTTGCTATTTTATTCTATTCAGAATTAAAACTATTGTTCACTAAATAGTAAAATACAGTTTGCTACATAGCACCAACCATAAATTTGATGATCATGCGCCAATTATGTGTATAGATATTAAACAAGATACTCAGTTGGTTCTATTACATTTATCGAATCAAGATATTGCTGTTATATATTTGCCCACACATGACGGTTAAATTAATGTGATTTGAAAAACTATTAATTTTAAATGTGAGGATAAAAAAATAAAGTTAAATAAGTTTAATTTTTATAAAATTTTGAAATTTTATTTTTAGTCTTTATAAGAAAAATTAATATGTTTTAATCTCTATTAAATTATTATTCAAGTATTTGTAATTTCTATTAGAATATTGACATATATTTTTCAATGAATTTTTAATAGAAATGTTTACAAAATTGTATAAAGTTCTTTCAAAAAAAATTAATTTAAAATTCGGTTTTTATATCCATATTTTTGCTACTTTTATCTCGATTTAAAATATTTAAAAATTTGTATTTAATTTATCTTAAATTCAAATTTTTTATAATATTTTATACGTTCTTGCAAAAAAATCATCTAAAAATTTAAATGTTCAAAAATAATTAAACGTATTTCTTTTCATAAAGACTAAAATTGTTTGCAAAACAAATTTGTAAAACTAAAAAATGCAATTTTTTACAGAGACTAAAAACGAAATTTTAAAATTTTATAGAGATTTAAAACTAATTTAATCTAAAAAACAAAGGAAAAAAAATTATGTGAACTCTATGAGACATAGGTACGAGTACAATATCAGTACTGGGTAAAGGTATGAATATGAGATACAACATTTTATAAAAAATGAACGTGCGAGTAAGTCAATAAAAACATGTTTTTTATATAATTTAATCAATTGAGTTAAATTTTTTAATTTACAATATAAAATCATAATAAAAGTTTAAAAAGTAACAATTTTGTGTTCACAACAAATTAACTCAAATACACAAATAACAATATATTAGTGGTTAAATATGTTTTTAGTTTCTATAAAATTTTAACATTTTAATTTTACACCTAGTAAAATAAAATATATTTTTTAGTCCCTACAAAATTATTCGATAAATAGTTTTAGACCATACTAAAGCAAAAACATATTTAATTGTTCTTCAATTTAAATTTTTTTGAATGATTTTTAGCTAGTATGTTTAGAACGTTATAAAAAGTTCATCAATAAAATTTTAGAATTTTTTAACTTAATATGAATTAAATATGAATTTTTTAAATTTGAAAAGTTATAGATAATAGTGATGAAAATTTGGATTAGAAAATTGAATTTTGAGCACATTTATTTTATGTAGATGAACTTTTTATAATATTTTAAATATTTTTTAAAAAATTCATTAAAAAGTGGGTATTAATTTAATAGTAAAGACTAAAACTATATACATAATAATTTTATAAGACTAAAAATTATATTTTTATTTTACAAAGATTAAAATTAAAAGTTTAAAATTTATAAAAATTAAAAAACATATTTATCAGATATATAAAAACTCGCGACGTATAATAAAATAATTAAGAAAAACAGAATACTCAATCGATATAGTATGAGTTCAGTATTGGATAAGTACCTATTACGGATATTTCACTAATTTTAAAAAAGTATCCATAGTAGTAGGCAGTGGACCTGAAAAGGAGAAAATGGAATGAACTCATGTGTCTTGGTCCAATTGGACCTCCTCAAAAACTGGGTAAATTTATCTGAGCCACGTATTTTGGTACTCATTTTTTTCTGTGAAAGGAGAACCGTATTACTCTAGTTATAAATTAATTATTTTAATTTAGATATATAAATTTTATTATATTTATTATTGTATTTTATTTTTTTATTTGGTCAATACAAAAATTATTTCTACTTTTTTTCTTTCAAATCTAAGATTAATATTTCACGTATTTTATTACATAATTATGCATCTTGCATTGCTAAGCATTGAATCAAGATAAAAATAAAAATGACTTTAACTTTAACTATATAGTTGAAATATGAGGCGTTTGGACTTTATCAAGCTTCGCAATACACAAGGGTTGGAAATTCAAATCCATCTAATCCTGAGTTTCATTGTAATTACAATCTTTACATGTATATATCTCTAATTTTTATATACTAATTTAATACATTATATTTTCTATGGAGGGTTTGGTTTTCCAAACATTTTACTTGTAATTAATTATATCATTTTGCTTTTACTAAATGTTAAGACTTTTTAAAACTAAAATTCATGGTATACATTTGAAAGCATGCCCATTACTTTTGTCACCTTCTCGTGGTGACAATTATAATGTCATGCACCCGTGGCGTGCCAGAAAGAGAGAGAGTTACATGAAAACTTCAAAACAAAACTAAAAAGCCACAAGCAACCCACTAATCATGAATATATATATGGATTTTCTTCTACTTATATCCGGATATTCTTGTATTCAAAGTAACACTCATTCAAAAAGTCATTTAGAACTTGAATCTCTCTAGCACTACATCACTGCCACTTTTTATCAAAGTGCATATGTGTTTCACATATGATAATGTCGAATATCCGATACACTAATTATATTTAATTTATTTATTTTTTTAATTATTACATGTGTTAATATGTATACTTAATATAGACTCGAATTGATTTATAATATTCTGTAATGTAATAAGTATATCACGACTGTCTTTTTATAAACTTTATCATGTTTAATTTTTTTTAAGTGAGACTTGAATTTTTCTTAATATCAACTTCTCAAATGGATTCAACTCAAAGTTGTGTTAAGCAAAACCACACATGTAATTAAAAAGAAAACCACCAAATTATCACACATGTAATTAAAAAGAAAACCACCAAATTATCATTACCTCAATCGTCTCATCATGATGTTCAAGGAGACCATAGATATACATAAACATTTTTCATCACACCATGAAAAGGAAAAGAAAAAAAAAAATAAAACCACCCCCCAAAAAAGATAAAAACAATAAAATTGCAAATCAAATATATAATAACCAAATACCATAATAATAATAATATATATAATATAATAGTAATAATAGGCCTTTAATTAGATAAAATTTTATAAAGACCTTAATTAATCAACTCTAATTATAATTAATTAGATATTGATATAATATTAGTCCTTTGTCTCTTGACATTTCCAGAAGCAGAATCATCACCAACACTCTTCTCCATCACTCCTCTCAATGCTTCTTGTATTGAACTAATGCAATACTGCAAATTCTGCTGTCCATGTTCATCACTGTTATTTGAATATTCATCATGATCATCATCTTCACCAGTGATGAACAACACATTCTTCACACGTCCTCCAAGTGTTGTAATATCAGCTTTCAATGTTCTTAACCTTAATGCTTTCAATGTCTTGATTAGTTCAGGCAAAAGATCTGATCTATCATCACAGCAAAGTGAGGCTTTGATCACAAATTTTCCATTTCCATGTTCGTGATCAGCTGCATCTACTGTTAACTCATCGCATTCGGTTGGAACTGGACATGTTTCTGCTATTAGTGATGTTTGTCGCTTTAGTTCTTTTACATGTTGAATCACTTCTGCTAGCAATGATGCTTTGTCTGTCTACAAAATACCAAAACAATAAATCAAAAATTATATTTTATCTTTATAATAGAGTCAAACACTCTCAATTAAATCGTAAGAAGTTACACTTTATAACAAAAATAAATAAATAAATAAAGAAAGAAGCTATTGAATTTAAGAAAGAGAAATAATTTATAATTAATAAATCTATATTTAAAAAATTGTAAAAATGGTTTCACTGCCAACAAATTTTTTGATTTTATGGTGTCCCCTTGTCTTTGTGGTGTAACTGATTGTAGACTCTTTAGTTTAGGGTTTAGGGTGTCACCTTGTTCTTGCTTAGAATTTTAATGATCAATTTAGTTTTTTTTATTTAAAAAATTGGCTATAGACAATTTAAACAAATAAATAAAAATCGATTTTTATGTTTTACAACAATTTTCACGTATTGTATTGTTGTAGGTAAAAAATATTGTAGTAATCTTTTCAATTAATTTTATGATACAACCAGTTATACATTGTTTGATTGAGAGAAATAAAATAGCCATGATTTGATTTCATTGTATATAGCATGATAGGATTTGATGATGATTTTGAAAGGATTAATATTGGTGGGAAGAGTCATGCAGCATATACTACTATAGATGAGATAATAGGTATATAGTGTGTGTGTGTGTGTGTTTGTGACTGACAAAGGTGGTACTAGTTTTTGTCTCTTGCTTTATTTCTTTTCATTCTTCAATTGAGTTTGACTGATCAATCAACAATAATCCGGCAATGCAAGGACAATTTCCATGCGAACAAGCTTTTCAACTGCTTCTTGGTTCCTCTTTATCATACCAAGCGACATTAACGCTAATACACTTTTTAACTTCTCTTTTTTTTTTTTTTTTTACTTATAACTTTTTCTTT
>JBBPBO010000001.1:8811757-8844872 GCA_037974295.1 Cicer cuneatum | reverse complement strand
TTTTTTTTTTTTTTTTTTTTACTTATAACTTTTTCTTTAGCCAGCTAGTTTCTTTGCTTCATTCCTCGGAACTACCACACACATTGTTACTCTCCCAAACAATTCATATATTTACATAATGTGATTAATTAATATTGAAAAATAAATCTAAAAATTAAAAAGAGAAGTGAACAGTGTGTAAACAAATAACTAACAAAGCCAAAAAGGGTGTTGATAAAAGCAAATAAAACAATGAGACTCTTTGCACCCCATTTTCTAAAAGGTTATATTCGATTTTGATTTTGTTGTTTTTATTCCACTAAAGTAACAAATATTTAGAATCTAGATCTAGAAAAGGCATTCATTGTTGAGTCAAAAAAAATAAAAATACATACATTGAATTGAAAAGGCCACAAAGAAATTATCAACACTCTCACATTTAACTCACTCTTATTATTATTATTATTATTATACACAACTTGTATATATAGGAGCGTGATAAATAGTATAGTTATATTATGTGGTTGAGTTGAAATCTTTGATTTTAATTGGTTTGCATTTTTATATATCTTGGAGCTAAGGTGATTAATTACTTTACTAGTAATGAATTTCATTATTGGAATATTTTTTATAACATGAAAAATATTTAGCTAGGTTCTAGGAAGAAAGTTGATTTAAAAAAGTTTTGAAAAAAGAATTATTGACTTACTTTGGTTGTGCTTGGCAACAAGCTGCGTAACTTAGCAAGATGATTATTGATTCTCTCTCTACGTCTCCTTTCAGCTTCACTATGACTCTTTGATGCAGCGAGAGCCTTAGCTTCCATGATTTCTTGAGCACTCATCTTTCCAATTTCACCTTGAAGACCAAACGGTACACCTGAACCATTAAGCACTGTATCTGATATTATCCTAAGATGTTCAGAAGATGGAATACAACCATGATTATTATCATATGCAAATTGAAGTGAAGAAGGATTGATAACCCTTCTGTTGAACAAACTTGCATAAGGTGAAGAAGATTGTTGTTGTTGTTGTTGTTGAGGAATAAGAAATGGATTATCATGGTTGAAAGTTTGATGATGATGATGAAGTTGTTGCATAGACCATGGTTGTAAGATTGGTGAAACTTCATGACCATGGAACATATTATTCAATGATGATGATGATCTTCCTCCACCATAGATATGATGATCATGACTGTTTTGTTGTCTCATCTGTTGTTGTTGAAGGAGAAACTGTTCTTGATGATATGTTTCAAAGTTGTTGTTGATTGCTTGAGAAGAACACTGTCCTTGATCTTCTTGTATCATAATGAATGAAGCTAGACTATAATCTAACCAAACTTCAACCCTTTTTATATAAGATGATGCTGAAGTGAAAATGAAGATTCAAATGTCAGAAGATGTTGAGGTAGCTAGCTAGGTTTTCTATGGAAATTGATTTCATGTTGTAACTATTTCATACAATTACTGATTTGGACCCTCTGATTTCTAATCAATGGTTGAAATTTTTTATAGTTAATTTAAGGATGGTATAATCTGAGCCATTTGATCTCAAATCAATGGTTAAGATTGATTAGACTACGTGTAACAATTTGGGTATGTTTTGTATATATGCATCTATTTTATTTTTTTTCTATTATATTACAATGAGTTAGGAAAAAGATGAATATAAAAGAATTTGAAGAGTTGTGTTCATAATACTATAGACTTGGACAAGGAATAAGAATGAAAAGGGGAATTTGAAGGACAAAATGGGTTAGTGAAAAGATGAAAAAAATATATATATATAAAAAAAAAAAGTATATATAGTATAGGATAATATTAATTACCTTTGATGTGTGATGGATGTTGTAATAGTTATTTTGTTTGTTTGTTTGTGTTGTGGTGGTGGGCGGCGAAAGAAAAGTCCAAGGGCTTAGATTTCTCTGAATTTTTCTTTCAATTTTGTATATTGCTTGAATGTCAAATCCCTTTCAATTGGTAGGTTTTTTCTGCCACAAACATTTGTGCGGGGTATATGGATGGATGGTAGTGATATATCCTTTTACATATTCAACAAATCAAACTTTCCTTTCCCTTTGTGCTTTGTTGCTCTCTTTTTGGTTTCTTTGTTTTAAACTTGTCTTTGCAGCCTTTTGCCCACCACACCACACTCTAACATATATAGACTCTCTTTGAGTGCTCCTACTCCACTTTACTTTCTTCTTACGGCAATCTCTCTTTCTATATTCTTCCATCTATATATGTATATATATGCACTAGTATACTATTATGTATGTATTGTATTGCTTAATGTATCTTTTTTACACTAAATTTGTAATATGATTTTAATTTTGCATAATATAATAGTTTTAATAGTGTATTGTAAAATCAGATATGTTTAGGGAGAATAAATATATGATAGGATTCAATGTTAAATAAAAGATAAAATACGATAGTAATATAATAAACATTTATAATGTTATGTATTTGATGGACATGTGATAATAGTATTTTATTATTTCATGTGTTTAGTATGTTTTTAATAGTGACAAGATAAAATATATATTATATTAAAATGAGAAATTGTCTTATGAAATAAATCAATATATATTTTTTAATTAACTCTCCATATTTCTGTTTTTTTTTTAAATAAACAAAAAAATTGTATAATATATGTTAGGTAAGCTAAATAAATATATTAAATGTAAATGAGAAAACTACTATTACAAAAAAATAATATTTAATTTGTTAAAAAATATATAATTTTGTATTTTTTAATGATAAATTTTATTTTTAAATCTAATATATAATTATATAAAAATCTAAGATTAACTTTGTGAAATTAATACTATTATAAATTTATAATATCTATCATATTTAAACTCAAAAGTGTTTGTGATATGCACGCCGATAATCTAAACGCATAGTAGTATTATAGTAGAAGTATAGCATTCTATGCTTGTGATGATTTCAATTTCAATTACATTAGCTATGTGAGAGAGAGAGAGAGAGAGAAATGAAGGATGGGAAACACAAGCAAAACATAGTGAACATATACAACACAGATTGTCGACCGACCAAGGACGACCATAAAGGCTGTTACTATCATCATGATTAAGCCAACCCTTTTACTTCTTTCTCTTTTAAGAGTGAAAGTATACTTTGAGGAAAGTAATTTATGTATAAAATGACAGCATTACTACTATTGCTATGAATCAAAACACTGGATTTTTATAGGTTAATCTTTGAAACATTGACTACATAATTTTTTTCCACAAACGTCCAATAATATCATTTTATAATATTATATTTTATATATATTTCAAACAGAATAATGTTAAAGGAGAAGAATAATGCTAACAAGATTATGTAATGGTGTAGAGAGAAAATGAGTTAAAATATTTACTTATGAAACCAGTGAAATAGATGGAAGGAGATATAAGAGATTTTAAAATATTGCGTTTGATTTGACCAAAAAAGGATTTTAACGGAATTACATTTTCTCCTCTATATATATTATAAATAATGACAAAATATACAATAACATACATTTGGATAAAGATACCATAGAGACACGAGTCTATTTGAATAATTTTAGAGATTTTTCATCACGTTCTGGAAATTATACAATTTTTCTAAATTTAATTCTCATTGGTTATATATTCATAAATTAATGGAAATAATACAAAAAATTATTAAATAATTTCAAATTTTAAAAAATTATATAAATAATTAAATAATTCTATATAATTTTATTTTTAATCAAAATATATATATATATATATATATAATTTATTAAACTTAATATAAATTGTGCAATACATGGTATCAAATAAAAGTTGTCATACACATAATATAAGTACCAATCAAATAACACAAAGAACAATATATTATCATGTTTCAATAAACCATACAAAAAAAATTAACTAACAAAAACAATAAATAAAAAGTTAATGTTATTTTAAGTAACTCGGTTTTTTAACTCATTCACTCAACAGCTGAACCAATTTTATATAAACGTTTTTGTTATAACCATACATTTTTTAAAATTAACTATTAATATTTATATATTTTAAATTATACTAATTTATAATGAAAGAGTAACTTAATTTCTTATTTTATTTTTTAATCTAACTCATATTCACGGCTAAATTTTAACTAGATAGTAATAATAGGATAAGAGTCAAAATTAATTTATCATACTATATATTATTATTATTATATCGTCAAATAGATCTTTCATTGTTCTCCAATTAAACATATACCCTAAATGAAAACAAGAAAAATGGTAAATAAACTTATTTATAATTAACAAAGCTTATATACTTCAATTTCGTAAAAAAGAAGAACTTACATATATATTAAAAAAGAAATGCACTAGTATTGTGTAGTACTATTTACTCAAACCATTATTTATGTTTATATGTATTTTTTTTTATACTGCTCGTTTCTATTTCAACAAATTATAAAATAAAAATTTATGAACTTTTTGTTAATTTGAAAAAATGCATACTACTTCTATTTAACACACACTTTCACTTTTAATTATAAAATTATCTCCTATTTTATCTCTATTTTAAAATAGAAAGCAAGATGAAAATGATGACAATTTTATAATTAAAAGTGAGAATACATATATAAAATAAAAAATTAATACATTTTCTCAGTATGAAAAACAAAAATAGGTCTAACATGTAATAAATGAAATAAAAATAATAAAACTGTAAATGAAGGCAAATATATTATTTTTCCATTTAATAAATTTTAGTTAATAGTAGTATCTTTATATTACTTGTTTTGGGTAATTACATGTCTTTAGGCGTTTCATTTTCTTTGGTACCTCGGTCAAGCCCCCCACATTATTCTATACTCTTGCTAGCTAGCCACCCTTTCTACTTCCCCAAGACCATGTAATCATTGTGTCTTGTAACATACTCCACCTTCCACCTATCTCTCTCTCCCTCTTCATTTGGTCTTGCTTTCAGTTATAGGTAGGTGCACATATTTATATTTCTTGATCATAGTATATTGCAGCCCTATAGAATCAGAATTCCTGCATGTGACTCGTTTAATCGGATATAAAATTAATGGCAGATATTAATATTATTTTGAAATATAAACAAATATAATAGTTTAAAAATTAATATATCTAATTAAAAATATAATATAAATATATTAATTTTTAAATTATTTTTTAATATATTTTATTTTAGAGATAGTATTCATATGAGAGTTCATAAGTAGTACTACCAACATTCTTTTTGACATATTTTTTTAACATTTTTTTTTATCAATGAATGTTAAAAACAAATAGTTGCTAGCACTACTCCAAAGTAGTATTAGTATTATATTAAGAGAAAATTAAATAATAAAAATATAAATACGTCTATTTATTTTATTTATTTTTTTATTATATTTGAGATTGGAAGTATGTGTCTTCAAGACACTTTAAGTATACTACAATTAGAAAAAAATTTATTGAAAAGTAATTAAAAATTTCAATATACAAATTATAAAATAATTTTTTTAAATATCTCAATCATTATCATGTATCCTTAGAAAAATGTATTATTTAAAGAAAAATTCTATTGAGTATTTATTTTTACTAGCTATTGAGTACTTTAAATATTTATTATTTTTCAAGTATAAATTTTTTATTTATTTATTTTTTAATATATTCACTCAGGAAACTTCTTAACGAGATATATTTAGTTAGATTTGATTTAGCAAATGTATGTATAAAATATGAATAATTGAATATTTATTTGTATAATGTATTTACATTAGTAAATTTGAATCTAATATCTTATATTATACTCTCTTTCGTATCGTTTATTAATATTATCATATTTGTGCACAAAATTGAGAGTTTCTGCGGATACATTTATAATTTAAAGTGTTTGTTGTATATTTTCTCTCTAAATTAATAAATCGCGAATATTTTTATGAATTAAAGAAAAATTATTTGTATTTTATATAAAAAAGATCATTTCATAAAAAAAAAATACAATTTCATTGTTTATAAACATTATACTAATTTTTTACATTTTATCATAAAAAATATTCAATAGTCACAATTATGAATAGTAAAATTCAGAAAAAATTAAATTTTATTTCGCTCACTTTTAATAAATAATATTTAGTAATTATAATTTTTAAATGACAAACAATAACGTTTTTTCAAAAAAAATATTTATTCAACTATTAAATTATAGAGTAAATATTTTTACATAAAATTATTTTAAAATAAGTGTATTTTTAAAGTAATTTAATTATGTCTTTAATTCCATGTACCATCAAATTAATATCTGCAACAAATGCTATGTTATTATTTTCACCTTCATTTATAACAAGGAAAATATATCAATAGTTAATAATGATAATTTAATTTATTTATTTTATTTATTTAATTATAATTTTTAAATCACTATTTTTTGTAAGAGATAACTTTTTTTGTTTTTCTTTTTTTATTAGCACATAGTTCTCACACTTTTTCGATGGTAGAAATCATATTAGGATGTTGTGATAGTTGTTTGAAATAATTGATTTACTACTTCATATTTATTAAGGTTTAATTTTATGTTAGAATTTTAGATTTTAAGAACTCATTTGTGATAAAAATTAATTAATAAAGAGAAAAAAACTGAAAAAAAACCAAGTTTTTTAAGGAATTTCTTTTGAAATTTATATTTGAATTTAATATAGGAATGTGGCATGCTAATCAAATGATATGTATCATGTAGATAGTGTAGAGTGCATTATGTAGATTGGTACCTATAGACGGACTAAAATTTATTTTATCAATTTTTTAATTATTAAAATTGTACATTTTTTATTAGGATTCCAATTTTAAAGATTAGAACAGGATTTTCAAAATTTTTAAGACAGTCTTAATAAGGACGAGTCACACGTAAATCTCTATATACTAATAAAAAATTGTTACCAGATTTTCTCTTAAATTCTAATCACAATTCCTTAGTAAAAAGAGTCTTTAATCTTAACTAAATCACTAATCCCTTATGGTATTAAAAACCAAGATTAAACATTAAGCGCCAAACGCTGTTCTAAGGCGCCTGACGCTCATAACCAACATGAATTCATCCATTTTAATGCTCATATGTGTCTCTCGATTGATAACCTTTTCACACCTACAAACAAACACAAACATAGCAAATCAAATGTTAAAAAATAAGGCTTAAATTTATCTTAATTTCAACGACACAAAAGATCAACATTACGCATAGCAACTAGTAAGAACATACGACAAAACAAGAATAATGTCTAGATTCATTGATAAATTTCCCACCAAAAATAGTAAGAAAATAAGATAAATTATGAACTCATCATTAATAATTACTGTTAATTCATAATTAATTAATTAAATAATTAGTCTAACAATTGATTGTTAATTTCCATAGACTGAGAAGTTGAACACATATTTCCTATGACAACAACTCCCCAAATCGCCGAACCATCCTCCAATAGAGAAAATACTACTGAAAGCGGTCTATTGGAAAATTAAATTATTAGGCATATATATATCATAGGATTATATATGCGATCTTTGTTAGTGGAGGTGGACCATGGGCGAAGGACAAACAGAAAAAACAATGCCAATTGACATTGAAATGTTGATTAATTTTTTGATCTTGTATGTGATGGAACAATATTATTACAACACATATGTAGAGATCAGATCGAAGAACTGAGTGTGAGAAAGTAGTGGATCCATCGACAATATTATCTATTTTTACGTGGACATGGTTGGAAATGATGATATTAATAAGAGTTAATTTGTGTGAATTGAAAAAAATAAAGAAGTCACACACTATATTGTTATAAGGTGGAGTAGTAGTGTTATAAGGTGGAGATATATATGACAATTGGGGTATGTCATAAGGGTATCTTAATTTTGTGAAAAGGTGATAACACATACAAATTGACCACCACACACGTTGTGTGCTGCTTCCGTCTGGCCGGTTCAGTCAAGTGTGGGTTTAGGCTAAGTGGTGTATTATTTTTTAGTATTCAGAAAATTAAAAAAAATATTTATTTATTTTTTAATAACAAATGCATGTGTTTTTATATCACTAATAAGTTAAACATGTATATGTTCTCCATCGAGTCAACATTCAACATCTAATCTAGTCTTCCTTCCTGAATTTGTGCATAGTTTGCCCCGATCAAAATCTAGAAATTATCACGTTGCAGTCTTCTGTGGATTCGCGCATCCGTTTTTTGTCTAGTCAAAACCTAAAAAATTTCGAAGTTTTAATTTATGTGGATCTGATTTGATGGATTGCACTCTCTCAGTTGCAAATTTCTTTTATAAATAGATGATTCTCCTCAATTGAAAAAGCACACCAAAAGTTATCTGAAATATGAGACTTTTCTCTGCTTATCTCTTTCTTTCTTTTTCTTCTCTTTCTTTCGAGTGATCATGGTACCATATTACGAGTAACTGTCATTTAACTGTCATATTGAGAGTCTAATTCTAGAACAGTTTTCTATGGTGCAGTAGAACTTCAATATAGTGTATCTAGACTATTTTGTCCTAAAATAGTACCGCTAAATGTCTTAAAAAGATCGATCTAATCCATAACTCTAATAATATTTTCAGTGGTATAAATTAATTTTTAAATGATTTTTAAAACTAAAAAACAAAGTGCAGAAATGCCTCGTCACTTCAAAAGATAACTGAAGCTTAACGTTTAATCTAAATTAAAGTTTATATCATTGTGGCCTTTACCATTATTCTATGATCAGACGTCGGTTCAATTCATTATTTCTTTAAACCAAAATTGAGATTTGAGACATATAAAGTTTATATCATTGTTTCTTTAATATCATTCATTTTTGTTATTTTTCTTTTCTAGCATTCAAATAAAGAAATGCAAATGGCAAACATTATTAAATTAAATATAAAAATAAATGAAATTAAAGAAATTATAATATATCTGAAATTTAAAAAAAAAACAATCCATGATTATAAAAGATCTACGACTAAAAAAATCTACGATACTCACTTTAATATTTGAAGTTTTAAAAAAAAATTTAAAAAATATCTATAACAATCTAAAAAATAATATCAATAGGGAATTAAAGACAAAATACATATTACTTAATTTTTAAAAATACTAAAAAAATCCTTTAACAGTATTATAGGTTAAAATATTTAAAAGTATTGTAAGTTAAAGACAAAATACAAAATATAATTAAATCTAAATATTTCAAATCTAATCTTAATCTGATTCTCTTATTTTATATGTCGCAATTTGACCTATCATAACCATTAAAAGGACTCAAAAAATCTTTTTAAAAAATTGCACAAATATATATGTCACTTCGGAATGGTTGGTAAGATATTGTCTACTAGAATGTTCAAACGTGAAAAGGCCACCCACAAGGAGTAATAAATGTTTTCATTTGCTTTTGACAAGTCGGATAGTTTTATATTACTCTGAAATAAAATATAAGTACAATTAATTATTAAAAAATTGATGTATTTGATCCTAATTTTTAATTAAATATATTAACTTTTAAGTTATTATTTTTGTTTATATTTTATTTTAGATGAAATAAGTATTGTCGTTGGTATTATCCTAGGTGTGCATGGAGATTCCACCTTGAAATTAGATTCATTTTAAAGTGAATTTTCAAAAGACGTATGATTCAATGGAATGAGGATACCTTGATGCAGTCATAATGAAGATCAATTTTTCAAGTAGATGGCGAATGTAGATTTTAAAGTGTTTTTTATCACCTACAACATCGATTTTGGTTCATGAAAGACAAATCGGGGAGTTAATTTGCTTTGGATCGGGGGTTAAGACAAGGGGACCTTATGCCACCTTTTATATTTGTAATAGTTGCTGAGGATCTCAACTCTATGTTGAGCGCATTGGTCCAGGGAGGTTTGTTTTTTGCTTTCTCAATTGATTTAGGTAATGATTCTAATGTTATACGCTTGTATTTCGTAGACGACACACTGATTATGGAAGAGAAGATTTGGATTGATGTCAAAGTTAATAAGACTAATCTCATGTTGTTTGAACTAGTGGTGGGCTTTAAGGTAAATTTTCGTAGGACTGGTTTGGTTGCGGTGAAATTGTGTCATTCTTGCCTGGAAGTTGCAGGTAGAGTTTTACATTACAAGTTGGTTGTATACCTTTCAATTATCTTGGTTTACCTATTAGTGGAAAGTCCCGTTGTCTTTCTTTTTTAGACCCTATTGTAGAAAAGATAAGGGGTAGGCTATTTGGGTGGAGGCATCAAGGCTTATCCATGGTTGGTCGTCTAATTCTTCTTAGATTTGTCTTATACGTATTGTTGATTTACTTATTGTCTTTATTCAGGACTCCCTCATGTATTATTTCTAAAATTAAATCGATTTTTAAATTATTTTTGTGGGGAAAGGGAGTGAGGAAGCCAAGAAAATCCACTAGATTAAATGTGACTCAGTGTGCCTTGACCGTGAGTTGAGTGGCTTGGGTAAGCTTAACATGCGAGAGTTTGATGTTGCTTTGTTAGAAAAATGGAAGAGGAAGTTAAAAGCAGACCAGGTGGGTTATGGTATAAAGTATTATCGTATAAATATTGTTTGAATGAGGGCATGAGGGATGAGTCTAGAGCTAGTAAAACGTCGTTTTGGTGGAGGAATATACAACATATTGGTGTAGAAATAGAAGGTGGGATCGTTCAGCCATACTATCGATAAAGATGTGACTATAGCAAATGTGGTAGATATTAGTGGCCTTGAGGCTGATGGAGGTAGGTGGGTTGAGGAAGACATTTTTATTTTAGTGGGAGGAGTTGCTTCAAGAGTGTGTTTCTTTGGTGAGTAATTTTTTTGCAGGAAAACTTTATGAACATATACTAATGGAAAAACGACTCAAATGAAGATTATACAGTCAAAAGCGCATACATTATACTTGTGGCAACTCATAACATTTCTTCTTATCCTTTAGGTGAGTTAGTTTGGCATAAGGTTTTCCCGCTGAAGGTATCCTTTTTCTCATGGAGCCTATTTAATAATAGATTGCCTACAAAGTCCAATTTGGCTCGATGCGATGTGTTGTCTACAAAAGCTCATATTTGTGTTGGTGGATGCCGTTAGGAGTGTACATGGGTTGAGTTGAGTCGTTTTTTGCTAAATCCAATATTTAAACTGATCAATTTTATTTGGGTTGGGTTGAATTCTCAACGCATGATTTTTCCATCAAACTCAAACCAAACCAACCCGATTATGAGCAGGTTGAGTTGAGTTCATGGGTAATAAATTTTTTTTTTAAAATGTAATTAAACTTAAATACTTGAACATCTAAAAAATAATAAAACTATATCTCAACATACCATTTAATATTTAAAATACATCCATAAACACAACAAAACACTCAAATTAATTAAATTAATGACAAATTCTCAATCTAGTCCAACAACTATATATTAACTATACATCAATAGTAAAAAAATAAATAAAAATATGTATGTTACGTCAATGTGTTGGGTTCGTAGATTCAAAAAGTTAAATCTAATACCCGAACCGAACATAATTGAGTTTCAATTGGTTAGTTCAGGTTAGATCCGAAGTTAAATGAATTGGATTAAAATGAAACTTAAATTAAGTGACCGAATTTGCAAATTTATCCATATCAATATACACTCCTAGGTGCGGTGTCGTGAACGGTCACAACATTTATTTATAAATTTTCCCTTATTTGAGAATGTGTCGTCAATGATTTTGAATTAGTTTAGGTGATGTAAATAGTTAAATATTGATATATTTTGGTTTAAAGAAACCACATATGTCGGTGAAATCAAACATTTTAATTGCCAACACAAGTAGACATAACCACATTACTGTGTCTCCTCTCATAACATCCTTTCTCTATTTTCTTTAGGGAAAAGAGGGTAATTTTTTTCCTAATAAGGTCAGTGTCACTATTCACTAGAGACCCTGTTTTCTTTTATTTCTGCAATTCTACTATTAACATGCTTCAGCATGGAACCCCTTTTAGGCTTTTTATTTTATTTTAATTTATATGATTTCTTTTTTTGCTGTAGGCATAGGGCATGGAAGCTTAGAAAGAAAGGGTACTTGTTTTCTAGGACACTTTTGTTGTCACACGCATGTCTGCTACGGTCCCATTAATCTTTTTAGCTTTTCATTTTCTCTCATTTTATATACGTGTGTGTGAATTTTTTTTCAATAGTTTTCTATATAGTTTTAAAAAGTTAATTTTTTAGAAAAATTCTATTCAAACATTTGATGATATATAGGTGCACCACCACTACCAATAACAAAAACCCACGAGAAGTTCCATTTAGTGGAGTTTATGATGACATCAGTCCCACCCTGTCATGACGTGTTCTCTCTCAATGTTAATGCCTATGGCTTTCATACTTATTTTATTTTCATATGTATAAAATTAATGAGTGATAATTGAATTCTATGGATCTGCTATCAAAGCAAGTTTTGTGTATTTTATGTAGCAATTTAAGTGAAAGATGTATTTTAGTGGTAAGGACGTTGATATTAAAGGAGTTTCACGGAGAAAATTTAAAGATAGATATCTGAAATTAATATTATTAACGATTATTCTTTACTTATAAAAAGAAGTATACTCATCTTTTAAATTTAGTTGAGAACGTCAATAAAAAAATTATTTGTATTACTTTAATTAATAACTTTTTTATTTTTATTTGTTTTAAGTATAATTATTTTTCACTTCTTATTAATATTAGGTGTTACTGGGTTGATTGAATATATATTGAGATTTAAAGCGAATTTTTAAAATTTTAATATGACGTTAATATAATTGATATTATTTAATATTTTTTTTTAAGATGATTTAATATTATTGACACAATATTAAATTTAAAAAATATTTGTATATTTTAATTTTAAAAATATTAAAGATATTAAGTTAATCTTTTTTAAACATTTAGATTAAATAAAAAAAAAATCATAAAAATATAAAGTAATTATTTTAGTAGACTTAACCTCGGACCCACTTTTACTTTAGCTTATTTCAATATGAATCCACCACGTCCTTAATCACGCTTTATGCACCAGACTTAGTAGGGTTAATATTACCCTTTTACTTCTCAAACTGTCCTAACCTTGTATCAGTTTTTATCCTCCTTTCAATTTCTATAACCACTCATCTCATTCCTAACATGTAGAAAATATGTTATATGCATTTTTTAATTTGGTCAATTTGTTATTATTTGAGTCATATTTAACATCACTATGACTCCAATAAAAATAAATATTGACCTCCAAATCTATTCAGACTTGATATCTACATTCAGTTTTAGATGATTCATCTAAATTCTTCTATGTTAGTAGAGCGATCAATATATGATCCCATGAATTATTTTTTTGTGTAGACCCAAGTTTTAATTTCTTTTTGTTAGTTATTTTATTATATTTTGAGCTATTGATAAATTGTGCTTACATTAGCTTTCCAATAAGATCTATGAACACAACCAATAAAAAGTTTCTCAATGGTATTTGCGATATATATATATTAACCCGCGCAGTTACTTGTACCATATGCATGGTTTCAGTTGGATAATCAACAAAAGTCTGATCATATAGTATAGGCGAATTTTTTCTTCTTTTTTTTTTTTTATATATCTAATGAGATTACAATTTTCGTCATATTAATTAATTCTATTGTAATTTGATTGTTCATATATATAACCTGCAAAATGACTTGGTAATGGTACCCGAGAGCACGTATCTTTCTGAGAGGCAGTATTGGATATAGTATTTTGATTACTTCAATTTCTCGTTAATGTGAAAATCTCTATCCTACCGATACCAACCAAATGATGATTAGGTTTGTTTGATATTAGTAACATGCAACTATGATGGTGGCCAACCATTTATGTGATTTTATATATTTCTGTTTTTTTTTTTATTCTTTTATTTGTTGCTTGAGAAATGATTAGGGTACTTGATAGCAATAAAAATTAGTAGTTCTTAAAGAATGAAAGACAAAATAGCGCAAATTAGCATGCATTGAGACATGCATGTATATTATGATGATCGCTTGCTCGATTGAATCATGTTTATTTATTTATTTTTATCAAGAATTATAGTACGTTCTTAAACTCACTTGAGATCAATTAATTCAGCGTGAATGACCTTTATTGAGCACAAAACAAGTAATGATTATAAACCTAGCTTTACTTTTATACTTTATTTTCTTCCTTTTCCAAAAAATATCAACATGATCCATAAGCATGTGACTAGTTTGAGCTAGCATGCATTGTTATTTGTCTACTTATAATTAACTACTACATTGCATAAGTGTTTGCATTTGAGCTTAATAAAATATTTAACTACAAACATTTATAATTCGTTTTATTTATAAAAAATTAGTACTGCTTGAGTATATATATATTAGGTGACTCGTAAAATTTGCAATAGAAAATTATGAGGTTTTTAAGAGAAAAAAAAGGAGTATTTTGGTGTATATATAGTTTTGAAAAGGAAGCATTGTTGTATTTTTTTTTAAATAAGGGGTTATTAGAAGAAATTTTTTTTTAAAAAAAAAAACAATTTGACCATCCTCAATAGAGTTGCTTCTCCTTTTGAACACCTTCCAAACAAACACTAATTTGTCGTGTCAGAAAAATGAATGCCGGTAAGAGTCGGCGCTTTTAGAAGTATTCTCTCACCTATTATTTTTAGGGTACGTATGCATAACTTTTATGAAATACAATATCTTTCTTTAAACTTTTTTTTGACAAAAAATCTTTCTTCAATTAATATGTTAGTTTAAATATTATGAAAATAAATATAAAAGGTCTGGTGCATATTCTATTTGCATTACCCATAATTTTTTTTTGCTGGAAAGTGTTACTCATGTTAAATAATTAATTCAAAAATGACTTGTAGTTAGTTAAAAAGGTTAGAATGTGGTTAAAAAAATCAGTTAGTTGGTTGTAACATGTACTGCACAAACTGATTGATAAATACTCAAAGCTGGGCACATTGCTTGTGAAGCAAGTAACTGATTAAAACTTGAGTCTTTCAATTCTATTCTTCTCAATTTCAATTCCTCTAAGTCATATACCTTGTTCTAATAATTGGTATCAAGAGCTTGGATTCTAATCTAAGGAAACACGAGTGAAAAGTGATAGGGTCTTCAAAATTGGGAAATACAAATGTGAGTGAAAGAAAGAAAGAAATCATGAATGGATCAGGGAGTTTTTCGTCTAATTTACCATTTCTTGATGGAAAAAATTGGGAAAGATAGTGTGCATATATGAGATCATTGCTTGGAGCTCAAGAAGTGTTTGAAGTGGTACAAGATGACTATGATCAGCTAGGTTCAAATCTAATAGAAAGGCAGCAAGCAACATTCAAAGATTCCAAGAAAAAAGACTGCAAGACATTGTTTTACATCCAGCAGAGTGTGGATTCAAACAATTTTGAGAGGATTTCGAAGACATCAACATCAAATGAGGCATGGGACATCTTAGTGAAGTATTACACGGGTGGTGAAAAAACCAAGAAAGTGAAACTTCAAATGTTGATAAGGCAATATGAATTGTTGCAGATGGAGGATGATGAAAGTGTGGTTGATTACTTCAATCGTGTGTAGGCAATTACCAATCAAACGCGAACTAATGGTGAAGTGATAACTGGGCTTATGATCATTGAGAAGGTTATGAGAACATTAACACCAAGGTATGATCACATAGTAGTGGCCATAGAAGAGTCAAAGAATCATGAAACGTTCAAGGTGGAATACCTGCAAGGATCTTTAGAAGCTCATAAACTGAGATCAAGAAAAAAGAGCACAACAACTCAGGTGCAGGCACCGCGGGCTCAAGCTAGCAATAAGAAAACTAGTCAAGATGAAGTGAAACACAAGAAAGGAAACATCCAAGTGGTACAAGAAGCATGACTCGGATGAAGAGGCTGGAAATACGATAAATTAGAACAACAGTGATAATCACTGCAACAAAATCAAGTGGTAAGAAGAAGTTTAACAAGAAGTGGTAAGAAAGGATAATAAAGCTCATATGGCACAAGCTGAGGACTCAGATTCAAATGATGTATTGTTGATGGCTACCACAAATTCAGATGATGACTGTCAGGAATTGCGATATCTTAACAGAGGTTGCTTTAATCATATGATAGGGGATAATGATTGGTTTGTAAGCATTGATGAAAAAGTGAAAAAAGAGATTAAGTTTGTAGACAACAACTTAGTAACTGCTGAAGGAGTGGATAAGGTGTTGATTCAGATGAGGGATGGCAATTAATCTTTTATATGTGATGTACTTTATGTGCCAAACATGAAAAATAATCTGCTAAGCCTTGGACAACTGCTTGAAAAGGATACTCAATGAAGATGGAACATGGTGAAATGAGGATGTTTGATAGCTCAAGAAGATTGATCTTGAAGGCACCACTCTCAAAGAAAATAACCTTCAAGATTGAAATTCAAATCAGTGAAAACCAGTGCTTGAATGCTAAAGTCAAAAGTGAAAGTTGGTTATGGCATCAAAGGTTTGGTCACTTGAATTTTTAGAAGCCTTTAGATGCTGCATGACAAGGATATGGTGCAAGGAATCTCTTAGATTTAAATACCAAATGAGTCGTGTAAAAAATGATGTCAAGCTAAGCAACACAAAAACTCATTCAAAACTGAAGTGCCAACTCAATCCTCAAATAAGATGGAGGTAATCTTTTCTGATGTCTATGGACCATTTGAAGAAATGTCAATAGGAGATAACAATTATTTTGTAACATTCATTGATGATTTTACAAGGAAAACTTGGACCTATCTAATAAAAAAGAAGAGCGAAGTGTTGTGTTTAAAGGATTCAAACTGATAGCAGAAAGACAAAGTGGTTATGATCGTAATGTGTTTAGGACAGATGGAGGTAGTGAGTATGAATCCCATGAATTCTATGACAAAGAGGGAATGATCCATGAAGTGACTGCACCATATACACCATACCACAATGGAGGTGTCGAGAGGAGGAACAAAACTATTCTCAACATGCAACAAACATGCTGAAAGGGAAGAAAATGCCTCACAAATTCTTGGGAGAAGTAGTGTCCACTGTAGTCTACATATTGAATAGGTTCCCAACTAAGAGACTTGGGACAATGACTCTTGAAGAAGTCAGGTGTGGAAGGAGGCCAAATGTAAGTCACCTAAAAGTATTTGGATCACTAAGTTTCAGACATGTGTCTGCTCAAAACAGAAGAAAACTAGATGACAGGGCTGAACAAATGATATTGCTAGGATATGATTCTACTGGAGCATATAAACTCTATGATCCAAACAAGAGGAAAATAGTTATAAGCAGAGACATATTGATAAAAACCTCAAGAGTATGAAGATGATCCATATTTTAATAAATTAAGATTGATAAGAACCTCAAAAGTATGAAGATGATCCATATTTTAATAAATTAAGATGAACTTTATTTATTTTAATTTGGTTTGTATTAATTCTTAGTTTGCTTTGATTTGGAATTGTAATAGTTTTATTATAGATTTAGTTTATGTTATGTGTAAGTGAAGACACTTTACTTCCTTACATTTAGTTTATTTAAAAAACAATTATGATGTAAGTCCAATATGGACCTAGAAAATGGTGTCACTTATGTCTTATTTAGGATTAGAGATAGTTTTACTATAAATATGCATTTGTAACCTTATTGACGGGAGATTTTGAACATTATTTTTGTGAGACTTTGCTCTCTAGAGTTCTTGAAAGAATTCACTTTGAATTTATCAAGGTTGTTAATCTTTGTGGCATTCTTTTGGCTTATCAACCGTTAGATTGTAGCGCCATTCTTTTCTTGATTCGTTTGCTAAAATAATAATTTTGAATTTCCTTTACATCAAACCCTAGTACACAAACTCTACCCATTTTCGTGTTCAGTAGCCTGCGATCATATCTCGAGTTCTATATACTTGTTTTCGGGGATTCAACAGCCTAACTTGCGTTTCAGAACATCATCTTTCACCTCGTTTTGAAATCGTCCGATTTTGACTTTCGGAGCTCCAGTTATCGCGTTCTCCATCAAAACGTGTTTTTGGCTCAAATCTATAAATTTCCAACCTAGAACGATCCTTAAAGTGATTTATGACAAACAGGATCATATCATTTGGTACCAAAGCTTGTCTCTAGGTTTGGAATTGAGTAAAATTCTGTTTATGGATTTTTATTTTTATTTTGTGAAACATAAATTGCTAGTTGTGTTTCTTTTGTTTGAATTGTCGTCCTTAGTTAATTTGTATGTTGCTGCTACTTAAAAAAAATATACAAAAAAAAAAGTAGTGCACCTATTTGACAAAATTCCTAAAAGTAATTTTTTTTTTCAATCACATTATTGTTGCTTTGTGTTACGTTAAGTTCTTCGTACCAATTTTTTGGGTTCAAAATATTGAGGTTCTTGCTGATTCAATTAAGAACCTGAAGAGAGCAATTGAGTGGAAAAAGGCAAGAAGGATTCATTGTTGAAAAAGCCGAAATTGAGTGAAACGCGAATGAAAAATTCAAGAGTGTAAACACGTGAGCCATGTGGTGAGGTCCTGTTCTTTCACTTTTATTTGTTTTCTTTTTGTTTAAAATATGGCAGGAATAGGTGGTGATGATAGCCCTCCTCAAGGGGGAAACAACATATTTTTAGTGGAGGCTATAATTGCTCAAATGAAAAAGATGTTGAGGGAGCATACTGAAGATTTACATGTCGGAACTGAGCTGTTAGTGGATCAAGAAAATCATGGTGATGATATGAGGTATGCAAAAGAGAAAAGACTTGTAGAATATAAAAATGAGTATCAAGAAAAAAAGAGAAGTATATCATATCATCAAAATATTTGAGATTTTGTATTCGATCCGGAGTATGTGAAATATCTGTACGAAAATGGATATGCAAAACAAGAAAGAAAAGTAGAGAAGCTAGCCTTGAGAGAGAAAGAGAAAATCAAAGAAAAGAAAGAAGAGAAACATTTGAGAGACAAAGGGCAAGAAATTGACTCCAACTATTTGTCTAACTTTGATAATTCTCTATTGCAAGTGCTTGAAGAAGTGCCTCTAAAGGAGGAATGTCATCAATATATTGACATTGAAAGCAAAGAGAAAGATGATGGTAAAATTGAAAGTCTCTTTAAACAAGAGAGTGGGGTGAATGACGCAATGTTAGTGCTTGAAGGTGGTTATTCAAAGGATCTTCAAAAGGATGTTTGCAAGCAAATTATTGAGTCACCATTTTTTTGTGATAAAAAGAATATCCATGAGATTCAACTTGCTTTGAAGCCTTTGCAAATACAGAGTAACATATTGTTTCCCACAAATTTCAATCCAAAGAAGGTAAATTTGGTCATGAATATCAACTTCAAAAGGTATAACTTTATACTCATCTTTAGAATTTCTTACCTTTACCATAAATGTGATGAGATGTTAATTGTTTAAGATGGAAATGTGTTTCACTGACTTATCACATTTGGTGACTTTTCCAAATTTTCATTTGGCCCCGGTGGATATGATGAGCTTGTGGTTTATTTGGATTATTTCTTCATGTACGACATAATGGAGCTTAAATTCGTGGTCGAATTTCTTCAATAAGGAGAGAATGATAAAAACCTCAAGAGTATGAAGATGATCCATATTTTAATAAATTAAGATGAACTTTATTTATTTTAATTTGGTTTTTATTAATTCTTAGTTTGCTTTGATTTGGAGTTGTAATAGTTTTATTATAGATTTAGTTTATGTTATGTGTAAGTGAAGATACTTTACTTCCTTACATTTAGTTTATTTTAAAAAAAAAATATGATGTAAGTCCAATATGGGCCTAGAAAATGGTGTCACTTATGTCCCATTTAGGATTAGAGATAGCATTACTATAAATATACATTTGTAACCTCATTGACGGGAGATTTTGGACATTATTTTTGTGAGGCTTTGCTCTCTAGAGTTCTTGAAAGAATTCACTTTGAAATTATCAAGGTTGTTAATCCTTGTGGCGTTATTTTGGCTTATCAATCCTTAGATTGTGGCACCATTCTTTTCTTGGTTCGTTTGCTAAATAATAATTTTCAATTTCCTTTACATCAAACCCTAGTACACAAACTCTACCAATTTTCGTGTTCAGTAACCTGCAATCATATCTTGAGTTCTACATACTTGTTTTCGGTAATTCAACAACCTAACTTGTATTTTGGAACGTCATCTTTCACCTCGTTTTGGAATCGTCCGATTTTGAATTTCGGAGCTCTAGTTATCGCGTTATCCAGCAAAATGTGTTTTTGGCTCAAATCTGTAAATTTCCAACCTAGAACGATCCTTAAAGTGATTTATGACAAACAGGATCATATCACATATTGGTGGATGAATCAAAAGGCTGGGATTGGAAGATGGACGCCATACCCAGCTCAAGCAAGCTAGTAGCAATTGAGCTGGACATTGATCACGTGTCAGGATTAGAACCTCAGCCAACCCTAGATCCAATGAGGCGTTATGGAAGAATCAGAAAACCCTTAGTCAGATTGAACCAATTTGAAATAGCATATGACTCAGCAATCAATGCAAATTGAGATACATTTTGCATTGTTGGCTAAATCAGAACCAGTTAGTGAAGATAAGGCTCCAAGTGATCCAAGATGGAGACTAGCAATGGAGGAAGAGCTCAATGCCATAGAAAAGAATAAAACATGGGAGCTGATGACCCTGCCAGTACGCAAAAGACCAATTGATGTGAAATAGATCTATAAAATCAAGATGAAGCCTGATGGACAGATTGCCAAGTACAAAGCCAGACTTGTAGCGAAGGGATTTCTGCAGAAGCCTGGACTGGATTGTGATGAAGTCTTTGCACCAATTTTCAGAATTGAAACAATGAGGCTTGTAGTGTCAATGGTCAATTACAAAGGATGGACCATACATCAATTGGATGTAAAGTGAGCATTCCTCATGGACCATTGGAAGAAGAAGTGTGTGTGAAACAACTTCCAGGATATGAGATAAAAGGCAAAGAAGACAGTGTGTACAGGCTAAGGAAAACATTGTATGACCTGAAGTAAGCTCCTAGGGCTTGGAACAAGAGGATTGACAGGTTTCTCATAGAGCATCAGTTTGAGAAATGTGTGAATGGGCATGGAGTCTATGTTAAGAAGGCAGCAGCAGCACCTACACTGTTAATATGTCTCTATGTTGATGATTTGTTAGTGACTGGCAATGATGTAACAAAAATCCAGCAGTTCAAGGACAGAATGGAAAAGGAGTTTGAAATGACAGATTTGGGAACATTATCATAAGTATGCTAATGATGTGTGTTAAAGAGATTTAATATGCAAGATTGCAATGGAACGAGCACCCCATCAGAAGTAGAGTTGATATTGTCAAGAGAAGGAAATGAGGAGCTGGTTGATCCTACAACATTCAAACAAATGGTAGGATCTTTAAGGTATTTGTGCAACACAAGTCCAGACATAGCCTATAGTGTTGGACTGATCAGTAGGTCTATGGAGAAGCCTAGAACACCTCACTACTTGGCAGCAAAAAGAATTTTGATATACATTAAAGAAACCAGTGAGCTTGGACTGCTATATCCTAGAGACTTGAATGGAGATGAAGCTGGACTAACTGGCTTCACTGATGTTCATTGGTATGGAGACAAAGATGAAAGGAAGAGCACCACGGGCTATGTGTTTATGATGAATGAGTCACCAATCTCATGGTGTTCAAGGAAGCAAAGTATAGTAGCATTGTCTATAATATGTGGTTGCATCAATGAGAGCTTGCCAAGCTTTGTGGCTGGCAGAATTGATGATGGAACTAGGGCTGAGAAGTAATGAAGTAGTGAAAATAAAGATAGACAATAAATCAACAATAAGGTTCCATTTCTTAAACGATCAGGTAATGAAAGACAAGATAAAGCTAGAATGTTGCAGTACCAATTATCAAAAGACTGACATTCTAACCAAAAGCTTGAAGAGGGTGAAGTTCCAAGAAATGAGGAACAAGCTTGGATTAACATCACTTTAATCATTTTGAATTAGGAAGAGTGTTAAATAGTTAATTCAAAAATGACTTGTAGTTAGTTAAAGATGTTAGAATATAATTAAAAAATCAGTTAGTTGGTTGTAACATGTATTGTACAAACTGCTTGATAAATACTCAAAGTTGGACACATTGTTTATGGAGTAAGTAGTTGATTAAAATTGATTTTTTCAATTCTACTATTCTCAATTTCAATTCCTCTAAGTTATACATCTTATTTTAATAACTCATATTTCAACATATTAAAATTGGCCGTGGCATGTTGTATACATAATTAAATTGTCAATTCAATTTTTTCAACATCAATGTTGTATATAGGTTTGTCTCAAAATATAATAATTTTAAAATTTTATAATTTATTGAATTTAATTTAATATTTCAAAAGTTATATAATTATGATTTAATATATACAAGTATTGTATATATAAAAAATAGATAAAAGTATTGTTGAAATGTAATAATTAATAAAACCCATTTAGTAAATTTATTTTAGTGTTGGATTGGATAGATTGAGTGCTTATTAAACACTGCATTAGAAAAATATAAAATGAATTATGTGTAACTTTAAGATTTAGTTTAACATCTAAATGGAGAATTCTATTGTAGATGCTATTTAATTGAGCTCTATATTAAAAGAAATAATTGAGTCAAATAATAACGATATGCCTAAGTACTGGAGCTTTTACGCCATACTTGTTTAGAGGCATGTGCAACTCATAATTGAATGTGGCTTTCCAATTAATTTGTCGCCCTAACACCCAATTATAGCATGGTATTTTGTGAATATAGAAGATATTAATTTTCTCAACACACAAGCGTAGACATTTTTTATTTTTTATTTTATAATTGATTTTATGTATTCACTACGATGGATTAAAATTAGAAATGGAGATATTAATTATTATAGTTTTTGGATATATAAATAAAATAAAGGCACGCATTTGCATAAATAGTGATATTAATTAGACATTTATATATTAAAATTATAGCAATGAATGGAATAAAAAATATAAAAAACGAAGAGGATCCTAGTTTGTCTTATGGATTCTGCCTTGTTTCACTTTGGATTCAACAAAATTAATGGGTATAATTGAAAAAAATAACATTAATCCTTTCTTGATGATGTATATCGACATAAAAATTAGACGATTTTTTTTTTAGGCTAAATTGACATATATCGTGGGAAAGATGGAGTATATATCAAAAATCAATCTAATCTAATGTAATCTAGACAAATAATTTGTTTAGTATTTATTATACTTTATTGTGTGTTGGTTTGGCTCGGTTTATTTCACTGCATAGCTATAAAAAATTCTATTGACGATGCATGTGGTCTAAAAATTAAATTGAATTAGATTATATTAATAGTTTTGTTTAGTTTTTAAAACTTATTTTAAAAAAAATAGTTAATTTTTAAATTAAATTAATATTTTGAATCAATTTTTAGTTAAAATCAGTTTTGAATTAATTTTTTAATGAATTTTCAACAACAAAAATTTCAAATTTTTTTGACAAAATTATTTTTAATTATTTTTTTCAAAAAATAGATGTAAACAATTTTCTGATAAAAAAAATTTTCTAGAAACAGAATTTTCAATTATTTTCTAGGAAATTTTTTTGTAAATCATTTAAATTTTTTTTTATTTTTTCAAAAATTGTCTGAGAAAAATAAATTTCACAAAATTTTCAAAGAAAAAAATCTCAAAAGTTTAAAAAAATTTAAAATAATTAAATCAATTTTTAAATTAAATTTACTTAACTAATTTATTTTAAAGATGTAGTACAGTTCATAAACTATTTAATTAATTTATTATTTTTAGTCTACTTTATCATTATAGTTCAATTAATTATATATTTTCTACACCCTAATCCCAAAAATGTGTCCAGCCAATATAACGTGTAATATATACCAGAGAAAAGTTTTCGGTCACACACTATACCATCATAATTTCATAAATAATCAAGATAAGACTCAAGCAAGTTAATTTTGACCATTAGCATATTATTTGTTTAGATAAATTTGGACAATTAACCTATAATATTCCTGTGATCCAGACAAGCTTCGAATGAATTGTGTAGTAAATGTACGTATAAAAAGACATAAACTAATTTCCGCTAATTTTTTAAAGTACTCTCCTTGTTAGTTCTTTCTCTTTATGTGCACCATTGACTTGAATCAAGTTGTTAACTTCCATATTCACATCTACGCTTCCATCTTTCATGTTCACTTTCGGCTAATTGTTAGACTCAGACTAATGATTAAATTCAAACGTGAAACTCTCCAAGTCTCTCAAAAAGAATAAATAATTAAGTGACTGTGGCTTCAATATAGTATTACCCTAAATGACTAAGTTCTACTATCACATCTCTCATATTATAGTCATTTCAACAAAAAAAAAATTACATGTTTTTTTTATAATATCAACTATTATTAATTATTAATTCTTTATTTTTTATTATATTTTTAATCATTATTAATACTTCTCTGTTATTTTTCATAAGTCTGCTTCGTACATAACAAGAATAAAAAGCATATCTAATCTAATAATATATTTTAATAAAAGAGCACTTTGAGAGTATGTTTTGCATGATTACAAGACCAAATGCCTGGACTTAGATATACATATAAATAAAAAAATAAATAAAACCTTTTTCTAATAATGATATAAATTGAGTGTCTATTTTGCGTATATGACTAAACACTACGTATATAATCTTGTGACAATACAAGACTACTTTGTGCTGCGACGTTTTTTCTGTGTTTAAATTTCTATTTCTCGTTTTAGTCTTTCAGATAACTTCATTTTTAATTTTATCCCTATCAAATTTGTTTACCCACATATTACTAAGGGGGAGGTTTTACTAATATGCATCAAAGGTTTTTTGTGTGGTCAAAACATGCATCGAAGTTTAAAATGTTCGGATTTGTTTCCACCATTTTCTCTTAGCATAAGCCTTTTCTGAAATAAAGGCTGCATCTGGTCCACATTCGCACATGTGTATCATACAATCATATCAATTTAAACGTATATGAAATTATTGATACAAATTTAACGGAAATAGAAAAAGGAATACATTATCCAGTAGTTAATAGTTAATACTAATTGATATAACTCCAACCGTCATTGAAACAGTCAAATAGGAGTAACTTTTCATCTTAGTCACACTTTCGAAATATGTACCTTGCTCACAAGGATTAAGAAATCGAATATGTACCAGACCTTGCTGCCATGGATCAAGATTATTCTGTAAGCTCTGAATAGCTAACTAAATAATCGGGTCCATATTTCTGTTCTGGAATATTAAGTATTCACATTAGGTGCTGGGTGTACAAATAAATTATACAAGTTTCAGCAGTCATGTCAGCTTGTCAAAGTACTAATGCAAGTTTACACAGCCCAGCATCCACAATCTCCTCCGGAATCTGATGATACTAATTACTGGGTTACTCCTCACTTCTTCAGATCAATACTAATTATGAAGATTGTGATAAGGGTGCGAGACAGTCTCTAGTCACAAGAAAAAGGGGGCTATAAATGGAAATCAAACACTTCCATTACACATTATAAATGGCTTACACTATAGAATACAAAATTATCACATACTTCCATTTATCTTAAGATCCCAAGTCAAGCAACTGCATTAACAAAGAACCTTATTAAGCAATTTTTAGGTACAAGTCAAGTGTGACAAGCCAAAATCAACTATGACTGACCAACTCTGTTGACATTTTTCAGCTTTCTAGTGTCTTGCATTGATTGAAGATCCCTTTTGCCTGCTTGACAAAACAGCACTATGTGACCATGATGACGGCTTATATCCCCCAGCCAAAAGGCTAGATGCTTGGCATGCAGAAATTTTTCTTCTTTTAGACTCTAGCTCTAGCCTTCTCTTGCCAGACATGGATGAGACAGGCAATCCTGGGAATATGGAAGCAGCATTGATCAAAGCCCGCTTGTCCTTCCTATTTTTGTCAAACTTGCTAGAAAACTTCACTTTTGCTGCAACGGCAGCATCTTGTTCTGAAGCTGGAAGCAATCGAATCCCAAGGCCCCTTTTCCTGGAAGCAGCTTCTTCTTCAGCAACTCTTTTCTTTTGATTCTGAGAAAATGGAAAAGGGGAGAAAAAAAATATTAGAGGGAAAATGGAATGGATAAATAAAAGATAATTTTCAAGAGCTAAGTAACATACTCTAAGTTTGGCACGGAGACTCTTGTTTAGGGCATAGTCATCTGAATGTCTGGCATCAGACATTCGCTGGAGACGCACAAGCACTGGTTCAGCTTCTTTCTTTTTTTTCAAATCTTCTTCCTGGTGTTCAAGGCGGTAAAATGGATCAGCAAGTTTCCCCCTCTCTGCAACACAAATTATAAAATAAATAAAGTTAGCTAATATCCACAGTAGTGAATCAGACAGTTGTGATGCTGAAATAGGTAAAGCACTAAACTTGTCAAAAGAACAGAATCCTTAAAAACGGCCATTGGAACCAAGGATTCATGGGAAACTCTCCCTGCTTCAATAATAAATTTGAAAGATGCAATAACACATTTCAAACTACTGGAGCAAATGTACACCCAACTAATAAACTAAAATAAGAACAGCAAAGATTTCTTCCATAATGCACACCTTCATCAGCAGGTAATTCAAAAGTTTCTGCATCCTCAACATCAAAATCCTCAGTTTTTTTCTGAGCCCCACTGATGATTTCATACAAACAGTTCTTTGGATCAGTCTGGATAACGATCTCTTGTTTACAACATGCAGCCTTCATGGTAAAGCTCCATATCTGAAGGAACCAAGATAATACGTTAACTAATAGTAAACAATAGAGACATTTAACAGCACTGTATAGATTGGTACCAAGATAATGTCTTGTATTAACACTTGAAAATAATAAAATGCAAGGATAGTATATACATCACTATCAAATTATAACTGATTAGTGTTTACACTAGCAGTAAAGAAGTTATCACATCATTAGCATAGTTTGAAATTTTCAATTTGCAGCAAGATTTTTCAGAAAGTCATAAAAAAGGTGGCATCATAAGGTGAAGCAAGGTTTACACTGTCATTGAATCAAAATAAATTTCTGTATGATAAATTACATATAAGGAATTTGTACGCATTAGCAGATGCTTCTATATCTGCCTTTGTTTTCAAAAAATAATATGTCACTGACACTGTAGCCAACATAAACATTAGATGCTTTGCACTCTAGTTTCACATACCTTTGTGGAGTAGTAATTCCCAACTTGCTTTTTCTCTGCATTGAACCGGACCCCCTTTGCAATCATAGAATTGCATCCTCCACACCATATATTAAAAGGCATCTCAAACCTGATAGCAGGTTCATCAGATAATTTGGAATTAGTAGCTAATAAAAATACTGCATCCTAAATTATCCAATCTATATCCCGGATTGGGAAAGGAGGCCAACTGAAGGCTAACAGCTAGCTTTCAAGAGTACACACACAAGCTAAATTAAAGCATGCACTCAAATACACAAACCAAATAACACACTTGTAAGTAAGAACACACTCCATAAGAGTATATCAAATAGATTATCCCTTTCAATCATAATGGATCATTAAATTGGTCAGAATTCATAAATCATGACACACATCAAATATGTAGTAGATATCATACAGCTTAACTCATTTCTGACTATTCCAGGTACAAAATGGGCATAGATGGCATAAAATGGTCATCGTCAACATTGTTTCGTTTACCATATTATGGAGAATAAAGGACCTACTGTTGGAGACCCAACTTTCAAGAATAACTATGACAACAAATAGATAAATGGATACACTGTAGCTCAATAGCTGCTGTTAAAATGAATCATTTACCTTATGATCAAGATACCCTGATCTATCTTCCTTGCTCTCTCTCTCAAGGCATGTTGACCATGAAACTTGTTCAGAGAACCCTGGAAGGAAGAAACATAGTGTAAGACCTGTCAGTATTAAATAGTAAATAGTAAATAATTTAACAGAACAGACATTTTGAAAGCAAATATACCTGACTTGGATCCCATTCTGGGGGATAGTAAAAGTTGTCTGCTCTAGCAGCTGCAAGGGAGGACTGGAAGAATACAAGCAATGCAAGTTCAGTGTGTTGAAAATTAAAGTAACACTAGCAAATACCACATAAAATACGAGTTACAAATCTTTTTCTTGTGGTGGCACTGGCCACGTAGAGTCAGAGAGTAAGGACTGATGATAGAAATTTAAAACTTTAGTCTAGATATATCCACAAGTACTCATATTAGATGTACTACCAAGCATGTACAGAATTCTAATTCTGACGCTCTTTTGAAAAAGGAAAAAAACCCATTGCAGATAAATATCCTACCTACATATAGCATTTTTATTGAACATCGATACATTATCAATGTTGTAGACGAGGTTGTAACAAAATCCATAATTTTCATTAGCATATAGTCAATGTACTATCCCCTTCCCCCCACCATCACCCAGGCATTTTAAATCTATTAGAACTGACATGTTTTGGCAGACATGAGTGGGTGTGTGTGTGTGTGTGTAATTAATATGTATTTTAAAAAAAAAATTCAATCAATGAATCACTAGCACTTCAAAATTGATTGCATGCCAAGGTCAGACACTCCACAAGCACTGAAGGATACTGCTCCAAGCCTTCAACTTTTTACTTCCGTTTTTTATTGAATCTTTTGTAACAGTGTTGTTTGGAGTTGGATACCACACTAATTAGGTGAGTAACAACTAATCCGTACTTTTTCAAACATTTACTTTAATTTAGGATTTGTTCTTTTCAAGTTAAAATCATGTATACAATTTTATATGCAATATCCTATCAATGTCACACCGTATAACTTATAAAGTTTGTCAGACTCCTGTATCAGTTTTATATCCACTCCGTCAAAAACTCCTATGGTACAATACTATAACAGACTAACAGAGAACCACACCTATTAATCCAGTTTTCGATTATTCAAACACAAGCCGATTAAATCCAATCAACTTATAGAATAACACATCCCACGATTTACTCCAAGCTCAACAATCAACATAACAATATCAAACAAGTCGAAATAATCATAATAAAATAAAAAAAAATTAAGCAATAAACATTAATAGTTTGAAGAATATATCATCCATCAATTTGATCTCTAAACCTTGAGAGGATTAAATTGATATTGATAAAATAATGTATTTTAAAGGAACCGTAACAAATTGATAATAGTTTCACTTCAAAAAATCAAACACCACAGGACATATTCATAAATTACGATTTTAATTGCTCTGTAACATAGAATATTCACGGAAAAGACGTGTGCAAGTAACGATATAAACAAAAACCCTAATCCTGATAAATTTCATGCAACAAAAAAGAGAGAGAAAATTCGCACCATTTTGATCTGACGTTCTTCAAAATTTGATTACTCTTTCTTATTACAGTACGCGTGAATCAGAAGGTTGATCGAAGAAGATCGCTCTGATTTGGAAAGCTTTATTCGATGGAATGAAGAGAAAATCGTGGTTAAGGGGTTTCGCTGGTCCTTCCTTTTTGGTCGGAATACGTTGATTATTATGTGGTCCAATAGTGTCGGTCTCTAAGATAAGACCCCGCGAAGAATGATTCTTTGGACTCTAGTTATGGGCCCGAGATCAACACTTGCCAGCCACCACATTGGAGTTTGGACTTATAAAATGGGAGTTGTTATTCACGCCCACATATTTTTTTATACACCCCTCTTGTGGTTTTTTATTTTTCTTTTAAAATATAACTTTTTGGAAACTTATGTTGAAATTTTTTTCTATTCATATTAACTTATTAATAACATGCAAGAAATTTTAAGTGAATTATTATGATTAACATAAGATAAAATATTAGTTAGATATGATGTATTAATAAAAATAACAAAAATAATTTTTTTTTTATCATTTTCAATATTTGTGAAAATACATAGAACCGTTGAAATTTGAAAAGTATATTTGTACTATAATATAGCAATAAACTATAACAAAGGGGGAAATAGTTGCATGTCAATTTTTCTATTTTGTATGTTTTCCTTTATTTATTATTTCTATTTCACTTTTTTATTCTCAATGAAAATAGTCTTGTTAAATTATAGTTTATTTTGTAAAAGTATTTTTTATTTTCATTTTCGTTTCTTAAAATTAATTTTATTCATTTATAAGGAGAAAATTAAAAGACTTTTAATTTTATTGATTCATAAAGAGGTAATTAGGATACCAATATAACTCACACTCGCGGGTATCCACCCGAAACCATCTTGTTTTGGGCTGAGAAAATCAGCTTTGATTAGATGCGGGTGCAAATTTTTCTCGGAATTAAAATTTGGGTGCGGAGACGGATGCGGGTGTGTTGATATCCACCTCGCACCCAAACCCGTCTCGCTAGTAATATTATTGTAATTTTTAAACTTTATATACATGCACATACTGAATATACTTAATATTTTTTAAAATATTAAAAATCAAAATCTCGTCTCTATAAAAAAATATTTTTTTAATTTTATTATTGTCTAATAATAATTATTTTATTATACTAGTTATAATATATATGATTTTTAAATTTAGAATTTTATCTATGAATGGGTGCGGGTGTGGACGGGGAAACTTGAAACCCATTGCAGACGGGGAAACCCGAAATCCATTGCAGGCGGAGATGGGGTCTAAATTTCACACCCGTTAAAAACGAGAGCAGGTGCCGGTTTTTCACGATTCGTCGAGTGTGGGGGTGAGGAAGGCAAAATCCGTCGCCGCCCAATTGTCATGTCTAGAGGTAATTAAGAGACTTTTAATTTGAATTGTTGTCTTTAACATTTCTTTAAATAATAATAAAAAGTCAAAAAAAAAAAATAATTGTCATTGTTTTCATAAATGCATCTTTATTAAGTAGTATTTCTTCTAGTCTCAAATATAAGAGAAAGTGAATCAACAAAAATAGATATATTTGATCTTCTTTGTCATAAATCACTTTAATAATCGTTCTAGGATGAAAACTTACAGATTGAAGCCAAAATTACATTTTGGTGGAGAACGTGATAAATAAAGCTACAAAACTCAGAATCGAGCGATTCCAAAACGAAGTGAAATAAGACGTTCTGAAACGTAAATTCGGTTGTTGAATCACCGAAAAATACTATGTAAAACTCGAGATATGAGTGCATGTTACTTATCACGAAAATTGATAAATTTTGTGTATTAAGGTTTGATGTAAAAGAAATTGGAAATTATAATTTAGTAAACGAACAAAAAAACAAAATGACAACACAATCTAGGGATTGATAAGCTGAAAAGAATGTCACAATAATTAACAATCTTGATAAGTTCAAAGTGAATTCTTTCAAAAACTCTATAGGTAAAGCCTCACAAAATAAACAATACGTTCAAAATCTTTCTTTTTGCATAAGCTCCGAAATTTTTTTTATTAAATATATCAATTTTTATTGATAGAACTTTCTCTTATATTCAAAATTAAAAGGAGTAACATTTTATCTTATCTTCGTGACAATGATTCACTTTAAGAGTTTTTTTTCAAAATAAAAATTAACACATATTTAAAAAAAAAAAATGATAGCATAAAATTTACTTAATTTCTTTCAACTTTTGTGCAAATAGTTAAATTCCCACCTTCGCTTACCAGCCTCCCTTTGTCACACAGTTCCTAGATTGCTTTGCCAATAGAAAATATAGATTGCACATTCCCCACCCTTTTATTGAGTTGCAATACACTCAAAACCAGCATGGATATTTCCTTACACCCAAATCATATCTCTTTTATTTTAGTTTTCCCCCAATTTTTTCACACTTAATTATCAGAGAGAAATTGAGAAAGTGATATTGTTAGATTTTTTTCCCAATGCATTTAGTATACACTAAGAATAATAGTAATAATATAACATAATTCCGGATTTGACATTTGACATTATGAGCATAAAAGTTTTTTCTTTATTTCTAAGGAAACATTCATTGGGAAAAGTACTATCTCACTCTCCTCTCATTGAGATAAGACATCAAAATGTTATTATAAACTCTCAAAATTTTCATATGAAAGTGCAATTCACATATATTTGTCTTCTCATATTTTGATCTACTAAATCAAAGTTGTCAAAACTCCATCAACTCAAAAACCCTTTCTATCTTAAAAGTTTCCTTCATATCTTAATTCATGCTCCATGCTTCCCCTTCTCACCCTTTGCCACCTCCTTCTCTTCCTCCATCATGGCCTTAAAAATATCTCAATTAATCCACATTCTTCTATGGCTATCTCTTATATTTTTGCTCTTTCATCAATATTACAATCTCAAGTACTCGAAGATCAACAAGAAACAGATTATACATGCTAGTCATTCAATATTACCCTCTCATCACAACAGAAAAGTTCTAGCAAGAAAATTTGACTTCTCTCCTTTCTTTAAACATAATCAACATCCATCTAGTGTCGCAGTGCAGAATGACACTTTTAACAAAGAGATTGATCCTCGTTATGGCGTTGAGAAGCGACGTGTTCCAACCGGTCCAAATCCGTTACACCATTGAATTTTAATTTTAAGTTGTTTTTGCAAGGCAAAACAAAATTAATGGTTAGTAGTTGAATCTCGATAATGATAACCATGATTAATGTTGCTAGTTATAGTAAATTAATATTATTTTTGGTTTTGTTAGTAACTTTTTTTTTTCTTTCTGATCTCGATTATTGTCTTATTGATATTATTGAAGCCAAAAAAACATCTGAACAAATAAACAAATAATTATGATTTTTGTTAATATTTACGATTAAAGAAAATATATACCGTAGCAAGTCACCTTGAGAAATTGTGCAGAAAGTGAGTAGTATTACTGTATACATTTTCATGTTTTCGGGGCATTCATTTTTGGTGATTATCATGATTTGTTTATTTCGTTAATGTAAAGATTCATGAAAGTGAACAAGAAATTATTATTATTCTATTGTGTAGGTGAGTGATCTCAAAGAAACATAATTAACTGAGACGGCACGGCAAACATTGTGAAGATTTTAGTTGGAGCATAATAATAATTAAATATATATGATGAGTTTTTTTTTTTTTTAATGAAATACATATGATGAG